>VXBB01019853.1:478273-505360 GCA_013399915.1 Illadopsis cleaveri
CAGCCTTTCCTCATAAAAGAGGTTCTCCATCTGCTCTGATCAACTTGGCGTCTCTCCTTTGGATTCATTCCCACAGGTCCATGTCCTTCCTGCACTAGGGACCCCAGAGCTGATGCAGCACTACAGGTGGGGTCTCACCAGGACAGACAGCAGAGCGGCAGAATCCCCTCCCTGGCTCTGCTGCCCACACTGCTTTGGATGCAGCCCAGGATATGTTTGGCTTTCTGAGCTCTGAGTGCCCATGGCTGGGTCATGTCCAACCCCTCATCCAGCAGCACCCCCAAGTCCTCAGCAGGGCTCCCCTCCATCTGTTCATCTCCAGCCTGTGTTGATACAGATGGTAAAACCTCATAAGATTCCTTTTGGCCCTGTTCTTGAGCTTGTCCAAGTCCCTCTGGATGGTATCCTGTCCTTCAGGTGTGTCAACTTCACTGCTCAGCTTGGTGTCATCTGCAAATTTGTTGAGGGTGTACTTGGTCCCTTCATCTGTATCATTAATGAAGTTATTAAATAACACTAGTCCCTGAGAGACACCTTTCATCACTGATGTCCTTTGGGACTGAGTTGTTGACTGCTACTCCCTGGATGTAACCATAGGAGATGACGCAGCTCTGGTTGACCACTCTGGGTAACAACTTTCTTATGCCTCTAACAGTTCACCCATCAAATCCATGTCTCTCCAATTTAGAGAGAAGGATATTCTCAGGGACTCTGTCAAAGGCATTACAGAAGCCCAGATAAATGACATCTGTAGCCCTTCCCTTGTTCACTGATGCAGTCACCCCACCACAGAAAGTCACTGGGTTGTTCAGGCAGGACTTGACCTGCTGGCTTGTAGTGGTGTGGTTTTGGTTTTATCAGTTTTATGTATGTATTTGTTCATTGTTTTATATTGGGTTTGTTGGGTTTTTTTATAAGGTGTTATGGTTTGTCACCCATGTTTAAACCCTTCTTGGTTTTACCCCAACCCTAGTTATATGTCAATCATAAGTTATACAGCCCCTGGGTCTTGTCTATCACTTTGAAGCCTCTCCCAAAAATCTAGAAAGTTCCAGTGAGGGCCTCAAGTGATTGGACAAGACTTTGGCTGTCTCCCGACCCGAATTATTGATTTGTTGTAACATGTGTCATTTACCTGCAGAGCCATACCCATATGATCCCTGATTTGTCCTAAGCTGAACCCATCCCCGAGTTCCTCCCCCCAGTAAAAGATGTTGCATTTGGGGGTTTCCCGCTCTTTCCCGCCCCTTCTGCTTAGGGTCTCTTTCTGCTGAGGGGTCTGTGCCGAGGCAGACACCCTGAGCTGAGGTTATTCCCACTGTGGGATTAATAAAGCCAGTGTTTGAACCCTGAGCAGATTGACCCCCTCTTTCCTGCTGTCGTCGCTTCACTCCTTCAGGCAAACAAGAACCCAGGGGATTGGCAAGGTTCTTTCTAGATACCAAGCCATACTCTTTCCTGCTGTGGTGCCAGGGCTGGCCAAGGCAGAGAGACATGGGCTGCAGCCGCACTGGCTGGCTGTCTGAATCACCTCCCTGTCCTCCATGTGCCTCAGCAAAGCTTCTAGGAGGATCTGTCCCATGGCCTTCCCAGGGACAGCTGGGAAGCAACTGGTCAGTAGTTCCCAGGGTCCTCCTTTCAATCCTTTCTAAAGATAGGTACAATGTTTCCCTGTTTTCAGTCACTTGAGACTTTACCTGACTACCATGACTTTTCAAATGTCACCAGGTACAAGTTGGCAACTACATCAGCCAATTCCCTCAGTACTCTAGAATGCATTTCATTTGGTTCCACAGACTTTTTCAGGTTCCCCAGGTGGCCATGAATGTGATCTTTGCTTACAGGGGGAGGGACTGTGCTCCCCAAGTGGAGTTCCTCAGCCTTCTCCTCATCTGTTATTACCTGTTCACCAACACTGTTTCTCAGCGGCAGTACTCCTTCTTTGACATTCCCTTTCTGGCTCACATACTGGTGGAAGCCCTTCTTGTTATTCTTTGCTCCCTTGCCAGGCTCAGTTCCATCTTCACGTTGGCATTCCTCACCCCATCCCTACACAAACAAATTTCATCTCTACACTCTTTCTTGTTTCCAGGTTACCTGTCCATGTTTCCACTGCCTGTGCATTTGTTCTTTTCGTTTACTTTGACCTGCAGTTCCCTACCCAGCCATGCCAGTCTCTTGCCTTCCTTACCTGATTTATTGCTCCTGGGGATTGCTGGGGATTGCAGTTTTATTGACACTGATTAAGCCTCTGTGGGGTTACCGAGTTTAGTTTCGGGCACAACATTTTCAAAAAGGCAGACAAATTGGAAAGAGTTCAGAGGAGAGCAACAAAAATGATAAAATAAGGTCTGTGGGAAAAGGTTAAGTGAACTGGGCATGTTCAGACTAAAGAAAAGAACACTGAAGGGAGGCATGACATGTCTACAAATACACTGAGTTGCTATAAAGAGGATAGGGACAAATTATTCTCCCTAGTCAATGAGGACAGAACTAATGGGCTTATGCTGCAGCAGAGAACATCTGGGTTAAATGTAAAGGAAAAACTTTAACTAATAGAAATAGTTAGAAATACGACATGCTGCCAAAGCAGCCTGAAAAACTCCCTCTGAGGCTTAGGTTTTAGTTTGTTCTTGCTTTGTATCTGGTTGAGGGAGGATCACACTGGTAGAGGTTAGAGCTCAAGCCAGCTTCCTTCTGCACAGCAGATTTCTGATGTGACCTTGGGCAAGCTGGTTAGCAGCACATTTCAGCTCTCTAGCTGTAAAACAGTGAGAAAAGCAATTCCCTAGCTCTCAGAGATGCTGTAAGGATAAATAGTTAAGGATTCTCAGACTTGCTGTGAGCCAACTAAGCAACTATACAAATTAAACATTGAAACCTTCCACAGTGCGAAGGCACCAACCCCCTGATACACCTGTAAGTGCCTTCCCATCCAGAGGGCTTTTGTGAGTGCTGCAATGGGCTTTAGCTAACACTTCCAGTCTAGGATGCATTTGGATGATCCAATCTAGCTCCATCCAAGAAAAGAAAAAGTACAGAGTAACAATAAATCTGTGGCTGATATGACTGGCCACTAGTAGCTCAGCCTAACTAAGCTGAGATAAAGTCAGTGAACTCTACTGTCTTAGTAGAAGATGCATCAGGACTCAGTATCAGTCATCCAGTATGAAAAGAGCCCAGTTATCAGGGTTCTGTCAGAGCTGTCTGCACTAGTTCCACCACAGTGAGGTTGCTGAGATCAACCCTGAAAAGCAGATTAAAACCAAGTTAGAAAGGCAGACAACATTAAAAGTAAAAAATATAAGATGTGAATATAAGAGAAACAGACTTTTTTTGTTATATATTTAGTCAAAAGTTTATTCTTATTTGTTGCTTAATTTCATAAGGGTAGTTTTGATGGCTAGAAAGGAGCTGCATGTCCTATCTAAAATTAATTATCAATAATAAATTCTTTGAAAAGCTCAAAATAAAGCAGCAGCAGCAACATCCCACTAAAAGAATTGAGGTTTTGTGATACTAAAAGTGGAGGAGAATTTAAAAGAAAATATTGTCAATAAATGTAGTCAGTTTAAATCTGTGATATTTTTTACCCAGCACAGGCTTTGCAAAGAATTTAATTACATCCTTTATTATTATTGTTGTTGTTATTATTATTGCTGTTGTTGCTGTTGATGCTATTGTTTAAATAATATTCCTGTATAAAATTAATGCAGTTTCATCTTAATGGTTTAGCTTTATAGATGGACAGAACACACATTTCCCTGGCTCTCAGTACAGTGAGACTCACAATAACAAAATGCTGCATTTTCCAAGCTATTTTGTCCCATACCCGCTTCAGCCTATTTCACATTCCCCAGCCTGCTCCCCATTAGCTCAGCTGACACATCAGACTGGGGTTACCTATAGCAAATGCAGGTGCAAGAATTACTTTTCCAAACACATCTCACAATCCTGGCTTTACTACTGTAGTAGAAACATTCACTTTGAAGAATTTGTACTTTAACTATGCAGTGTAAAAAAATTAAGCATCCTCTAACTCCCTCATTGCAATAGAAATCCTGAATAAACACCTGAATAAAAGAAAGCTATGAGAAAGAACTGATTTGCTATTAGTGTGTAGGGTTCAAAAGGCAACAAAATAAATAATAAAACACTGCCACTCAAAATATTTACATAAAAATAAACAGAAACCACGTCATATTTCTAGTGCTGAAACATAAAATGGGACACATTTCAAGAAAAGAGTAAATGTGTCTCCTCATGGGCACAAGTGACTAGCAGCTATGCAGAAAAGAAAAAATAAAAAAAGTGATGTAAATGAAAGAATAACTGGAAAGTAAGTCATGAGCGCAGGTGGAGCAAATGAAAAGCATGACACAAGATCTCGGAAGACCTTGACGGCACACAGGCACAACGAGCTATATTAACCCAAATGCTATAGGCATTTCATCTGGGAAGTTAAATGTTTACTGCATGAGTTATGTGCTATATGCTTATTCATATGCATCTCTACACTCACTACAAAAGCCTTTCAAGCAGAACTGTGTGAACTGTGGATTTTTTTTTTTTTTTTTAATTCAGTTGAGAAACCAACAAAAATTCAGCTTAATATTTGGTTTTATTTTCAAGTTATTTCAGCCATCTTCTAATCCTCTGGAGGGGAAATGTACAGCAAAATGTGAAATGAAAAAGTTTGTTTGAAATAAAGAGCTATAATGTTTCATTTCAAAAAATAAAAAGTAGAAACAAGAAAAAGACTGGTAAAGAAGAAAAAGTCTCCAAAGGGAAAATAGAGATGCAATACTAACTTTGAACTTAGACACTTCCCACATTGTAATCAAGTGACTTGCCAGCCAGCCACACATGTATACCAGAGAAAAAAAGTGAGAATGAGACTGTGGGGAGTGTGGTAGCAGTTCTGCACTCACAGTACTTTCTATCATCTTGTAGTACATACGTTTGTGCAGTTGATACATTTACCAGTGGTATTTTTTTATGTTGCAGACAACAGTTTGCTCAATAGCTTGCAGGTAGTGCTTTTCTTAAAAAAAAAAACCAACCAACCAAACAAACAAAAAACTAAACAAAACCTGACAACCTAAGTAATTAAAGGTTTTAATAATGTAGAAGCAGTTTTTGTACATGCACTATTCAGGGGATGATCTTGAGGGTTTCATATGTGTACTCCTCAGTGACTCAGTTTTAGACAAATTATTTTCTGGGTTTAGATCAAAAAGGAAGTAATTAAATCCTTTCTTCTCCTTTTGAAATACTCTTGAAAGGTTATTTATCTTAGCTCCTATGGAAATAACACAGATATTCTGCTTCAGACTTCAAGGAGCACTGGATGTCATTGACAAAAATACGATGTTGCCAAGTATTTGCTGGCATTATTTAGTTCTGAATCATATTGCAATACATAAAACCACAGAATCATAGAAATTTTTAGGTTGAAATAGACCTTTAAGATCTTTCAGTTTCAGCCGTAAACTTAATACTGCCAAGTCTACTGGTAAACCATGTCCCTATGTGACACATCTACATATGTTTTAAATATCTTCAGGGATTCTTGATGTAACTGACTTCCTGGGCAGCCTGTTCCAGTGCTTGACATCCCTTTCAGTGAAGAAATGGTTTTTTTACTATCCAATCTAAACCTCCTCTGGGGCAACTTGAGGCCATTTCCTCTTGTCCTCCCTCTTTTTATGTGGGAGAAGAGACCTACTCCCATCTTGCTACAACCTCTTTTCAGGTATTTGTAGAGAGCAACAAGGCCTCCCCTTTTCTCCAGGCTAAACACCCTCAGCTCACTCAGCTGCTTCCCACAGGACTTGTGTTCCAGACACTTCCCCAGCTCCATTGCCCTTCTTTGGACACACTCCTCAATGCCTGTCTTGTAGTGAGGAGCCAAAAACAGAACATGGGATTCAAGGTGTGGCCTCACCACTGCCGAGTACAGAGCGAAAATCACTGCCCTCGTTCTGCTGGCCACACTATTTCTGACACAATCTAGAATGCCACCGGCATTCTTGGCCTCCTGGGCACACTGCTGGCTCATATTCAGTTGTCATGTTAGGCTAAAGCCATAATTAAATATTTCAGTATGTTTCATATATTTATTAGTATTTGTTTTCCTTCAAGCTTTATGATTTGAATGATGCCAGTGATAGAGGGGAAACATGTTTGTCTTTCTGAACTGTCACTGATGACATAGATAAGTAAAACAGATTTAGGTGTTTCTATTTTGTTTCTTACTAATGAGGCTTTTCAAGTGTTTCAATAATGAAGAGTTTGACATTCAAAATGTTTGTATCTATTGCCCTCATCAGGGTATACTATGAGGAAGAATGCCCAATTTTCATCCTGATAAGAAGCACAGGAATAATCTAAGAAAGAGAACAGCAGCTAGGGGAAAAAAACAAAAGAACAAATGTAATCCTTCAGGTTTAGTGCAGTGAAACACATGTGGAGGATCACTTTGACCTACAAAAAATATATTGCCACCAGTGCAAGTAGTGAGTGGTTAGACAATGGAATGACAATAAAGCCCACAGGCCTCTCATCTGCTCAAATGACAGAAGAAAGAGGCTAAAAATCAGTACTTCTTCGAAACTACTCTTTTCATCTGTGCATTTAGGCCAATGTCAACTATTCTACTCCCCTGTGTACTATTTGATTATTTTACTTGATCAATTAATCCAATTTTACACTGCTTTGGGGAAGAGAAAATCAACTCAAGGAACATATCGATGTTGCAGATATGTTTGAATCAACCTTCTCTACAACAAATTGCACATACCAGTTTTCTTGAGCTCAGCTGGAATCAGACAAGGCATATCCCTTGCTAAGTGCCTCCAGCTCTTGGTAGGTGTGTGAATCAACAGACACAGGTAACCAAAGGCAACCATCAAACCACAGCTGAAATGCAAAGGGTAGATTTATTTTGTTACCTCTCTGATAACTCCAGGCAGCAGAGACACATGGGAACACACAGGCTCGGTAAGGCTCAGCTGATCCTGGAGGGCAGCAGAGGCGGATGAGGGGCACTCAGCACCTCACTATAACAAAAGCTTCAGTCATGTCTGGGAGAGTGTGTTCTCTCTACAGGAATTCTACTTCTCAAAACAGGGAGAGGTTGGACAACATTAGGCATAAAAAAATGGGGTTTTCCCACAGTGACATTATTAGCGTTTGCAGCAGTTGCAAGTCACTTTGAGTGAAACTATACCCTCCTCTTTGGCAAATCTTCCAGTTTTAACCCTCTCCTCCCAAGAGTAGCTTCAAAAATAACCCATTCAGACTTTATTTTGTCATCCAGCTTCTAAAAACATGTCCCTTTCCTTCCTTGCCAGCCTGTTTCTTTTCTCCTTTCTCTGACCATTTTCTTCTCTGTCACAAGTTCTCATACCCTTAAAAACACAAAACCCGAGAAAATACCTTCATGCTGGTATGTATTTCAAGTGTCCTGCTGGTGACTGCTATTGTTTCAGTTGTCTGCTTCCACTGGGGTATTTCCACAGATCCCCACCTTTATCCCAAATAATACAATGCTGTTTGCATTCCCGAATGAAAACAGAAGGTATAACCAACTTTGAACATTTCATGAACAATTGCTGTGCACTAGGAATCCTGATGGAAGAAACACAGCCACAAGCTAAGCTACAAGAAGAGAACTGGTTAGAAATAAAGTCTTAAATAATAAATCAGAAGATCACTTTTGCTAGGAATGGAAAAGAAATCTGGCATATGAAGACATGGAAAGGTACTGCCAGGAATAACATTGCTTAGATCTCCAAACTTCTAACTGTAGAATTGTCTTTAAAAGATAAGAAAATATGCTTAAGTGTTGGCTTGTAACCTTTTAATAAGAAAAATACAAAATTAGTGTAAGGAGAACTGATTTAAAAATTAAAATAAATACTAGCTCAACTTTACTCTCACTTATTGCTCCAAACTTGCTTGAATTTTAGTACAAAAGTGGTTAGAATGTAAAAAATTATTTCTTTCTAAGTGGAGAGCCAAAGCCAAAAAGAAACAATTGTCATCAAAATTTGTTTAGTTGAAATGCATTTTTTCCGTCAGAAACTGGATGAAAAATATGTAATGAGCTGCATTTGTTCTCTTCATCACTGAGCAATACTGAAATTCCTTCCTGCAGCCTGGTAAAATGGAGATGCAGCAGCTCCTCTAAAAAATCCTACCACTGGAAAGCAAAGTGAGACTTGCAAGGAGCAGTCTTCCCTATGGCAGAGATTGAGCATGTATCAGCAACATTCATGGAAATTAATATTATATAAGAGAGTAGATAACAAAATGTGTTTCATATCACTTCTTTTTGGATGCCTGTATTACTTTTAGACTCCTCCTATTACACAGATCCCTTTCTGTTTTTCCCCCTTGTCACCTTTTGCAGTCAATAGAGAGGAACAGGCATTTTTAAGGTGTTTCTTCTGATGCATTTTAAATGTTTGCATTACAATGAGACAAACTGTATTTCAGTACTGTCTTCCTTTCTTTAGGGTGAGCCATAGGAGTTCAGACATGGACATCTACATTGCACACCCTCACTGTAGACATCTGTAATTTGTCATATAAATCCCAGACAAAAGAAGAAAACAAGACCAAGAGAGAAAAAGAGGGAAAAAGACTAAGAGAACAAATAATGTCAGAGTCCCCAGTATGTGATGTAACCTAAAATTCAAAAGCTAGGTAACAAATTTAAAGTTAAGAAAAAAAAGATAAAAAATATAAAAGTCAAACAGCATCTCAAAAAGAACTCAAATACCTCAATTCATCTACATGACTTGGGTCAGAAGAAGAATGTTATCTTTTTTTCTTAATTTTAGTCTGAAAGGTCACCTAACTTACCACCAATGCAGGTCTGGTTTGTGTGGTATGTCTGTTAGTCTCTCCATAAAAATAAATTTCAAAATATGTGAACTTGAGGAATGTTGCTTTTTCATAAAAGAAAAACCTAAATCATTTTAAAAATGCATCTTCAGAAGATTCTTTATCTTTAAAATTACTGTAAGTATTCTTTTTCCTAGCTTGGTTTCATTTCCTTCTGACTTTTTGTAAATAATTCTATTTGTTTTCACACGTGTTAAGGTGAGTCACAAGCACTAATTCTGGACAAAAGAAAAGGGGTTAAAATTTTATACACTACTGTTATAGCTGGACTCAAAGCCATCAACTCAGCGATGGGTAAAGTGCAATTAACAGATTTACAGAGAAAATCATATCATGACAATGAATTACAATTACTTCCGGGGTTTTTTTTAATTTTCAAATTACCTTGTCATACAAATTCAACAATTTGATGATTTTTTTTTTCAGAGTAGGAAGGAATTCAAACAACAGAGAGAAGAAAATAATATTAAGAAAAGAAACAATGCAGAAATTTTTCACTCTGTTAGTGGAGGAGAATGCATTTTTCCAGTCATGGAAAAGGCACATATAAAACCCTATCTTTTTCAGATTTATACATGTTGCACTTTTTCTCATTTTCCAAACAAAAAGAAATGTGGAGCATTTCATAAAATACCATGGCTTGAAAGATCACAGGTTTTGAGCATTGTTTTTTAAAGTTTGTATAGTTTTTTAACAGCAGCAAAGGTTGATAGCAAGGATATTAATGAGAAGAACAGAGTATGATGGGGAGTCATTTTAGCAGTCTTTTGTCTCTTTCAGACTTGATATGTTTTGGTACTTCAACTGTTGGTAAATTCCTTCTCTAAGAGTTTTAGTATTCAGTTATGCAATACTGCACTTCAGGTAATCTTATTTGTAAATGAATCTGTAGTATTGATGTTAATATGTAGTTTAATTTGTTAGGCACAATCTTGAAAAGTCATAAACTCACTTTGCATCCTTACATACTCATATATTAGAGGTATAATTTATAGTAAACATCTGCTTTATAATACTGATGTGACAGAAGGCATTAGACAAGGAAAAAGGGCTTTAGGTGTGATACACCAAGCACAAATATGCACATGTATAAGTAAACCTTCAAATTACAGCTGAGTGATTTTCTTATGCCAGTCCAAGGATTATTAATATACATGTCAATGTCAAATTTAATAAAGCTGTTGCATTAACTGTAACTACAGTGTCTTGTACTAACACCTGTCAAGGTGCTTCTGGTGCAGAAAATCTTTGTCATGAATGAGCTAGATAACATAAATTATAAGTGAACTAGCCTTTTACCTCAGGAGATCCAAATTCAAAAACTGCTTTTAGTCTCAAATGAGTTGTTTATCACACCCCACTGAACCTCCAAACATGGCACAGTTCTGCATGGCTGGAAATCTGGACTCAGGAGATGTGAAGGATTGGAATATTAGGCTGTATCACTAATCAAGATTGTGGTGTATTGGCAGAGACAAGTAGAAAAGTGTATACGAGTGTACAGCAAAAGCCAGCTCCTTCCCTCACAAGCCAGCATTATTCATATCTTAAATTCCATAAGCAGGATGTTTGCTAGCAAATTTTGGACAGAAAAATAAGATGCTGTTACTAATGACAGCTTTTTCAAATCAACCACATACAACTGTCGATGGTATTTTCCCATCAGAAGCAATGGTATCCATGTGAACACCAGTCAGTGCTACTTATCTCTGAAAATGCTGAATATAATTTTTGAAGCTTGAATGCAAAGATCTATGAAGACTGCAATCCTTTAAGTTTCAGTTTTCATTCATGGAAAAAAAGAAAAAAAAAAAAGAAAAATTCCCAGTGGAAAGTCAATAAAAAGTATTTTTATGCCAACAATATCATATACTAATATCTCTTTGCAGAAATTGTATCCATTTAAATTTAATTCATCCAATTTTCCCTGGAGGTAACACACCCTTCCAAACGACTGTCACAGTGCTGGTTCTGTGCAGAATCACAACTCACATTCATTTTTACAAACATGCAGAGCCAGCTAAAGGAAGCTCCTGCCATGTTCTTGCATACAACATACAGCACCCATGGGAGGATGGCACCATCTTTCATCGGTGAGCAGAAGAGTGCAGAGGAGGGTGCTGGCAGCATCCACATGAACTTTAGTAATGGCTGTGCCAAAGCCACATTCCATCTTGAAGGTCTTGTCATTTCACGTTCTCTTTTTTATACATCTGACTGGGCTTCATTAATAATCTCTAGGCTGAAAATGGAGGTACAAACCTTCAACTTAAAAGTAAAATGTTTATGTTTTTAGAGCTAAGCAAGGAAACCCCACATTAGCACAGGACCAAGTTGTCACTTTTCAAAGCCCTAGGTTAACTTTCGGCATCCCAAAGATCTGCAAAGAAAGCAAGAAGGAAACAACATGCCCTCAGCATACAAAAGGCAAGATGTAAAGGGTGGATACAAGTCAGAGAGTGACTGTTCAAACATACCACAATAAATCTCAAGTTCTCTATCAGCAAGCATTAAATATACATTTCTGCAGCTTTGCTAGAATTGTCTGCTGGGAGATAAAAAACAGGAGGGGAGAACCATTTTACTGTTCCTGTCTTCCTGAGGGAAACATCTCAGCTGAACAGACTGAGATTTCCAGAACTAAGAAAGATGAAAAAACCTACTCAGCAGGTGTATTTTTACTGTGAGGTTTTAATGCAGTATAGCAACCCCTTGGGAAAAGCAGGAAGGGTATAAATCTGAGTTTTGCAATATTCAGATACCAACAGAGAAATCTAGATGGCAAAATTTTGTCTTTCTTCATCAATAAAAACCTACCTCATTTTGCTCTTAAGTAGGTATTTCATTATATTAATGTACATTGGACTTTGTTTTAGTACAGAAATTTACAAACAGCAGTGTTAAAAGAAAAAGACTACTGATATTACAAAAACTTTTTAGAATTGCAGATTGCATGTTTGTCAAGATCTATGTTATGAACTAGCAGTGCAATAAGTAATATGTATTTTATAAAAGTCCTAATAAATGTTTAAACTAATAGACAATGATTCAGAAAGTAAACGTATATTCAGATATTGGAACAGCAATCCGATTTCAATCTCCTTTAAAAAAATAAAAATACTATATGCACAAACTTATACAGAAATGAATATGAAAACCAACTCAAAGGCCACAACTCCTTAATAATAAGCAATAGATGGAAGTCCAAATGAAGACCAAATGCTATACTTACTTATGTTTATTATGGAAAAAGATTGTATAGGAAAAATAAGCTGTTGTAATTCACATGCTCCTGTCTAAGTTTTGTAGCTGGCACATTCTGCTGCAACAGCACAGACCAATAACCAGTGTTTTGACACACTGATTTTGTAATGGAGTAAGAAACAGAGAGTGAATAAGTAATGTGTAATGGGTAAATAAAAAGCACAGAGACTTAGGGAATACAGATCTTTTCATTCAGACTAAGTTTTCTGATGTTTATTTATTTATGTTTATATTTACATTTATAAAATCAGCATTAGAAGGCTAGAGAGATGCATGTATGTACACATATATTTGTGTCTGCCTTCTACCTAAACAAGAAGATGGAACTATGCTTTCTATCTTAAAGACAAACTAGTAATAAAGTCAGATCTTTCTTTGATAATCTTGGTTTTTAATGAAAATGTTCAGAATCTTGAACATTTTCATAAAAATCTTGAAAGTAGGAAATTAGCAAGAAATAAAGAAATTAAAAAAGGAATAAACATTGCTTTGGGACACAGTTGTTGGTGCTATTTTCAGTCAGAACTTTTCTCAAAAGCCTATATTCACCTTTTTTTCAAGTTGCACTCTCAGGATTTGTTCAAAATACATCTGATCCTTGCTTACAGCCTTGCCTATCTGCTTCTCTGGAGTTCCATCTCTCTCACAGAGATGCACATCTTCAAAAACAGTAACTAGCAAAGCTCCTTCATCCATATGCGCACACGCACCTGCTCTCAGTGCTTTGGGGAGTGACAGGTGGCTGAATTTGGGGAGAGGGGTGCTACTGTTTCAACTATCTGGTTCCATTAAAGGCCATAGGTATCAATTACAATTATGTTAAATGAACTGAAAGTGGATTTTGGCTAATGAATAAAAGATGCACATGTAAAAATATATTTTAAGAAGAGTCATATAGAGCTCTAACATTATGGCAATACTGCGTTTATTAGAGGTATGAGAGACCAAGAGAATTCTAGAAATTTGAAATTCTATTTCAAGGAACAAAGAGAAGCTCAAATTTAATAAAGGCCTATCAAGAATGAATCCAATTCATTTTTCTAAGATCATACAGTCACTAGAATGGCCATTAAGTACACTCAATGGTCATTAAAAAGAAAAAGAGGTCACAAGTTTTTAATTAAATATAGGTAAAAAGAATAATGTGAATCTTTTAGAAAAGTAAAAATAAAACAACACTGAAGTATTTAGACAATCCAATAATTATTTTTTATTATATATATATATAAATATTTCTGGTAGATGTTTTTAAGTGAAAAGCCTACCTTAATTCATTTACTGTCTTTTGATTCTAGTGGCACAGAATGTTCTAGGAGTCAGAAAGCTCATGTTTTGATCTAGAGAAAAAAAAAGGCAGAAGAATAGCATCTATATCTCTGGAAAACTTTGAAGAAAAACAGAGCAACAGATTTCAAATTAAACAATCAAGCATGCAGATTCCTGGGACTAATGAATGTGGAAAACATTGCAAGTCATAAAAGGTTATGAGTTTGTTTTTGACGTGATTGTTTTTAAGATTGTGATCATCCTGCCAGCCCAAAATGATGGGGAAGAAATGCAAGGAGTCCTTGAAATGGTAAAGTATGAAAGAATATTTGTCATGAGAACAGGAGTGCTTCTGTGGAAAGAAAGTATAAGATAGATATTTGCAAACCTTCAGAAACACTTTCAAAGATCTTATGAAAAGAGTCCCTAGCCCAAAGGTGCTTTGGCAGTGAAAAGGGAATTAAGTGGTCTTCAGATTCACATCCAGTCTGGTAAGAGCAGTCTAGTCCCAATCACCTAGTGAGCAGTAATGGTTAATGAAACCTGCATGTGTGTACGGCCAAGCACCGAAGAAGACTCTGTGTAGCCTTAGTGACTGGATATGGCGTGACTCACATCTTTAATTGCAAGACAACAACAGCATTTGAAAACAAATTGTTTGTTTTGACATGTATTGTTAGAACTTAGGTATGTGAAACTCCAGCAGGCAGGATCTCCCCCTGGAGGTGTTCACAAGAATCTACTGCTTTTTAGTCACTTTAGGGAAGTGAAACATGCATTTTTAGAAAACTTGTTCACTAGCTGCTAAAATGCAGTTGCCAGTAATGTGACTAAGCTGTAACAAGTGTATCCCATTCCCTAAAAAAGAATATGTATATCTTTTATTATGGTGATCAGATCTGAAAATCAAACACAAGTGTAAGAAAGATTTGAGAGTTGTGGACTCTCTCTCCAGAACATTTGACTGGAGTAAGGATTAAAGTGTGAGATACTGGTACATCAAACTGAATTTTTCACAAGTACCCTAGAAAATATGGAGATCGTGCTCCTCAGAATAATTGCTCAGGAAGGGGAGCTGCAGAAAGTGGTCCTAACTCTTAAGATTGGAATGGTTATCACTGTCACTAGTCTCATCTGAAGCCAGAGCTCTCAGATTTATGTAAAACTCTTTAAAGATATCACACATGAGTAACTCAGGGTTTACATAGGAAAAAATGCTGAAAAAGATATGGTAAGACTATTTAGGCCTACTAAAACAAAATACAATGTTTAGAAACAATATCTGTAAGGTAAATATTAGTGTTTACCTCACACAACAAGAACAAAAGCCCTGCCAGAAAGAGAATTTATATTTGTGACAGGACGGGACACAAATCAGGCACAGATTTGTTTATGTTAACTGAAGAAATTCGTTGCTCCTACACTTATAGTCTCATTTCCCTGAGCCAGCTTTGCAAGTGGATATTACAGCTGACTCCATGGTTATGTGTATTGTACTCATTCCTGCCAAATGTACTATGCTTAACACAGTAACATCTAAATATGGACAGGAGCATTTTGGCTACAGATAACAAAAAGTCTTGCAGAGGAGTTAGAGGCACCCATACACATGAGGGTAAGCAATTTGCTGCATCTAGATCTAAAGGTGTTACTTCCCTCTTTTTGACTGTCTTTCTTTTTGAAAGGTTAGACAAGATTTTTTTTCAGTGATAGTTGGAGAATATCTGAAAATATAGCTCAAATTCAAAAAGCTTGTGAAATCAGCCTCTGATCATCTTATAATTAAGTTGAAGGATAACATCAGTGAAGCATTACATCTAGACAATTTATTTTTTATGAGAATTAATTATAAAAAAAAGAAAACAAAACTGTCTTTCATGTAAGAAACTTATGGTAAAAAAACCCTAAAATTTGCATAAGGATGCAAGGGCAAATTCAAATAAAGAAGTGGTAAAAATGGCAAGCTGCCAACAATTAATGTAAAAGTTAAATGAATCTAGCACATAACATCTCTTGCACCTAAATAGTTTTCCAATTAATTGTTGTTCATCAGACAGGATGATAGAATGGGTGCAACTTTCTCAACTTTCCTAAGAAGAAGGAAATAAGGGATGTTGTCTGCCATCTTGTCTTAGATTCTTTCAGTAAGAATGACTTCATCAGAATAAGTCAAATAAGAAATCATTCTATCTATATGAACAGGATAACTGGGTTTTGCCAATAGCACTTTCATATCTCCAGAGAAACTTGCAAGTACAAATTATGACTGAGCAAACCCTGTAAGGCAAAGAAATTAAGATGAAAAATGAAGCAAATTTAAACTACACAAGTATTGCTCAAGTGAATATGTTGAATTTAGAAAAACTAAGATACTTGAATGTATTTTTCCATTTTGAAATGAAAATTGCAATGAAAAATGTTAAGTTGAACTTGTAAAACAGATATCTGGAAAGGGAAAATACCTTCATTTCCAGCACATAAATCTTTTTTTCCTTTTCTGAAAAGAAATTTGCAGAACCTTTCATTTTACTCAGACCAAAGCTAAAATATTCTCTTTAAAATGAAACAGAATGCAGTTTTTGCAATGTTGTGATTTAGCCACAAAACTGAAAGAAAAAAGTGGTGTGAAGTTTTCATACTCGCTCTTTTTTTTATTTAAGTGGGAAATGCTTTTGTAGGCATTACACTTTCCAGGTGCTCACAACACATAATGGAAGTTACATTAGCCGAGATGAAGTAATACAGACATAATTTTTGCTATGACATGAATGAAGAAACTCTCTGCTGACCATCCTGTTTTAAGATGACTTGTATGATGCATGTACTTGATGAACATCTCAGCACTAGCACTCAGCAGATAATGTTTCCAGGTATTCCAGTATTAAAAAAAAATATTAGCAGAATATTATCTGTTTCATCATGGAAGGAAAATTTAGAAGCCATTGGTCAACAGCATGAGTATGAGTGAGCTAATGAAAGACTCTAAGTACCCTCCCAAAATAAGGAGGCTGCTGAAGGTGTGGAACCTTTCACCCTGACTTTCAGAGCTTTAAAAGCAGAGAGGAGAGATTGACAGACTGGCACAGCATTTGAGTGTGTGGACAGCAATATGCATTGGAAAACTGCAGGATCATTGGTGGGACTGTATGTGGCATGAAAGTCATGCCTCACCTACATGCTAAGATTTTACAAGTACTATCGCTGAAGGTCTTTTAATAACATGTATTCTTCTTCACAGAATTTATCAACACGTGGGAATACAATAGTATTTTTTTATACAGCTTACAGAATATAGCATGACTTGTCCTCAGGAGCTGAGCCTAAAGGTATAAATCAATAGATCCCTGCTAGTGTGATCAAGAGCCTATCTTTCAAAAATACCAGGAAAGAAAAGACCCCCATACACAGAAACAGTATTTGCAGTTCTCCATCAATGTTGCAGACACTGCTCCCCAAGGCTCTGTCAGGTTTTAAACAAAAAGAAAGGCAGATCAATAACACAATGATCAAAAAAAAATTGAATGGGTTCCTCTCTACAAAAATAAACCCCAACATATTATTGCTATTGTTGGCGCTATTTCAGCTGTTATTAAAGATTGTAGATAATGCTTTTATAATGGATTCTGTAGGGTTAACACCGAAAGACCTTACCTATTCTATCACCAAACAATGGGTACAATTGAGGCCTTAATGAAAGCCTGTTTTCATTTACCCAACGAAGTTTAATTTCCAATTGTGTCAAACCTTTAACAATGTATCAATGGATTGGGGGAAGGCTAACATTACAATAATGAGCATTTGTCTGTGTACTTTCATGCCTGCAAGCCTATACCTCACACAGTTAGCACGTTGTCACATATTTAGGATTTAGGACAGAAGTGCACACTTCTGTCTAAATAGAAACACTCTTTACCTATGTTTGTGGCACTTTCAAGATACCAGTTATCCCAACAAATAGGAAAAAAAAAAAAAAAGAAAAAAAGTATGGGTAGTATTTTACCCTGAAGTATCGAAGAACTTACTCTAGTCAGTATAAAAATACAGACCAGTGTAATGAAGCAATCAATAGAAAATCAGGACAGTTCAGGCATGTGTCCAACAAGCAATGAGTGTGGTATGAAAACCCTGGAATAGCCTCATCACTGAAGCGATCTCCTGAGCAAGAAGGGGTACAGAACTATCAACAGAGCACATTTCAAACCTATCTAGCTCTGCTGAGAAGCTGGGATTGGTGGCTCAGTCACAGCAGTCACTTCCAACATTGCTTTGGGTATCTGAGCTCGTTCCTTGGCACTACTCTGCTCTGCAGGATGACACATCAACTATAGGAGCTTCATTCAGGGGGTATCTCCAAAGTCAACATGTGGAAATGTTTCATGCTTTTATAATTGACCCCAGAGAAATCTTGAGTGTGCTCTCCGGTCACTACCAGGTGCCTCACTGTGCAATAGTTTCCTTGTGCTTTTTCCTCAAGACAACCACACGCATGACCTCAAACCACATTTCTTGCAGTGTACAGCTCTTGGCAGACTATATCTTTAACTGGTAGCCTTTCCATACAAAACACAATTGCTGAATTTTCTGAAAGGTATGATGCATATAGAACAAAGATAAAAATACATGCTTGGATTTTTTTTCTTGCTTGCTTTATAGATTTAGCTGTGAAAAACACAATATCTACATGCCTGGACTTTTGAAAGAGGAAGGCATTCAGAAACATCCCTTTCTTCCATGTTTCTTTATGAATTGCCTCTAGACAGCACCTGTACTCTATGCTATTTACTGTGAATACATTCTGCAGGTGTTTGTCTCTTCCTGCACATTGCAAAAAGTGCAGATGCCTTAGAGAATCCTGGACTGCAGTCCAGGGTCTGAGGCATTAAAGTTAGGCATTGTAAAGCTCAACATTATGTCTTTTTTTTTTTTTTTTTCTGAATTGAGCTTTCTAGCCCCAGGCATGTTCAGTCTGCATCGACACCCAACATTTAAGCCATTGCAGCATCTCACACGAGACCCTTAGAGCATTTCCTCACCACAACTTTTATTTCTTGCCCACAGTTTTCCTATTCTGTAACCGCATCACATAACCTTATAGATAGTATTGTCTGACCTCAGCCACCAAGAATTCAACAGAATATTTGCACTCCACTCTGAAACACCCTCTTGACTTACTTCTTATGTTTTTGAAAGATACAAGATAGCAGATGATTAGTAGTAAAGCTGTAAAAAAAGAAATCTGGGAGGCATTTTTTCCTCTAAGATTCGGTCAGGAATGGGACAAAATTTTACTTGCACTTGTGAAATTGATGTTGCTTGCACTAGAAGAATTATGTGTCGGTATGTCATTACCAAAGCTCTGCCTCACTGTTGTTTCCCAGGACTGTGAAATCAATACATACCTTCTGAAGCAATAGTTTTGAAACTTAAAATGTGATTTTTCTTAGTTTATATTTTTTCCCAGGTTTCAGATATTCTTTTGACTGTTCTTCCCCATTCTGCATGTTATTAAACAGAAAAAAGGGATCTTCAGTTTGTTGAGAACAATAGACCATAATAATTCTAATCTATTTTTACTGAGAAGAAATAACAGGAGTTTTAATCTACAGTGTATCAATATTATACATCAAAATACCTCCTTCAAAGCAGTCACATTCTATCACCATAAAAAATCTACAATCAGCATCATACACCATGCACAGGTAAGAAATTTGAATATTAAAGCTTTTATAATGTAATCACATTGTACACAAGACAGCTGCTTGATAGGTCTCAGTATCCAATGTATTTACTTTTCCAATAAAAATATTCAAACATTCATCATATGGTCTAGTGCAGGCAACACTTTGTTTTAACACAAGAATCAGAGTTGTAAAACTATATTAAAAGAAACAGTTTACTTCATTACAGCTTCTGTACACATTTCAGACAAGCATATTAATCCTATTTACAAGCACTAATGAAAACTTTCAGCACTTCTGTAAGACAGTAAGATAAATTACTGTTAATGCATAGGCAGGGATTCTGAGCTGCAAGACCAGAAACTAATCATAGATCTTAATTTTTTAGTGTATTATTATTATTATTGTTATTGTTATTGTTGTTTTCATCATCATCATCACCAAAACTAAATACAGATCCCAGTTGATCCAGATATTTGTATTGTTGCTGAATTCAGATCTTGGATTCATATTTCTTTTTGCCAAGATAAATAGTGTCCTGACAGGGTGGCTCTATACTGTGATCAGTAGGACTTTACAGCAGTCTTGCTCCAGGAGGTTATTGGTAGTAAACAACAGCTGGAATAAAGAAAGAAATAAGATCTGGAGGCACTGCTGACTTTCTACTCTGCTTCTCTCCTCTCTTCACTTTACTCCTGCCCCCCTGTTTGTCTCTCTCTCTCCTCTTTGATCACTTTGTATGAGAAATGAATTCCAATAGAAATGTAAAATCAGAAACAAAGAGAACCAGGAAAAAAAATAAAAGGAAAAAAAAAAGAACTAGGAAAATAAAAAGTCACAATTCAGGCCCATAAGGAGAGAAGCATGAGAATGTTCGCTAAGAAAGTGAGCTTTAGCCCATACAGGAAAAACTGGAAAGTAATCCATTTTAAAAGGATGCAAACTAAAAATTATTCAAGATTGGAGGCCAAGACTGTGCCTCCTTTGTCCTTTCACTTGACTGCTCAAGCTGTAAGACAAACCCAAAGCACACCATGCTCCTCCTTCGAATTCAGATTTCTTTCATACAAGAATAAAGACGTGAAGAATAGGCAGAGAAAATGTTATTCGAAAGTTGGAATGACAGTGCAGAAGACAGTTTCATCAGGATCTGAATGTGAGAAGCACTATTGTATTCCTCAGTGTAGAAAAGCCCAAAATTATGTTCCATAAGTTACAATGCATGGTCCAAGCTTTAATGGAATTCATGTATCTCAGAGAAAATCCTAAATAATAAAATAAATCCTCTGAAAAGGTTTGTGTATACAGAAAAATGAGTTTTCTCAGTAATTTAAAATGAAGACTAATAAAATAAAAACTATATCATTACATTTCACAGGATGACTGGTGTGTGTGTCCTAGGTCTGGTTGGAATGCAGATAATTTTCTTCACAGCAGCCCATATAGTTCTGTGGTTTTGGTTTGTGACAAAAACAACATTGATAGAACAGCAATGTTCTATCCATCGCTGAAAAGTATTTGCACAATGTCAAGATCTTCACTGCTTCTCACTCTGACCTACAGTGCAGGTGAGTTGAGGTGTGGGCAAGAAGCTGGAAGGGCACAGAGCTGACCCAATCTGACCAAGAACATGCCACAAACCATAAAAAGTCATGTTCAGCGATAAAAGTGAGGGAGTTTTTCCAGTGCAGGCATTGCTGAGAGACTAACTGGGCAACAAATTCCTGTTGGGAGGCAGTAAGTGATTGCCTTTGCATCACCTCATGTTTCCTTCAGTGTTTTTCCCTTCACTTATCAAACTGTCTACCTTGATCCACAGGTTTCTCTCACATTTTCCCTCTGTTTCTTGCCACCATTCCACTGAGGGTGGGGGTGAGTGAATGACTGGGTGGATGTCAGCTGGGATCAGCTCAGCACAAGAAGATAACCTGTGATAAACCAGTAACAGAGATGAAAGATAGAGCAGCTGAAATGTAAATGCTCAGGCATCCCAAAGAAGCTCTACAGAAAGCAACAGGTACACGTCATCCAAAGGCTAAGCACAAAAAAGTGCAGAGCAAAGGCTACAAGGAAGACTTGAGAGCTCAGTGGTGGAAAAGCTACATATATGATGACATAGAACTGTTATAGTAAAGAGAAATTAGTCTACTAAATCAAAAGGGTAAGGATTTTTGTTTGTTTGTTTTTGCATATATATCACAGTAATGCAGTCGAAATTAGCAAAAATAAATTATTTACATAGTGTGGACTATCATCAACTGTTAAGACAAGATCGTAGAAAATATGAGCAATTTCAGGGCAGATAGCAAGTTCACTAAATGAAGATTTCCTTAGCATTACATGAGCAACAGAGCCTGCAGTCAGGCTAACCTATTTTAAAATCATATAATGATATTTTCAATAACAACTGCAAGCACAAAACCGAAGAAATTGTTTGGAATTTCAGGCGTCTTATTTAACACAGGTACAAAGCTTTTAGATAAAAGGAGTTAATTTAAAAATCTAGTAGAGTTCAGGCTGAGAGCAGTGATTCAGTGTAATCAAAATTTAAAAACATAGAAACCTCAAACACACAGAGCAGGCAAAACCACAGATACTTGTTTGCCAAAGGTTAGCATGTTTTAGAAAACCTGAAATGGCTTCTTCTGTGTTACATATGAAGATAGCTGAAGCAGTGTTCTGGAACAGCATCTTTCTTTCTAAATATCAAGTGTGTTAGAAGAAAAAGAGTATACAAAGAAGAGGGACCAATAAGGATGGGATTGATAAAGACATCCTTGTTAAAGTCAGAGAATACATGTTGTTTATGTAGTGTGGCAGATACTGAAATGTCAGGCAAAAACTACATTTGAATACACTCAAGCTATTTGAATAAAACACAAAATGTGCTCACTGCCAAACGTCTAGAGTCATGAAATATTACCTAGGCAAAAGCAAAAATTAAAAATTACAGGAAAAAACCTGGTGCCAAATTCCAAAATTCAAAAGACAGATATTGGCAAGTGTTCCTGAGCAGCAAAAGTGTCTACCTCACCACATTCTGCTGATACTCCTTGGAATGAAAATTAATCCAACTACATCATAGCTGATGTTGGACAGACACACTAATGTAGAGGGTATAGCAGACCACAATTTTGAGTTCTTTTGCATTATACAAGAATCAGGGAAATCAGTCAAAAAACTGTAGAAGTACAAGATGACTTCATGATGAGCAATATTCACTGCAGTATAAGTCACATAGAACTGTATTTTTTCCCCCAAAACCTCAAATCTAAAAAAAGTAAATAAAAAGTAAGAAATGTCTTTCCCTCAGATACTAATTATGCAAATACTACTAGCAATTACAAAATGCATTTTTGGGGGGATGGAAACAACCTGTGTGTGCAAATCTTTGAAGCTACTGCTGAAAGAAGATGTCATATCACAAATAGTTCAATAAAACATACCCATTAAATGTATCAAAACATGGATGTGAGCAAAGGAACTACTGTCATTGTGATGTTAGTGAGATGGAACATAGGGCAGTACTCTTACAGAAGAGAGTTGTCAAGCCCAGGATTACCAGCATCACCCAAATCCAAAAAAGTCAAAATAGAAAAGGAATTTCTCGTGGCAGTGTTTGCATGCAAAAAATGTAAGCAATATAGTCAAAGATAGATAAAATATTCCGGTAGGAAGTGCCCATAAATCACTTTTTAAAACACACTGTCAGTCACAGAAGGCCTTTAGAGTATGCTACTGAAACTGCAAAGTGTAAGCATGAAAGAGACTGACAAATACATTGCTGATTTCTTATCCAGGGCAGCCTTGCAATGCACAATTACAGTAACTTAACAGGAATGTGAAATCTCTAGCCTGATATTAATGCAGAAAATGCAGAGAGACAGAAGCATCAGCTAAGTTTGCTGTGTGCAGTTTCAAGGTAGGGGCTACAACATATCTAAGAACAAATGATACAAGACATAGATTTACAAGTGCTTGCATCTATCATTCTGTCACACTGTGTCAGGCCAGCCAGATGCTGTGGGAGAAGCCTTGTCTGCTTCTCAAGAATACTGGAACTGCCCAGATGAGCTGAGCATTCAACACGGCATCATATATAAAATCAACTGAATCATAAACTTATCATAAATCATAAGGTCAATAAAAATAAATTCCCTCAGGCACACACTGAAATCTTACAGGAATAGTATCCTGCTCCTCCATAATGCAATGACACTGCACGCTCTGCAGCAGTGCTGCACTGAGCCAAGCTATCCGAGAGCTCAGAAATGGCTTTTTCATGCTCATGATGAAACAGAAGCTAGCCTACAGGGCACCATGCTTGCTAAAGATTTTTATTCTAATGGTGGTATTTGACAAAAGACAATGAAGTTACACAGCATCCCAGCAGGCTCTGGAACAGACCACAGCCATGACTATAACTTGGCATTTTGTTTGCAAGTCAACACAACACTTTCTTCATTGAAGCAAGATATTTGGACATGAGTGACAAAATTCAGATCCTTTCAGTTCTGTTGTTTGAAAATGTAGGCAACTACATGTAATGTAGAAGCACAAAATCCTGTTACAATAACTGGAAATATAACTGACACAGCCAAGGAAATCTTTAAGACTGCTCTTCTGAAGGAATAGATCTGCCTGTTTTAGAGAAGACAGCCCTTCTTCGGTCTCCAGACTGGTGTGTTGACAGGCCACTACCAACTACAATGAAAGTTTAGGTACCTGGTGCACATATAGGTGCATAGGTTCTTTACACAGAACTTGATTTAGGGTTTTTAACCTTTAGCTGAAGCACACACTAGTGGCATATTCACGTCACTTAATTTCAATTATCTAGAATTTGATATACAGCCAATCATGTTGCCAGCTTCTTTCCATAGTCATCAGAAGCTTGAGAACTAAACCATTCCAGAGGCTGACTCATCAAACCTACTAGAACACCTCTCTTAAAATCTCATGTGCCTATTCAGAGACTTTTATTTCTCCCCACTGACTTCAGAAACAGTTTACTGAAAGAGACTAGGAAGTGAAGTGAGACAAATCCCACCCCAGAACAATACTATAGTCACTCTCAATACAGTAGTGATGTATTTTAGCAGGCATTGTATCTTGTATAATATCTAAATACATCAGAGAAGGAGCAAAACAGTTTTGGTTCCCAACCATCCTCTGCGCCCAAATGCTCTCAGGTGGGTATGAGGGCTTTCCTCCGTGCATTACACCTTTTTAAGCAGCAGAAAGAAGAGTACCCTTAAGAGGTTCCTAGGAAAGAAAAATTAAAGCAGAAGGAGAGGAGAGTGTGTTATTGAGCCTTGATGGCATGAATTGTCAAGCTCACTAGGGAGACAGAGAGTCAGAGAAAAATATTCAGGGGAAACCACATCAAAGAGAATCTAAGATTCCATGCTGGGAATCAGACACTTAGAATTCACTAATTGAAACATTCTTTCATTCATTAGAAATGGATAAATGGTTTGCAAAGGTTTATTAACTAAAGTGATTAGTCATTTTTTAAGATTTAAACTAAAGAATAGTAGGAAGCTTGTATCTATCAATAGTAACTTCTAATGAGCAGATTATTGCCATCTATACAGGATTTATTAATAGTTTGCCAGTATATTATGGACATTAGTACCATCTGCCGCAGATTATTATAACAATGTTGATAGGTGTTTGAACTGATTATAAGACACATATGATTCAGTTAGACTTCATTATAAATTATAAAAGAATCATTTTGTAAACTCATTACAAATTATTCATAAATGAATCTTTATTTAAAGGATCACAAGCTTCAGTTGTTTTTCAGGATCAGATGGTATATATTTAAATGTATGTTTTGCAGTTAAGAAAGGCTACCAGCTTAAGTGATTAGCATTTAAAAAATGTCAAGATGACACAATTAATAAAAATTGTCATAAATGCAAATAAAAATACTGAATTATGGGATAGCCTTTCATGATATGCACAATCTGGTATGTTGCTCATTTAAGTGATTGCCATGACTAATTTATGTTCATGTTTAGCTTTTGTTGGCATTCTGAAAAATATGCCATTAAAATTATACAAATTAAGGGCATTAAAAAGTGTCTATTCTGAGACTATTCATGTCAAGCTACATTCTGAATTGAAAAAAAAAATAGAATCTTTAGATAAATTACATCATGAAATCAGTAAGAAAATTAGGGTTTTTGATAAAAACACTGTCAACAATGGCAGCATAAAAGAGCAGCAGTAGAATACCCCTATCTTTGGAAGAAAATGTTCATGTACAGTACATGCTGGTACTACAGACGGGCACGGCTTAGCTGAGACATTCTCGGTGCTTTAGCTGTTTACTTAGGCAGCAACAGAGTTCTAAGAAATAGTTGCTATGCCAACCCATCATAGGACTATATATATATACATTCGTGACCAGGGCTCATTTTGAGAGCTCTGTTACCCTTCCTTCCAAAAGTTTAAATATGCTACTGCTATATGGTTCCCATTAAGGCAAAACTCTGTTGTCTGTGTACTACAGTGCACAACCCTGATTTTTTCTAAGATAGGGCGTGGAGTATCTAGAGTAACATGAAGACATTTCAAATAAGAAGTAGAACAGGCCTTTGACGTCACATTTCTACAATCACTGAACAGACTGTTCTATTTGCAAGCCTCTAAAGATTTGGTGTTCAGATGATAAAGGGCACTGCTTTTTATAATCTATTATTAACTGTCATGTGTGTATTACTGCAAGAGTTCTCTGAAGAGAAAGTAAAGCATGGTTTGTTGGTATGATGATGAAGTGCTTTTTTTGTACTATTTACTAGAACAATTTCCCAAATTAACTCCATCCAGCCAGTCTTCTTTTTGAAATACAGAAACAAGGCAGAAAGAATCTACCTCTGGAGCTTAGAAGGGATTCCTTCAGATAAATAAGCATTTTAAAAGAATTAAAAATCATAGAGGGAGCTCTTTAATTACATTATTCTGTTTATACCACTTTAGGGGCTTTTTTTTTTTTCAAATGCATTTGAAAGTTCAGTCTATTTATTTCGTAATTATTGGATGACTACATGCAGCACTGCCATTTCAATTAGATTTTGATGGCTGATAAAACCATTGTTGACAGCAAGTACACAAACGAATTAAGGGAAACCAGATTAGCAATGTTTGTGTCATTGCATTCAAATAAAACTAAATGTTCTGGCAGAAATATGATCAAATCCAAAGAGAGAAGAAAAACAGTAAATGGCGTGGTAGGGGTGGGATCATGTCAGAGATAATAATCTTTCTTTATACATCTGGATTTTCTGAAGGAGAGTTATTTCCTTTAGAGACCTAATTTTAATTCCTGAAGAGCGTAGCCACTTCTTTTTTGGATTAGAAACCCAAAAACATTTATGAAACTCTTCTAACAGGAGTTTTGCAACAAGACAGACTTCTTGAAATGTGAGGAACGCAAGAATATAGGAAAGATCTCAATACAGATACAGAGAGCTCAACCCACTAGAATTGAAGGCAAGAAAAACCATTGTGATAAATTCCAAAGGTTAAAACATTCTGTCTATTCTAAAGATCAATACAAAGGGGAAAGGAGAGGATAAGTGTGATAACACCCTCTAAGAATGACGATATACTTGCCAGATGAGAATCTGCATCAGACAGTTGTTCTTTTTAAAAGGGAGGCGCATTGAAGCAGCTGTCTCTTGTGTCTCTCTGTTTGAAATGAATGACATACTTTTTATTAATTCAAATGTCTATAGAGAAAATACCAGAAACTAGTGGACAAGAAAGAAAATTATACATTAAATGCTCTGAATTAAATTTGACACAGCAGTGCTGCCACAGGCTGCAGTTCTCTGCTCAGTCTCAAAGCCTGAATCAGGTCAGTGTTTTCTTAGTTGATACAGGATTGGGTTTTTTAGTGTTTCTCTAGGAAGTGTTAAGGTGGTCTGGCTGGCTGCCTGTATCGTCAGCTCAG
>VXBB01019853.1:505392-588858 GCA_013399915.1 Illadopsis cleaveri
ACTTACAAATTAAACCTTATAAAAATGCACCCCCACAAGGAAGCAACAGATTGTGCCCATTTTTCAGTGAAATAACTCACTTTAAGGATTTGCATGTTTGGTCGTTGGAGAACTCCTACATTTCTTGGTGAAAATCTATATCAAAATCTGAGAATTCTTAGCATTCATTTCCTTTATTTATGTCTCACACAATTTCAATAATTCCTTGACTTTTAGACTTTTTTCTTCATGTATTTTCTGTACATAATTATCCTTTTTCTTGCTCTCCTTCCATGAGGCAACATAGGCTTTACAATTCACATCCAGGAGGGATCTTACGCTTTGTCTTATCTAGGTCCATACTGTATTTCATGGTTCAAGCCAAACCAGTTCACAGTTACAATCTGCAGATGTGCCTCCTCACTTAGAAACCACTGTAACATGACTTTGGGGAGCATTGCAGAGAAAATATACTGACTTCTGTCTCTCACTAATACAAAGTGTGAGCTTACTTGTGTAATAAATGGACCAAGACTCTTGAAATTGCTCCACCGCAAAATTCAGAGTCTTCATTTGAGAATCCTGGAAGCAGTCTGCTAAAATGCAAGTAGGAAGGACCTTTGGAGCCTTCCAGTTCAAAATCGTCATGCCAGGCATACTGCAGCTGCGGATGTTCCAACAGTAGCAATACAGAGACAGCAGAGCTAACTCAAGGAGCACATCACATCTCTTGTCTGGCCTGCTGGAGAGGGTTCAGACTGTGCCATAGTAACCAGACATCCTCTAAACATGCTAAAAATATGTACCTCTGGCTATCAACAGCATCATGGTACCACAGTTCAGGGCAGAGCAGGCTGAGATAATTTCAATTGCAGAAGTATTACATGTCTTTGAGGTAAGGAACAGACAGTGCAGATACTGAATTAGCGGAGAGGGTTAAGGTGGTTTTGATTAGCTTTGACCTTGAGAATCTTAAAGTCTGGATGACTCCCAGGGAACTGCAGAGTAAGGGTAGAAAAGAGGGAGGACCAGTTCTGAAGGACATCTCAATCCACTTTGCAAGATAACAATCGAATAGGTATCCACGACTTAGCCAATATCATCAGAACGTATGTATCCACCCTTAGTTTCTCTTGACCTTTGAAACTGCTATTAAAGGCAAAACTCTGAATCAGTTTGGAAATTTCAAATGTAATCTTAAAGGAATTGTATCTTTTTGGATTACCACTACTAATCTAATCTTTATTAGATTAAAAACTAGTGAAAAATTTTGTCTTTTTTTTTTTTTTAACGCAAAGGAAAACCCGTCCTACAGTAGATTCCATCCAATGGCCAAATTCAAAACAGCATGCAGGACTCATCCTAAAGTTAGAATACAGTAAATCAACAATGGAGCAGAATTACTGCAACAGTGAGACTAGGGGTTTTTTCCTCCTTTTTAAATTTAATATAATAGATTTTCCTAAATGATTTATTGGTCTGGGAGTCCTGCCTCTCTTATCCTTTCAAGAACAATCACAGTAGGCTGGAATGGTTTGAAAGGCTGAGCTAAGGGAGAATCTGCATCCTTATCCCTATAACACTCTGGTGCTCACTGAACTGTTTCCTCAGACTTCTATTTGCAACAAAACTGCTGATCTCAAAACAGCTGCATTATTTCTGTTTTAGTGCTCAGTCTGTAAAGAGAGAAAAACATGAGAGATTAATGAGATATTTTTCTTCTCATGTTACTCTGCTTATCTCATAAAATCTATTTTTCAAGGCTTTCTTTCCATGTCTGCCTGATATCTCTTTGTATCCTCCAGCAGCCTCTTCAATTTCTCATTTTCTTTTCCAGTGCTTCATCACCATCTTCTCAAATTACCATGTTATGGGAGAAAACGTAATAATTAGTTTCACTTTTCTTGATAGATTCCTCACAGTCACAAATATCCAACTACAAACTAAAGATGAAATAAAAAGTAAAATATTCTCTTGGCAATAAGGAAATGCTTGCAATTAACCATTCTATGCCAGTAAATTGTGGGGTTTTAGTTACTCATGAAAACAGTGTAAGTCAATATAGTTAAATATGAAAGTATCTTCAAAAACTCTTAGATCTATAGAGAAGGTTGCAACATTAACCTAAAAATAAAATTTTTAAAAAGTAATATACTGTCATTCACTTTTTTATTATTATTCTGACAATTTTATTATTATACTGACAATTGATAGCATTGCTGAATTGTGCTAACCACTGTGATTATCCATAGTTCATATATTCCTCTGAGGTAAATACCAATGAATCTTAGTGCATTATTGCACAGTGAAAGTCCTATGCAACTGTAAATAAGGAAATAGTACTTGGGAACAACACGCACACACAAAACAAACACAAAGACAAACCAACCAGCAAGCCAAACAGCAGCTCTAGTCTGGAATACACATGTTTGTATAAAGCTATCTATGGTCCCCTCTTAAAGCACAGAAGAAATTTCCAGATACTGTGATCATTACATGAATTTCAGTGGCTGCCATTTCAAATCCAGTAAGAGTTCACTTGATCTTATTTTCAATCACAAATATCCATGGCATCTCAGGCATGAATTATACAATTCATGCATCTTCTAGGTCAAAAAACTTCAGATAATTTTCCACTTGAAAGAAAGGAGTGAGAATAAGATGTGACAAATGCTAGTCACATCCATTAATGATCTTCTGGGATATACTCACATATTTCCTGGGTGAGGGCTGCATCAGAACCTGGGTAGAATAGAGCAAAAAATTTCAGCGTGAGTAATTAAACACAAACCAAATTCCCAGCTGCAGTTTTTCTATTAGATAAAATTATCTTCTCTACTCTCCGTTATGCATTTTTTGTAGTGGTGCTCAGTGTTTAGCATTTACTGATTTTATAATAGAGATGTGACTATGTGTCTGCCCTTTGTCAGGCTGTTTTATATGTTCATTTTATGACATATATTTTTAATCTCTCTGTATGAAAAGTGTGGTGATACATGAAAGTCATTATCATCCCATCTATCTTTAGAATGCCTAAAAGTGAAAAATAGTTTGAGATATGTGTCTGTGTAGATTTTCTTGGAAAGCTGAGAAATTGTGCAAGTTATTTAGCTGTCACAAATTGCATCCTATCTTCCATGTCTTTACAGTTCAGAGGCCATTTTGGTAAATTAAAACTGCTTTCCAATGGTGTCACGGGTTCAATCCATAAAATCCAAGAAAGGCTTTGATTTTAACTACAGTGCAGCAAATCAAAAACTTTTGTTTGCTTGTTTGTTGGCAGAGGAATTCTAGATTTTAAGTGAGATAGCCTCAGTATGGTTACAATCTCCCTCTATGCTTTTCCACCCAAGTATGTGTCAGTGCTGTTTTATTTCAACAGTCAAATGAAATTACCCTTGTGCTTCAGCTGCACATCTAAAATTGCTGCTGTGAAGTCTTCCCTCAAAAGAAAATTAAGGAGGGTGTGAGGTGTGAGGAAACCTCAGTTGCCACTATTTGAGTTTCATATGAATTAGTGTATTTCATTTATTTCATTCACTGAAACAAAATGGTTTTGATTTCTTTGGTGTCACTCAGGAGCTTGGAATTCAATTCTAAAGAAACACTGAGATAGAAACTGTATTAGCCTGCTCTAAAATATTTACTGAAGATACTTTTTTGGTAAGCTATGTTTATGTCAACAGAAAAAATGATGCACTAGAGATCACACACACAGCAACAGCAACAGAAGAAGGATGGAAACCTGTGGTTCAGCTGTCCCCCTAGGTGAGTAAAATTTTATTACAGATATCTCACACAGCAACTGTACAGCTTGCCCCAGTTGGCACCAGCAAAATCTTGGCTTGTAAGGCATATAATTTCTGTCTTCTATAGAAGTATGTGCAGCTTTAGCAGCCCACGAAGCCTTTGAATGTCAACACAAAAGCTTCTGGGAGTTTCTTCTGATAGCTGATTAGGAGGCATAGTAAAATGAAAATCCTTGTTTTATTACTAAGTGTGATGCTTAAAACTATATTAACTCAGGGGTGATATTTTTTAGGTACTTTTTTTTTTTTCCCTGCTTCTCTCTTCTCTATTTGAGTATGCTAACTTAATTGTTATATGTTTTCTTCTATACATGAAAAAAATTAAAGGGACAAATTTAGCTTGGTTTCCATGCCAAAAATCATAAACAATAGTGTTGTATTTTTATCTATCTTATTATGAGTGGCAAGGGAGCCTGTGGTAGCAGGGCTGGCTGTCTTGGTGAGATGGGCTTTAAACAAATGCCGGGAAGGGGTCCAAACTGGCAATCCTATTGCAAGAAACTGGGGGACAAACCAGGACAATCAAAGCAGTAACAAACATTCCTTAGCTGCCTCTCAAGATGACAATAAGCAGAGAAAACATCTTCAGATGGTGGGTCTCTTTTTACAAGGAGTCATGTGAAAAAGGTGAGGTGTAATGGGTACAAGTTCCTCCTGGGGAAATTCCAATTGAACACAAGAGGAAAGTTTTTCTCAATAAGATCAATCAGCTATTGGAATTAACTCTCGATGGAAGTGGTGGATTCCCCAACACTGGACACTTTTAAGATTCAGCTGGACAGGGTACTGGGTCATCTTGTTTGCACAATGCTGTTGCCAAGAAGACTTGGACCAGATGATCCTTGATGTGACTTTCAGCCTGGTATTCTATGGTTCTCTGAGTATCCAACAAAAATAAAAATCAATCAGAATTGCTAGATATAAGGAGTGTCCTTTCTTTGCTCCCCTAGAACCCTCAGTGCTCCTAAAGGAAGTGATATGAAGAAGATGAGAATATACCTAACTTCCCCCACAAAAATGAATCCTATCTCAGCGAAGGCAATAGTTGCTTTCAAAGATGTTGCAGTCCCAACCATATATTCTATGCATACACTGAAAATTTTGAAGAGTTCTGCAGAAAAACTTCAAGAATTTCTCCTGAGGTGGTGTGGGTCAGGTGTTTTTTTTCAGATCCTGTTAAAACAGAGTCACAGTGACATTAGCAGAAACTACGCAGAGGTAAAAGTAAATTAATGGGAACGTGGGAGGAAAGAATTTCATCATCCTTTGAGAAGAGTGCCTTTGGCACTATACAATAATTAGTCCAAATTGCTACATTGCCAAAAAATGTCCTGATTCAAATTTTGGAGCTTTGGCATATTTTGCTTGTGTCTTCATTTTCATGCTATTTTCTTGATAACAGGCAAATTTAAGTAAGATTATAAACATAAATTTAAATAATATAGAATATGTACTGTGGCCCTAGTCTTTCATGCTTATACAAGATGTTTATTAAAGGAATGAATGAGTGAGCCCCTTAGTATTAGCACACCAACAGAACTAGACAAGCAGAAGATGGTCTGTCATAATAAAAGCAGAAGTTCTGCTAGCAGCTCTCTATCTTACCCAGTGTGATATCAAGATTATTACTGAAAGAAATATACAGCTTACTGTCTTGTTCTAATATTTTTTGCAGTACTTTCAATGGTGCCTTACAATCTCTTAAATGTAATTTATAAAAATATTCTAAAGGGACTGAAGCTTGCACTTTCCATTGACAAGAAATAGGACTCTAAGGTGCTGCAAGGTGCTCCTTAGCATTCTGCCTCCGGTTGATGAATTGAGGAAATTTTTTTCTCTGACAATTGTAACACTAAGAGAAAAGCTTCTGACTAGGAAATTATGAGGAATTTTATTCAGGGCAATATTGATGCTTTATGGTAGATACATGCTCAGAGTCAAATTCTTCCTGAGCAATGGGATTTCTCACTTAAAAATAACTACCTAAGAAACACATATCTAACTGAAGTTTGATTTCAGAGTGGAAGAAGAGAAATAATCATTATTAAAGAGATGAAACTCCCTATTAAAAATGACATTCAGAACAACTGGCCTAAATCTTTTGGAATGGGAGAAGACACTTTGGAGACCAAGTGTGTTGGCTCCACAGGGTAACATCTAGCTCAGACCAAATATTTACCTTTTCCTTATCTGAAGTATGTGACATGAGTAACAGTTGCTTGCAAGATTTTTGATCTTTGTGTCTGAGGAACATTGAGTTAGAAGTCCTGAGCAGGTTGAAGTGAACTGTAGTGAGGCTGAAGATCACAGAAAGATTTGAAAATATAGTGATTTTCAATTTCTGAGTATATGAAGCTTGGGACTAACTTTGCTTTCATGGGAGTCAATTAAAGCCCTTTTGCTTTCAAAAAAAGATTAAAAAATCACAATTGGGAAAATAACACACATTTTAGAAAACTGCATGTCAGGAGTAAAACTGTTATTGAAAGAAAACCCAGAAAAATTGGATGAAACAAATAAAAAGGATGGTGATTGGATTAGGACTGTTAACTACATGGACACATGTCCAGGCAAGTTTACAGGACTGCTGGAGCACCAAGACCACAGTGCTGTTACAGTGGGATGGGTGTATGCTTTTACACAACTCTTACACTATTGCATTATTGATCTGATAGATAGTTCTGAGAGAAAAGTTGTGTGTCTATTTTAAAAAAGCATTTCTTAATTCATTTGGCATCTTATATCTCATTCTTACCTTCTAGGGAACTTCAGTCCTCATTAGCAACTCAAGGTAACAATCCTGTTTTCTGCTTTTTGGTTTTTGCTCCTTTCTTGGTCACTAAAGAATAAAGAGGGGAAACCAAACAACGCAATTTCTTTCAGTATATTCCCTAAAAACAAATGGAAACATCCTTCTTTCTAGTACTCCCTATCTTTTTTCTATTGCTCTATCAATCTTCTGCGTTATAGTTTTGCCATTTACTCTTCTACCTTCTTAACACTTTGATTTCATGTTAAAATCAATGCTGAACCAACAGAAAAACATTTGCCTGTACCACACTGGAAAAAAAAAAAAAAAGGCAAATAAAAACCAAATATTTTTAAAAGCCTAGAGACCCTGTGATGGCAGCAGTGATCTTGCCACACATCCTTGCAATCTTTTAGCAAATTAATTGACATCCATTTTCATAATCCATTTTCTTCTCATCTTTTGCTATTTTTTCTTTCTCCGCCCATGTACATATCATGTTTTCTCCTAAGAGGAAGTGTCAGATTTCAAAACAAAAAAAAAGCACAGGAACAGCCAATTTAAATTAAGTATTATTTTCTTTTAAATTGGAGTCAAAAAAGCACATTTTTTCCGAAGCATGTACTAGACAGAGTTTGTATGTACTAAGCCAAAGTGGTATAATGAAGATTTATTCATTTCTCATGTCATCAATATGAACTTAATAATATTTTTTAAGTATAATTTTCATTTGATAACAAGTCAAAGAATACCAGTGCTACTTGATATAGACAACTAACAATCAACAAACAAAAGGAATTTTAGAGGCAAAGACATGGAAAACCTCTGTACTATTAGAAACTATTTCACAGAGAGGTTTATCAACAGATAGAGTATGACATTTTCATTAACTGAATGATCACTCGGTCAGTCCAAATCTGCTGAGGTTTATGGAAATAGCTGAGTTACAAGAAGTTGGCTTAGAGCTTAATGCAAGTCACAGCACAATGACTCCTACATTATCATTGCATCGTTTCATTTACACAGTCACTCTAATTGACTTTAATAGGTTTTGGATCAGAGCAAACACACAGACAAAAAGATTGATTATACAAAACCAGAATGTTTTTATTAAACTTGCCTCAAGAATATACAATCTCAAAAAAATCTCTATATCAGCAGCTAGAGGCTTTAGGAATTTGTGGCAGCCAGCACAGAGACATTTTGTCAGCTTCAATTTAATTTTTTAAAGATAAGGTTTCCAGAAACTTCTTTTTAGAATGTGTTTAAACATTGAATCTGTCTCATGGACCACCCGCTGTTCATATTGACCATTAACAACTAACTAATTATTGGACACAGTAGCCATATTTTTTATCAGATCATAATGTTAGGAAATTGATATCTCAAATCTGATGATTTTTTTTGATTTCTAAGGAGAAAAGAAAAACAAGACGGCTGGATTATGTCATCAGCAGCAATCTATATAGAAAAAGCAAGACTTTTCTGCAAGTCATAGGCAGTCCACGGGCTACAGTTTAGGAAACTATTTAAGCTTCATTCTACAAAACAGCATTGCATTGCTTCATCAGAGGAAGTGGATGTAAATCACAGAAAGGACACTACAGTCTGTTCTGTCAAAGAAAGAAACAAACAAACAAAAACCCAACAAAAAACCCTACACCGAACAAAACATTGCAGCCATATTGACAATCAAAAATCACTCGTGTATGCAGTTTTGCCATGAAATAAGTCTGTGATGAAATTTAGGTCTTCATAGCCTAATTTTAAAATTATTCTCTTCTGTTTGCCTAAAAGACATGAATGGATACTTGTCTAGATGGTTTTATAGCATCAGTTCGATGGAGGTCCAAGGACTAAATTTGCATGCAGACATCCATATATGTGGATATGCTTTAGAGATGGAAATTTTAACTCCAAGAAATGTCAGTGTTAGCATTTATCTGTCAGACAAAAGCAATCATTCTGGAATTATGAGAGTACAAAATCTGAGATGCATGACTGACTGCTACACCAAAAACTCCTTTCAATCAATATCTCATACACGCTACATAGTAGGACTACAGTCTACATACTTTAGTCCCTTTTTGTCTACCCACGCAATTTTATTGTTCTTGTACTGTTAATAGATAAGCAGAGAAGAAAAATATTCATAGAATTAATTTTTTTTGTAGAATAAATAGGTTCTTATTTGTTGACCTTACATGACAGTAACGGATCTTGGAACAATCATTCCAGTTTGGTTTTTGACATAAATATTTTAGGCCTATTCTGCTTGTGCAAACTCAAGTCATGTATTGATAAACTCAGAATACATTCCTCTCTTCCTCTGCTCCACCTTTTCCCTCCTCTTTCCATAACTGTTTTCAGTCTGTCAAGGATTTTTACACCTATTTCTTAAGGTTTGGTTGGGTTTTTTTTTTTTCTTTTTCATTGTGCTTTCAACTTCTCTGATTTTTAAAGACAAGAGAAATGAAATGAGATATATAATCAAGACAGTTTTCACTTCACTTGTTTCACTAAGAGACGTTTTAAAAGATATTTTGATGAAGGGGAAAAACAGCCCTACTATGTAATGATCTTTTCTATGGTAATGCACCCACGGGGGAATTTTAATATGTAAATCACATTATTGTCTCACACATGACAATCTGATGGATTTTGAATTCCTCATTTGTTAAAATATAATGAACAGCACTTTTGCTGTTTTTATTTATGCAATAGCACTTTGTTCACCCAAAATGGCATAGTTGTTCCACGCTACATAAGGTGATACTATTATTGAATCATTTGAGACCTGGCAAATATAAATATAGTAAGGAGCTTATTTTCACGGAAATACACTCTAACCCCATGCAGGCAGCAAAGAGGTGCAGAGACATTTTTATGTCAACAAGCAGGTGTCCTCTGGCCTGCCCAGGGAAAATAATCCCCTTACAAAAATGTACACAGATAAGTAAATATGTACAAACCCATATATTCTCATTATACACTGATTTTAGAAACCCAAAAACTAAAACCAAAACTAGACAAAGCTTTATGGACTGATGAATAGGCATCAAACTGTGACAACAGAAACCATCCTCTCTTCTTACACACTTTTCTCTTAACAGCTCGTACATGTATATAAGCAGACATAAAGAGAATTCATCTAAAGAAGAGATTAAAACACCTAGAGCATGTTTTTGAAGGCTCTTGTAAATATACTTTGGCATGCATTTACTTGGCATTTTCTTTACCCTCTTTGTGTCTTTTGGAGAGTATGCAGCATATTCTTTTTTAAAGATGTAAACATGAAAAACACAGCCTCAAAAATTTTGTGTATGCTATACTGTGATCTTAAAAACCCAACTCTATTTACTATAAAGGGCAGAAGTCTCCATACTGCTCATATCAGCAGAAATGAAGGGGTACAGAGTCAGAACAAGTCCTTTATTGACCTTGTATTGTCTAAACCTTCAAACACTAGCAAATAAAGCAAAACAAACCAAAATAAAACAAAACAAAACAAAACCCTTTCACCAGATCGCTGAATCTGTGAAACTTATTTTGAAAATATCAAGAGCATTTAAAGATCATAAATAAAGGTCACTTCTTTGTACTGTCACCACCTTTTCATACACCACAGTTGACCTACAAAAGATCCTTTAAATGGTTTCTAAAGCCACAGCATTTCTTTTAGGTTCCTTTGCAAGTGGTTAGGATTTGCCTAGAAAAGAAAGGAATGATAATTCACTACTGTGTTTTTTACTCTAATTTTGGATACATAGAAGTGTGAACATTTCTGCAACAAAATTGAAAATGTACATAGGCATTTTTTCAAATTACTTTAAAAAAGCATAATGGATTCAACACAAAACAGGTATCTTAATAAAGTCAAACTCTGAAAAATTCTAATGGAAGGAAAAAATACCTTTCTCAGAGGGATTATCAAACCTTTAGCAGCTCTGTTTTACAGCAAAAGGAAAAAAAGACTAAATAACTATGCAAAAACAGTGAATTACTAACTTTATAACTTTGCCATAAATGTTAGGGAAAAGGGCACAAAATATCATCTTATTGTGCTTTTAAGAAGCATCTAACTAAACAGAATCATTCAGCACCAGACAAGTACTGTAAAAATGTTAAATTAAGAAATTGGCATACATCACAAGAGTTGGATGGTATATTAAAGAGAAAAACAAATTTAAGATTACTGTCTACAGTAATGTAATGTACTAAGGTATGATTCTCTAACATTTCTAACTATTGCATCACTACCAAAGCTTAAATTTCCACTGAATGCCACACTTGTCCTCGAGCTGTTTATTTGAAGATGTTATGCATTTTATTACTTAATCACAGCTCAGTATAAACTGGCATGTTAAAGAGAGGGGGAAATGTCATGCCAGGAGCAGCAAAAACTTGGCAACTATGAATTTATTTGTACCCTAAACAGTCATTTTTCCAAGTTATTTCCTAATCACACATCACACACACAACAGTCATTCCATGCCACTAAATGTCTTCTGGTTTATTCAGTCTTGTATTTCTTTCTAGTTTTCCTCATGCTTGCAATTACTAAAGCAAAGAAAGGTCTGTTTCTTATAGATGCCATATTTTCAGAAAGACTTCATCTAGGATAGTAGTAGCCAGTTGTAGCTGTATGAATTAAGGATATCACACACACAAAAAAATATCTCTAAGGGCTGGACAAAGTGAATGGATTTTTTTTTTATTATTTTTTTTTCTCTAGGAAACGAAGCAATTTTGACATTGCCATGTTGTCCAGAATACTATAAATACAAGGAAAGACTCTAGGTGGGTTTCTTCTGACTAAATGCAGACAATCTGCTAAGTAAACATTTATGTGTAGGTTAAAGTAAGAAAACAAGTCCTGGTCCCCAACCCTAATTGACATTGCCCAGCTCCTATTCAGTCATGTTCTGTCTCTCTGGCAAGAGAGACCTGACTGGATTACAGAGCCAAGAACCTAGATAGCACTAATTTCTGTTCAAAAGTTTGCTCCTTGGATAATTTTCAGTGAGAAATGTAGAGTTACCTTATAACTGAGCTTGGAATATTAAGTTTCTTTCCAATGAATGAGAAGAAGTTACTTCTCAGGACTGATTTGTCTACAGGAATTTAATATTTAATTTAATAATGCCCTAAAACACCAATTTCTCACTACTGATTACAAAAGAAGGCTATATCAACTAATTGAGCTAGAGACAATTGCAGTGGTGACCTAAGTTAGCTGAGATAAATCTGACCTCTGTGGCCACTAGACCACAGAAGAAAAGGTGGTCTTAGAGGATTCTGTTTGCTCACATTCATCCATGTAAAGCTGCTACATGGAGAAAAGAGGGAGAAGGTAAAAATCTCAAGCATGTTTCCTATAAAAGCAAAGAAACAGGAATAACTTGTCAACTGTCTGTGCCAGTTCAAACAATTTCAGAAAGAATACTGTGTGTGAGAAAGAGAGAGAGAGACATGCAAGTTCTACATTTGGTTTTTAGCCAAATGTGGGAAAAAGCCTTTGTACCAGAGAAGACTTTAGAGAATCATTAATGCAATAATTTATCCAACCTAATAATTTGAAATTTTATTGTTTCAAATAGTAATATGAAAATATACTGTAGTTGTAGCCCAACAGAAAAATGTTTGATATACTTGGACATACTTGTATGACAAGTGAGAGATTATAATGCAACTTCATCTTTATAAAATTGTTTTTCAAATGAATAATTTCATTAAAATAGTTATGGGCAATTATTGGGGGTTACGTTTGGTTTTGGGGTTTTTTTTGTTTGTTTGTTNCATTAAAATAGTTATGGGCAATATACTTTTCACCTCATTTTAGACACCTATGGTGTCTGAATCACTTGAATCATTCAACTGAAATTCCATTTTTAGTCAAAAAAGAAAAATGGGCATTTGAAGGCACAAATCTTTTGACCTATTTTAGACACACGTGATTCATGCCCTGCAAATGCCTATTTTTCTTCATAAAGGGATATAGTTCTTCATATTCTACGCTTACATTCAGTGAGCTGGTTCTCTTTCCTCTAAGTGTTTCTGAAAAATTTAATGATGTTGTCTTCGTCTCGAGAATTAGAGAAGATCTGAAAATTAAGTATTTCGGGTTTGGTTACATATCACGAACAGATGAGAGGGACTATGTCCATATTTTGGGTGGGGGAAGGTGTCAAGGGGGAAAATGGCAAAATGACTCGTGTGTATATATATATATATGTAATTCCAATGATGATTTTGATTTTAATTTTACATGGACTTAATTTCCTTCTCAGATGGTTTGAGCATAATGCTTCTCAGAAACTGTTACATACTTTTAATTCTTCCAGCCTTCCAAGCATAGTATGTCAGATTCTTTCCACTTGTAAATGGTTTTCTGATCTCCTAAACAGCACTGCACCACACTTTTGTCTTTAGATAAAAGGAAAACTTCAGAAAAGTCACATTGTTGATTTTGATGTGCATTTTTAAAAAGGAAATCTTTCCATTTTAAGTGCTGGAAAAGTTAACTTGCAATTATGCACCATAAAATGTACCTAGATATTTATATTCTCCATAACGATAAATCCACTAGGCCTAACTATGTTTTTTACTGACCCAAATCATCTAGACCACTCATCTTTCTAAAACTAACCCTATTCACGCGTCATTCTCTGGTATAAACAGATATGGAATGCAGAATGACATACAAATTTAGGTAGAAATTAATTATTAACTATTAAAAAGAGAGCAGACCACACTGCAGACAGAGAAAATGACTAGAACAAAGCATGCAAACACTTTGTCATGCGTTAAATCTTTAGGTTAAAATTCAGGTTTTTACTTAAATCATATTGAAACAAACTTTCCATTTTTATGGTAATGAAAAAATCTTTCTTTTTCAGCATAATACATTCATATTGACATGGTCACATAGATGACAGGATCTGTGACCTTTCTCTGGTAAGTTAACATCAGTTTTAGTATCAGGTGTTTTTCACTTGCAAACCACCACCTTCTCCTGAAATTCTCTTAAATTTCCACAAAAAAAATTGGATCATATATTTTTTCCCATTCCTTTTATACACCAGGTTGCATATTATTCAGAATTGATAATTTCTACATGTGTAAATTTCACAAATTTAGCTTATCCAACTTTTTCTGCTTCTGATTTTGTGCATACCATGTTGTCATTTGGCGAATCAGTTCTCTTCTGACTTCACAAATTTTCTATTTTTCATTTTTTAATGTGAAATGTTTTAGATTGAGATACAAATAAATATTCAGCAACATTTTCCCCTCGGAGTAAGCATACACTCCACAATGAAAGAAGTACCATATTTTCAGCAGAAATCCTAGACCACTAAATGTTTTATCAGAATTACTACTGATGAAAAGAGGAAAAGAAATACATTTATCATCGATTTTTGGTCCTTCTCTTTTGTACTCTCAAAACTGTAAGCACTATATTAGACTTGGTACAGACTGTTACTTAGTACTGGAGACACGCCTAGTGTAGCAGGCTGTGTTAAATAAGTACCATTCATTACTTCCCCCATAGACAAGGAATTTAAAATCCATCAATTCCTCACATGTGAGGCAGATTGTGATTTACATGTTAAAGTGCCCCTGTGACATGATTTGCATAGGAAAAGCTCCTGGCACAATGAAACAAAGGATTAGTGAGCATGGCGAGAGTGCTATTAGTATAGAGTACAGACTCTCCTACAACACACCTTTCAACCAGTGTAAATACATTCATCAAAAATACGTAGATCTTGGTGGGTTTCCCAGCCAGGAATGAAACAAAGGTCTTGTTTCAAGAGCAGTAAGACTAAAATTATAAACACTGGATCAGCCTGTAAGCAGAGTAAGAGACAGGGATCTGCAAACAGGCCTTCCTTACACCACATTCGTGTGGACTCTTGGGTTTGCTTCAAGAGGTAAGATGTAAACATTTATATCTAAGCTAATCAGCTAGATTTCCTTTTATTGACAGTATGTAGAAATAGAATGGTATGTTACATCTTATCCTAAGACACACCTCTACAGTAATCAGAATTTCCTCATACTGCAGTGGCTTTTTTTTTCTTCACTTTTTCCTTTTTTTTTTTTTTTTTCAGTACTAGAAAACATCTATAGAGATTTATTAACTCTGTATAACTATAGAGTTAACTGTATAGCTACCAAAGCTCTTATTACAGACAATGCAAAATCCTTTGATACAGTCACTGGACACTTTTCAGCAGTTCATTTTAGGACAATTCATCACAGTTTCTCTGCTGCTTCTTCGTCCTCAGTGGGGAGGAATCCACACTCCCTTCCCCTGCTCCAGTGTGGGGTCCCTCCCACAGGAGACAGTCCTCCATGAACTTCTCTAGTGTGAGTCCTTCCCACGGGCTGCAATTCTTCACAAATCTGTGCGTTCCAGGGTGCAGCCCTCCAGGAGCAGGCTGCTCCAGTGGGGCCCTGTGCGGTCTCAAGTCCTGCCAGGAAATGTGCTCCAGTGTGGGCTCCCTCTCCATGAGCCCACAGGTCCTGCCAGGAACCTGCACCAGCACAGGCTTCCCCAGAGGCACAGCCTCCTTCCGTGTAGGGTCCTCCACAGGCTGCAGGAGGGTCTCTGCTCCAGCTGAACTCCACAGGCTGTAGGGCCACATCCAGACTCACCATGGTCTGCACCACAGGCTGCAGGGGAGCCTCAGCTCCAGCCCCTGGAGCTCATCCTGCCTCTTCTTCTTCACTGGCCCTACTGTCTGCAGGGCTGCTTCTCTCACATATTTGGCTGTATTCCTGCAGTTTTTCCCTCCCATAGTCTGTTATCCCAGAGGTTCTATCACCATGGCTGATGGGCTCGGCCTTGGCAAATAGTGGATCCATCCTGGAGCTGGCTGGCACTGCTTTGTTGGATGCAGGAAGAAGCTTCTAGCAACTTCTCATAGAAGCCACCTCTGTAGCCCTCCACTACCAAAACCCTGCTGGCCTGAAAAGCCCTTATAGGTCAAGTGTTTAAAGTTGAAATTGATTTCCTAGGAATTCAACAGCACAATGAGTCCTATCCTTCAATAAATAATGCACCACAACATAGTAAATAAAACCCAAAGCTATAGCCAAGATATCCAAATTATGAGACTTAAGGAGGAGACTGTGTAAAGTATTCACAAACTATCTTTTGCATAATCGAAAGTGGCCTGTGTAGGTTTTGTTTACAACCATTTTAAAGAGTGATTTCTTGTGTAGTTGATTCAGAATAAAAATCTAATTTTAGATGCTTGTCGTCAGCCTTATCAAACGGCTCCCCTGAACTGTCTGTAAAGACAGCCTTGACAAAATAGTCTCACTAAATTGAATCTAACATTTGGAAATATTTCACTTTAACTTGCTTCCAGTTATATAAATCATTATATATACATGATAATGAACACCTATGACAAAACATGGGCAACTCAATGCTGCTAAACCAGACCAGTTCTGGAGTCACCGGCAAATGCGAGTTTCACCTTTTTACTGCTGTAGTCCCTGGTGTATGTGACAGGCTTCCATTCAAACCACAGGGCTAGAAATATGGTACATTTGCAGTAAAGGAATCTCAGTTGTGCCTTGGTAATTTAGCTCAGTGATCTCTACTTGGGTCACTCACATTTACAAGACCTACCCTATTACTCGTCTCTGTCAGAGTGAAATGGCTGGTAAACACAGGACTGTGCAGGAACAGGGTAGACACTGTACTGTTACACATTTCTTTTGAGGAAAATGTTGCCAGAGAAAAGCAATCTTCAGGCTCTGGGCTACCAGTTTTGAGGAGGCAGAAATTAATTCAGGGTCTTGTATATTTTCATGCTATGCTGATTGAAAGTTCATTCTGGACTTTACCTAGCCCAGCTACTGCTGTTTCCCCTCCAGGAGGTTTAAGTATTAAATGGCATTGATTCTTCCTATGGAGATAAAAGACTGCAAATAAATTAACATTAAAAGGGATATGCCCTTGAGAAAGCCAAAACACTGAGCTAAAAAACATCAACTTTAAAAGATTTGGCTGAGGTTAGTGTTCTTGATATCTTTGTATTGTGGCACTGACTACAATAGTGAAATTCTTTGTATTCTGCAACGTATTGCCCAAGGCACTAACAGTACTAGGATTAGGAACAAAAGTATCTTTATGCACAGGCACCATCCCACTAAAGTCAGGTTATTTCAGTGTTAGATCCCTGTTTTCTCTTTTTTGAAATGATGCTGCATATCCTTGCATAGTGCTATTGTTCTCTTTAACTACAAAATAATTTTTAAAAAATTAGTGTTATTGGACATTTGCAGATGCTTCACAGCAAACCTTTTTACACGTAAAGATTATGACATTGAATGTGCAAAAGGAATTGAGGAAAAACTTTATATTCATAAAGTTTTATAAATTGTTGTGTATAGGAGACTTTTAGCATACTTATTTTTATTTTGCAGCAATAAAAGCCTGTTCTGTATTGCTTTTCCTCTATTTAGAACACAAATTAATTGAGGTCATGGTTCTGTTAGGGGAACACAGTCATATTTCTAGCAAAAACACCATGAAAATTTAATCTGTGTCTGAGAGACTTTTGACCTTTCAAACTTGCAGGGTATTTATTATTCCTCTTTTATTTTATGTTGGGAGTCCTCACATTCATCTGTTCTCTTTAAATATTTACATTGTAACTTCTCCTGGTAAAGCACCACATGCTTATCTTATACATAATGGTCTTTATTTGTGCTGCTGCTCTCCTTGACGATATTTCATTTTGTCACAGGGTCTTTCCAAATGGCGAGAAAAAAAAATTCGTCTTGAGTACTGTTTCTTAATTACATATTATAAATTATCTTTAATAATTACTTCAATGAAGTATGAAAAGTAAATTATTGAATGCAATTGCAACCTTTCATTTCTAACATATTAGTCTCACCTTCCCACTTTTCCCTCTTTTCCCTGTGTGATCATTCACTTTCTTCTTTCTTAAGAAATAAATCTAAGTCTTCCAACCTCATTTATACTTTATATTTCATATTTTATTTATAATCTTTGTTTCAATTGCCTTTACTGGTAATTTATTCTACTTGTTCATTTATCTTTTTTTAAAATACATTAAGTCTGTCCAAGTTTCCTAATTTTCCTGGTTTGTTTACTATGTCTTGTCATATCATCTAGATTTTAACCCCTTCCTAGTGTAAAGACATATGTCCATGTTTTAAATCTTTCTTTTATTTTTCCTATTTACAATGTTATATTTCCCTTTTACTGGTTTGCATTTTATATTTGAGAATTTTCCAAAGCTTATTAAATAACCCTGAACAAGAGTTTTGCAGTGTTACAAAAAGGTCATATTACCTTGAGCATGTAGGAGATTAATTGAGCAGATTTCTTACCAATAACTTTTAAAATACTTAAGGTTCTACAACAGAAAATTGTTCAAGGTCTGATTACCTAAGTGTACATCTCTTTAAAGCATTGAAATAATATTTACAGTACAGTTACTAACATGATCCATATTCTAGATTTTTTTGAAATGCTATCCTTATTCAATAAATAAAATTATTATATAAGAGTTTTCCTTCATTTGTTTCTCTTACTACTTATTATTTGATTCTATTCTAGGTTTCCTGGCTGACCCAAGACAGAGGGTCAGCCAGAGGTTTTCATATTAGTTTGTCTAGAAGATTTTTCTTCTCCTTTTCAAGGTCCCGTGTGGATATTTTGTGATAAGTATAAAATAATATCTGAAGAAAATGTTTTGAGCACAATAAGTATCTATAGGAATTATATTTACCTCCTCTGGGTTCAGCCCTCTAAAATATAGGCAAGTAATCCTGACTGGTCATTTTTACTCCTTTAATTAGAGTAGAAAAAGACATGAATTTTCACACAGGGATAGGTGTCCATGCTGGGGATTGATGTGCGCTAACGAGGTAACTTACTCAGACTTTACCTGGCACGATTGTAGGCAATGATAATTCCCACTTTTTGAAAGAGCTCCTGGGAACAATCTGGGAACTAGAATGTACTAGGGACTATTCACACCGAGTATATCACATGTAGCTGCATGATTTTGGTCCCAAAATCAGTGGCCACCAGCCTGCTCTGCTTGGTCAGTCCCAATGAGTGTTCTGAAAAATACAGCCTGGATGTCTAAACTTCAAATTACTTGCGAAAAGTATTATCTCATGGGCCCGTTTTGCAGTTGCACAGAATCCCTTTTCCATGAAAGAAATTGCTAAAGTGACAGCAGGACTTTATTTTAAATATCTGCATTTTCTTTAATGAAATTTAATGAATGAAAACAGGAGCCAAGGCTCAGATTTGTCATGTCTGGCTGCACTTACTAACTGGCCAGCCAGGCCAGAAGATGAATCTCTACAGCTAACAGGAAAAGGTGTTCTCAGTTATTTTTAGTGACTGCAATCAACTTTAGCCCACAGACCATAATTTCAAAATATTTCTAATATGGCAGTTTTCTTTCCAATTTTTAATAGATTAACAAAAGAAAAAAATTGGACCAAGCACAAGCTCTTCCCTTTGGGGACATTTTAGAGCTGGCTGTAATGTCGTTTCATCATTTAATAATTGGCAATAATATTCAAATGGCAAGAAATCCTCTTCCACTTTCTTGTTTTGTTAAATTGGAGAAAATGTCATCTGCTGTGGAAAGCATATGGATCAAAATTCTTTACTAGCTCTTTTCTTTGCACTATACTATAGAAAGACAATAATTCACAGCAAAACCTGAAAGATGTGGCAAGACTTATTTAACTTAAATAACAGCAATTCTCACCTGTCTGTGTACTTTTCCAGGCTCTTTTTGCTATGTCTTGCTAAGGGCCCAAAGATTTTTGTGGTGTTTTTTTGCCTATACAAATGTCACAAGGAAGGGGAGAAGGGGTAGGGTGTTAGGGAAAACACACTTTTAAGACAAAACTAAATTACTCGTCTCATAATACACAAATAAGAAAAATGACACAAAAATTCAGGCAAAGGGCCAGGCTTTCAAGGCATTCAATACATAGCAGGTCGACCTGAGAAAAAGCTTTCTGCAAGTTCACTTATTGAGGTGTTGTAGTAGGACATGGCAGATTTGAACCATTTGAAACTCTGGACATTATTTATGCTTACTGTAAGAACATGAGACATGCCCTAGCAGACCAGAGGCTGACTAGGACTCTCTCTGGCTGTGGCTAACAGAGCTGCTTAGTGATTAATGACAGAAACAGGGTCTATGTGATGAATGATCTCATCTTAGCTAGGTCTTCCTAAATGTCAACGACTGAAGGCACTTCTGATAAGGATGCTATTCCCTTGGCTCTGTAGCATGAACCAAAGCCCATTTATACAGACAATATCTCAGATATATTGATACAATTGTTTTTAAAGCTAAAACAGTTTGTCCTGCAGCAGTAGAAAAGCAGGATTCTAAAGAGAAATATGGTATTGGTATTGGCTGCAAATGCACAAATATCTAGATTAATTGAACTGCCACACAGAAATCACATGATTTTTGTGGCCTTTTCCGTATTTTGATTCACCTTACTAATTATATTGAGCTTGTCTTCAGACTTTATAAATGTGAAGGAAATTTTATATAGTTCCAAACTTTAATTCTCTTTTTCTTTATTCCACTGAGATATTTATAAAACAATATGCATTTTTTTAAGCATTGAAGGAAATAAGAATAAATTAATTCATACCAAATTAGTCAATGGAATAAAGAAGTGATTCTTCTGGACAGTGAGGGAGATTAAGAGGTAATTGTCTTTTCAGGCAACTGTCGCCAAACCTTTGTCAAATATAAGATTTATAGAGGGAAGTTAAGGCGGTATGCATGCAAACACAGACACATTGACAATATTCTTTTATACAAAAAGGAGATTTATGCACTCCAAGCACAGCTCCTGTGCTCTCCAAAGGGAGTGACTTTCTTTCCCTTTTACTAGCTCCTCTGGGGTACTTTATGGACCAGTTCTCTCATCTCAAGTGTCTGATACCAAGACATAAATGAATTTTAGATGCAATTTTTATTCTTTGTGGCTGCTAAAGCAATATTCACTGTTTGTTTTGGTTACTATGGAGATAATTGACTTCCTGTGGTGGCAAGAGTCTTTTCTGGGGTATTAAAGGGGCTTGGATCTAGGGATTCTCTAATTTTCATGCAGTGAAGAAAGTAATTTCATCAAGAAAATCTTCGTAAGATTTCTCTCCCTCATAATTTGAGTTGTTGTTATAATCTTGTGAGTATTTGGGTGGTTTTTTTCTTTCCCTCATTCCTTTTGTAGCTCAGCCTGCACACTACACAACGCTGGCTCAAACCACAGGAAAGCACAGATAGTCTATTTATTAATGTTGTACTTTGGTCAGGCACAAGCTCCCAACAGCATATTATCTGATAAAACATCAACAGGCACAAAGATAATAAAACATTTGATTATAACTTAGCCTTTAAAATGGATTGGTTAGGACTCAGAGACAGACATTTCTGACAAAAATATCCTGTACTGAGGTTGTCAATAAAGAATAAAAACCAAAAGCCATTTAGTTTATATTAGCTATATCTCCCATAAGGCACTAAAATTTGGACAGCTCATACCAAACCTTCACCTTGACAAAATAGTCTCACGAAGTTGAGTATACAACAGCTGTATACTCAGCAAAGAAAAAAGGCATGTTCCAAAACTATGGATAACCAAAAAAATGCTCAAAAGTACCTTCTAAGGAATTCCAAAATTAAAGACAGTGTGAATCCTGAACCAAATCTTGAACCAAATCTTGTGAGCCTTTGAAACAAATCCAGCCATAAAGTATGGCAAGGGACTTTGAGCAATATTCAACTGAGCTTGGGAGGGATTTTTTTTAGTATTTGAAAAAGAATACTTCAGCAAATCAGCTCTGGCCAAAAAGGTACAAAGTTGGAACGGTTAACTTTTGTGAAATTATTGCACTCACTATCCATCCCTTTCCTGATGCTATTCACAACAGCCATTCACAATATTCCTCTCTTCTGAGTTTGGGCATTATCATGTTAACTATGAACAAAAACCTTAAATGAGCCAAAAGATAGTGGCACTAATGATTAGTGTCCTGTATAAATAGCCCTGAGACTACATATGCTCACTCAGGATTTCTGCACTCTTCAGAGCAAGCTGGTGCTGCTCAGCATAATTGTAACAATGGTCTGGATCCAAGAGGGAATGGCAGGATGAAGCTGGTGGCAAGCACTGCCCTCCACATCCATGCACACAGCAATGGTCCTTCTGTGTCAGAACAGAATGCAACATAATATGATGCACCAGCTGATGGGCCCCCACAACACCTCTCTTGAACTTGAGATGGTACTGCAAGTCCCTGAGGAATAATACCTCTAAGTCCTCCAGCTGCGATGGTAAGCTTACCCATTTCCCAAGCATGAGGCTTTCACTGAAGACACAATAAAGCTTTTGGACAAATCTTCATTAATAACAAGAATTAAAAGGGGATTTGTCTTGTTTCCACACTAACAGTGGATAAAAGTGTATAAACACAGGAGGGATTATAAATAAAATCTACATTAATCCCACGATTAGCTCTCTGTCCTCTAGTCTCCACCTTCTATATCGAGGGTCATGCCCTTTAAAACACAAAATCTGTTACAGTTAACAAAAACACACACACAATAGTCATTGTAGTTGTTTTCTAATGCATTTGAGTATTTAGTCTCGTTTATTTTGAATTTGGTGTACAACACCAAAATGCTCACAGGTATTCCATGCAGGAGTATACTTTTGCTCCATGAAAATAATGTCTTTTGTTCCTACAACATTTCACAGCAAAGAAAAAAAAATAGAATCAATAATAAATATGGAAATTTTTGAGAACAAGTAATAGTAAAGCAAAACTTTAGAAATCTCCTTTTAAGTGAACAACACAAAATCAATTTTCCATGACTCTGAGAGTCAGTTGTTCTTGCCCTTGTGACAGAAGAGGAAGAAAAACAAAAAGAAACAAATTAAAGCAGTACATAAAAGCCTTTTGCTTCCCAAAACTTTGGAGTGTGTTTGAGGTAGAAGGATGCTTAAAGCAAGCTTTCAAATTTTTAGCAATACCATCTCATAATTTCTATTTTAGTGTGACATTGCTTTAGCTTTCTGGTGTATTAGTCATTTATTTCTTCTTTTTTGTACATGAAGATTGTTTTTTAGGTAGTCTGTAACCTGACAACCACTACTGCTTTGCAGTTTCCCCGCCTCCTGTGCTTAGGAACTATCCATCTAATCTGTTATTGTTTACTAAGATTCCTTTTTTATGTTCATCAAAATCTGAATGCAAATAACAACCCAAGATTTAAACTTGAAGATTTCTAGGCAATATTAAAATACTTAGATTGAACAAGAGGATTTATCATACTAGAGCAACATAATGGATTTTTTTTTCAAAAAATAGCAATGCAGTCTTCAGCAATCATGAAAAAGCAATTTTTAAGCAACTGTCTCAAGGTTTCTGGGCTGCCTTTGTGTTCAGCTGAAATTTCTATTAATCTTTCCTTAAATTAACTGCACTGAAGCACAGGAATTCTTTCACAAAATGTTCCTCTGAAATATTTCTAAAGGAACAGCCTAATACAATGTAGCTGTGAGAGATATGATGAGGAGACAGAAATAGGAGTACTTAATTTGGATTTCCTAAAAGAAATACTTAACTACAACTTCTTTTCTAGTACTGCAAATGCAGTTACTGTAAGAGGCGTTTAAAACATTATGGTGGGGTTTTTTTCCCACATCTGCCCTGATACTGCATTTAGAAATCCCGAATAGAGAAATCTTATTTTCCTATTGTAAGGTCAACTTACATCAAGTTCTTGCTAGTAAAGCAAGATCTTTAGCACTCTGTTGGAATGTTAATATATCTAAAACCTCTGAGACTCAATATTGTGATCTTACATGATTTACTCCAGATAAAACTCCTGTGCAGCTCCAGCAGCACTTTAAAACATAAGATTTTACTAAGTAGAAAAAGATTTTCAGGCTAAAATAAGCATTTGAAAAGATTCAATCTAATGTCACTGAGTTTAGAAACCTGTGGTCTAAGAATCCAATGTGCAGAGTGTTCACAGTATCAACTCTTTCCTACACAGATGTGGTAAACATGAACTTGCATCATAGTATGGTTCAAGAGCACAGTACAAATTTTATGGTTGCAAATAAAGTACCAAAGAAAAGAAATTGTTAGTCTCTAACCCTTTCTTCAATCCTGCCCACATTCCTGCCCACATTATATTTATTCATCATCTTCTGTGAACTGTGAACATAAAAATCAGGTTTTCAAACTGCAAGCAGAATTCCAATAAAGCTAGGGGATTCCTTTTTTTTTTTTTTAACCAAACAAAATATGTGCATAATTTTTGCACTGAAAGATTAAATTCCTCTTCCAACAGTGTAAAGTTGAAGACTGGTAAAGGACTAAACTGGAAACAGTAGCAGGTATTTGCTGTCCTGAGTTTAACACAGGTTTAATAACCAAGGGTGGCAAATCCTTTTAAAAAAAACAGTCATTCAAAATTTAAAATTTCCAGTTCTGTCACTGAAATTTTTTTAAGAAATACATCGTTGCAATATCAAAATTATTATTTTTAGGCTTACAATAAAAACACAGTGATCTGGACACTTTTCTGATGAACATTGATACTATAGCTTTGTGGATTTTGGAAAAGTAATGACTTTTTTCCTAACGTTAACCTAATTTGTTAACAACCTTAAGTACACATCACTTTGCAAAATTGCCTAGTTAAGGTCTGCTACTTCTCTCACTCTATTCCATTAAAATCTTTATTAAGTCATTATAGATGTTGAAATAAAATCTTTAAGATTGTTTCAGAGTGACTTGTGCTCTAGTGTGCTGTATTTCCACACAGAGCCATGACAAAGTATCCACACGATGGAATAAAATCTTCGAAGTCAATTATATGTTGGGGCTTTTAGTGTCAGGACTTTATATTTAGTTTTAAATCTATTTCTGAAGTATATATTGTCAGACACAAATACCAAAATCATGCTTCCCCTATTTTCCTCTCCATGCATTCAAATAATACTGAGCCCCAGAACAGGCAATTCTATCTTAGCCATAAGTAACATGTTTAAGGGCCAGTATCTTACGGCCACACAAGGCTATAAATGTGAGCTTCATGCCATTGAAGAGGAGCCTCAGCTTTTCATAATGGAAGGTCAGGCAACATCAGGCCATAAAACAGTGACATTATAATATATAGAAATGCTATTTTACAGAAGGTAATTTTTAGAGGTTTCAAAAATTTATTAGCTACTATTTTCCTCTCCTTGCGTATCCCGTGATCTGGAGGGCATGGTAAAGAAGCCAACCTGACTCAAAGTAGAAGGGCATGAAAAATAGTAATAATAAAAAAAGAAATGAGCTAAAATATTTCTAAAACTTTCTTCCTTTTTTTTTTATATTCTTTCAAATACACAGCATAAGCAACATCTAAAATCATATAGTTTGGTCTGTAGGATTTATGGCATATGATAATAGAGTAATAAGAGCAAATAAATCCACAGCTGATAAAAATAGTTGCAACCATTAGAGCCAAGCTATACCTAACAGCTTAGGAACTTTCTCCCTTTTTCTCTTACCCCAGATATTTAAGCTATCAAAATCATGTTACCATATGCTAAACCTGTGGTAAACATAGATTAAGTAACATTAGTTATTTATGTGCTTGTATGTATAGATTTTTGGTTTATTATTATTAAATTCCTACATCCTTCAATTAACCAGAAGGACACAAGGAATTGGCTGAATAAATACTTACAAAGATCCACAATGTGACTTCTTCTGGACATGGGATTTAGCTCTAAACTCATAACTAGTGAATGCCGTTTTTATTTGAGTCCTTATATATGTATCTCCAAATCAAATTTATCATGCATGAGTCCCTTTAATCTTCTTTTGGACATTGTTCTTGTGTTTCAGAAATTTGAAATAGGATTCTCCAAAATAAAAATTTTGCTACTGTCCAACTTCACCACTAAGCGCAAATGAGATTTTCAACTTTCCAGCACATACCCTACACTGCACTACCGGGAATATCACCTTGTGCAGAGACTCTTGAGCTGATGCCAATCCAAGCCAATGAGTGCTCATGTTAATGAAGAGTGTATGGAGCCTTGAAGTTGGAAAGACTTCTCTTTTTGCCTGCCAGTTTTCAGGACTAAGCTAATATATTCACACGGCACTACAAAACTCAATGTTAATATTTGTGCTACATATGAAACATCTGGAAGCAGGTTTTCTTTGGTCAAAAGGCAGCTTCTTTCAATTTCACTTGAAATCTGTAGCTATTAGGATTTCTCCTGTAATTTTCAAGATGGAGAGCACAGAGGTCAAGGTGATGGCAATCTAGTAATATCTATTCATTTCCATTGTCAGTAAAGGAAGATTATTTCAGTCATTCAAAGAAAATTAGAAGTGTTTTATTCTTCTAATGGAATAGGCAGTGAATGATAACATTTTTCAGTTATGGGCATTTGTGACAGACATATGTCCAGGGTGCCACTTTACTGCATTAACCACAAGAAAAAATTGCTTACCTTCTCAGTTCCCTGACAAATTCACTACAAACACAAAAACAAAGTAGAGGTTCTTATAGGCAAAGCCCTATGAATTTTATCAATCTGAGAAACTGCCCAGAGAAGTGGACGCCCTATCCCTGGAACTGTTCAAGGCCAGGTCAGTCATGCCCTGAGCAACCTGGTCTAGTGTACGACATCCCTGCCCGTGGCAGAGGTGTCAGAACTAGATGATCTTTAAGGTCCCTTCCAATTCAAGCCATTCTACCATTCTATGATTCTTTTAGATAGCCTCAACACTCTCTAGCTGTGTAAAAAATGAAGCAGGGGGAAAACCTGAAAAATATAACCTGGTCTCGCATCAAAAGGGTACACAGAAAGAAAGGCAGATTTAATATTGCTTAGGGGCCTTAAATAATGCATCCGATAATTTAAGTGCTCAACTTTGCAGTGCTAATATTCTGGTAGTTTAATAACATAAAAAATGTAAAAACAGCACTGTATGAGCTGAATTTCAAATCCATAATCTCCATTTTTTAGCAGAATCAAATTGAAAGTAAGATCTATTTTCCACTACAGAGAAATGCACAGACCACTCAGAGGAACCATCAGGAGAGGGGCAATCTTTAGCTCCACAGGGTAATTCTTTGTCCCTCAAGCTAATGGACTAGCCACAGATGCTGCCCCACACAGCCATTCTTTATTTGGCACATATTTCTGAAGGGAAGGAAGAACACATTTGGTGTGCTTCCACACAACTTCAGTGGGGTTTCACAGAAATTGGCTGACAGTACAACATTATAAATAATTTAGAGAGGAAAGTCACTTTTAAAACTTATTTACTGTTCACACAAGTAAAAACCATGTATGGACTCCTCAATCAGACAAAACTGAAGTCAAGAGGATACAACCTGACAGAGAAATTCATGATGAGGCATTAATGGCACACCGTAGGGAAATAAGTGAAGAGACCTGCTCATGGGATGCTCAAGATGGATGCATAAAATAGGATTTTTCACTGGTTTTTCTCAATAACCCTTTGTTAAGAGGTCGCCCTTAATCATGATTAAAAAATATTTGTATTTATAGTGGTTATTTACCCTAAAAACAACTTAAGATTAATGTACTCTGTCCAGATAAAGCTTTTCATGAGATTAAAGCTTTTAAATGTCTGCATATTTCCTTACTGAACAATGTGGTTTTATTTCTGAAAAAAAAAAAAGATAATCTTTCAAACAATACTAATATGTTTTATTACACTGTTTTTTCACATGCAGTTTAAACAAATGTTAGTTGCACATGATGTCCAAAATATTTGGAAGCATGCTTGTGCTTCAGTTTCTTTAATTTTTTAGGTGAAAAATTCTTACTAAACAAACTGACAAGAACATAATTAAGATTTCTTCACTTTTTAAGACATTGCATGATTTTTAAACGTTAGTTAGTTGCAATTCATTCAAAGAAAAAAATTCACAAATGTCTTCAATATAATTCCATGAAGAGTGACCATCTGTTTGCTGTCATTATTTTTAATAAAGTCTAGATAATGCTTGTTGCCAAAATAAAATGCATCACCAAGCCTCAAACCAGCTGGCTTAACATGTTCAGAAATTTGCCTGCGTGCATTGTCCATCTTCTCAGGCTTTTTGAAGCAACATGGGCAGAGCACTTTCAGACTGACACTGCACCCCACTACTAAAAGGGTTGCTCAGGGCTTTCCTAAGCTGTTTTGCAGGACTGGCCTGAGGCCTCAATGCATTTACAAACATACACACACAAAAATTTGAGATAGGAATAATTTCTTAGTATAATTCTTAGTATGGAATTTTTGGCATGAAGAATTGACACTTCAAAATCGATCAGATAAGAAAAATATTGGGAAAGCTATATGAACAAGGCTGATTTAGATTGTTGAAAAGTAAAAAACACTTAACTTAGCAATGTATATGTGGTAGCCAAAGGACTCATAGCAGAGGTTGATCAATATTTCTCATATTAAAAAACACAAAACTTTAAATGAATAATAAATAATTTCTTTAGCTAGGAACACAGGAGGGCTACTTGAACGTCTGAATTTATTCTTGGACAAGTGATAGTTACTCCAGAAGACTTTTGTTAAAGGTCTCTTCTCCATATTCTTTTGCCATGTACTGTAAAATTCTTCCATATATCTAGAAATAAAACAGAACGCGAAATATACTTAGACATAATTATATAAACTTTATCATATAGTTTCAACACATTTGCCTAACATTGGCAATGAGCTAAACACAGACTCTGAGGTATTCCCTTGGGTTTCTAAATGCTGGACCGGAAGAGACTAGATCTTCTGTTTCTTTTGATCCAAATCTCTCAGCCTCAGTTATCTACCAGATATCCTAAAAAATTTTGAAAGGTACTCAACAGTTACGTTTAGGCTACTGAAGGGTCCCTAATGAAACAAAGTAGTGGAATTTAGCTTACAGGTTGAGAAGACCAGAGTTAGCTATCACCAGAGATATGAACATATGAATTAGCTGAACTATACTCAGTGGAAATCTATGCCTTCATTCAACAACACATAGATAAGGACCAGTGTCATTTAAGCTTCTCTATGATTTTTTTCCTGGCCTTTTGGAAGGACGCATGTCAACCATAGGTCTTACATCATATTGGTCACCCTAGGCGACCTCAGAGATGGAGGTATTTATCCTGTTCTCATCAGTACAGTCAGAGCCTGGAGAACCACCCAGATGACAAAATCCACAAACTGTTAACTGTAGGTTAAACTTGTGTGCAAAAAGATAGCTGCAGACTGAAGTCTTTCACCAGCAAAACCCATTAGAGTTAAGCACAGCTAGATATATATTATTAGTGAAAGCTATGGTCCTAAGAACAGCAGAAGTTTTAGTCTTCTTTGTGACCTACATGTCTTCACTTGCAAAGATTATGGATAAAGTGCTTTGGTTCCACTGTGTGAGGAGTACTCTTTTCTCCCTCTGCAGAAGATCTCAGCACACTGACATCTACTCCTTTCACCCTTTGACACTAGGAACAGTGACTAGCTTGGTCAGTGCAAGCATAAATGCTCCTTTTCACAAAGGATCATCTTTCTTTGCTATCTTTTAAAGTCAGGAAATGCAGTTTGCAGAAGGCCTAGTGAAGTGGAAAATCCATTTCTATACGTTTTGTAGAATGAAATACAGTTACAAAAAATTCCTCTACAAAGTTAAGAAATTTAACAAGAAATTAGATTCTTTCTGTTCAAGGTTTAATCCAGTCTATAGAATTTAACAGAGAATTATATCCTTGCTATAGAGAGGCTTACAGTTCCTGCAAAAAGGTGATTATTCTCTATTTAATTCTACAGATCTTCTTCTATAAGGGTAATTTCAGATTCATTCAACTGTTATGCTTCTTCTGCCACCTTGGAAATTATCACACTTTCATGAATTTGGCATGGTTCCATCAATAGAATCAGAAACATGAAATTTCTGTTCCTAATATAAATGTGCAATACTGTACTGTTTCATAACTTTCCACTTGATAATTCATATGTAGTATCTTCTGTTGGATTAAGACTGTAATTTTTAACTTATATTTAGAGAAAGGGCTAAAATGATTTGAAAAAAAAATCACAGTGGAGCTCCAGTATTTCAGTTTGCAGTACTGCTATGCCAGTCTCTTACTTTATTCAGCCAAGGAATAGTCCATTTTAGCCACTACTTAGCCTTCAAGAATACATCAGGCATGTAATCTCTTACACAGTAAATGAAATATTTGAATTATTTTTGTCTTGCGAGTTGTGGTGGTTTAACTCCAGCTGCCAACTAATCATCGCTCATTCACTCTACCTCTAGAAGAGTATCAGAAAAGCAAGAAATCTCATAGGTTCAGCTAAAGACAGTTTAATAGGTGAAGCAAAGCTGCATGCACAAACAAACCAAGGAATTCATTCACCATATCCCATACCCAGGCAGGTGTTCAGCCATTTTCAGGAAAGCAAGTCTCCATAACATGTAATGGAGGCATGGAAAGACAATCACCCCAAATGTCCCCCTCTCCTTCCCCCAGCTTTATATGCTGATCATGATGTGATGTGGTCTGGAATGACCCTTTGGTCAGTTGGGATCAGGTGTCCTGCCTGTGTCTCCTCTCAACACCTTGTTCACCACCAGCCTTCTTGATGGTGAGAGGCAGAAAAGGCCTTGGCTCTGAGTAAGCACTGCTCAGCTAAAACATCTCTATCTCTACCAACACTGTTTTCAGAACAAATCCAAAGCATAGCCCTATATTAACTACTGCAGAGACAACTAACTCTATCTTGTCCAAAACCAGCACAGAGGTAAAATCATATTGAATCTATAAATGCATGTGGATTACAAGATCATTGGTACAGAAAACTTGCCTCCTTATGTTATGGTGAAATGCTGTGTTGGGCTTACATGGCAAGTTTTTGCTAGGAGGGTCCACCATGGTGGTCTCTGCGAGAAGTCGTTAAAATCTTCCCCCTACATCTGAGAGAGTCAATGGCAGCCGACTCCAAGATGAGCCCCCTTGGCCAAGACCAAGCCTATCAGTAATGGTGGTAACACCTGAGATAACGGAGTTAAAAATGGGAAACTACAGAAAAACAGCTGCCAGAGAATGCATGAGAGAAATAGCCCTGCAGACACCCAGGTCATTGGAGAAAGACAGAGAGGATGTGGTCCAGGTGCCAGAGCATCAATTCCCCCACACCCGGTGGGGAAGACCAGAGTGAAACAGGCTGTGCCGCTGAAGCCCATAGAAGCCTGGGCTAGAGCAGATATCCACCTACAGCCTTGTGGAGGACCCCACAGTGGAGCATGTGGGTGCCAGAACGAGGCTATGACTCTGTGGGAAGTCCACCCTGAAGCAGGATTCTTCCAGAACCTGTGGGCCTTGTGAGAGACTCATCCTGGAGCAGCCTGTTCCTGAAGGACTGCACCCTATGGAGAGGTTTGTGAACCCAATGGAGCAGAACTGCAGCCTGTAGGAATGACTTGTGTTGGAGAGGTTCATGGAGGACTGTCTCCCGTGAGAAGGATCCCACACTGGAACAAGGGGTGAGTGTGAGGAGTCCTCCCCTTGAGGATGAAGGAGCAGCAGAGACAACATGCAATGAACTGACTTCAGCCCCATTTCTACATCCCCCTAAGACTCTGAAGGTGAGGAGGTAGAGAATTCAGAAGTGAATTTGAGAGAGAGAAGAAGGGATGGGTGGGGGGAGAAGGATTTATTCTCATTAACCTCTTCCAGTTTTGAATTGATCGAATTGATTTGAATTGAACTAATTTCCCCAAGTCTGTCTTGCCCACTATGGTGATTGGTGAGTGATCTCTCCCTGTTCTTATCTCAACCCATTAGCCTTTCATTGTATTTTCTCTCCCCTGTCCAGCTGAGGAGAGTAGTTCTGGTGGGCACTCTGTGTCCAGCCAAGGTCAACCCAGAAATGCCATGGATATAGAAACACATAAACAATAGTCAAGAATTCCGTCTGTGTTTTTTTCCATACACAGTGACTTTTTTGAAGACCTGTACATTTTGGTAAGTGACATTCACTACAAAGGGGCAGGGAAATTGCATTTATACAATTGTGACTATTTCTTACTAGCATTATGTAATTCTTGCCTATAGCAAAAATATTCACATGTATCTTCTGTGTATTTCAAAATCAGGCTATCTCAGTACAAGTCACTAAATATATTCTGCTTTCTACAGAAAGAAACTGAAGAAACATTCAAAAACATTCAAAATAAAGAACTATTTTTTCTGGATTTCTACATAGTTTTACCTGATTAGACTGTAATTGTAAAACAGGGGTGCAAATGTCTGTCAAACGACAAAAGTTATGCAAACAAATGTATACAAACAGTAAAATGCAATTATGTCATTTAATATTAAGTGTTTCTACTTAGGAAATCCTCACCTGACCTTAGATTTTCTTATTGAGGAGAAACAAATGTACATGCTAAGGTTTACATAAAGCATTTGACCTAATTAGGATGGGAGTGCGTCCTACCTACACCTACATCTCCCTACTGATTGTAAAAGTCTTTGGCAACTAGTTCATTAATACTGTAGAGATCAGCCTACAGGTAGATTAATAACACTCTGGTTTTTTTGTGTTGTAGCAGTGTTGGTTGTAGTAAAAAGAAATAAAACAGGTATTACCAAATATCCATTTTTTTACACTTATATCCCTAAAAATATTTTATGAGGAATCCAGAAGATCTGATGACCTGCATCATGAAGCATTACTTTGTTTTAATGTAAAGGAGATGCTGTAAAGCTGATGCTGAGTAGCTCCAGTGAGCTGTGTGCTGTTAACCATGATTTTTCTGCCAGTGTTCCACCAGTGTTTAGGAAATTGCACTCCTAATGAATTAATAGACGGACATGCTCTGTAGTTTCTTGAGCTAATATTTCAGACCCTGCCATATCAAATTCAATTTGGATAGCAATTAATAATAGCTTTCTGTAAAGTTAGCTCCAATTTTAATAATACTCACTTCTCCTAGGGATGGTTGATTTCTTCACAAATTGGTGTCCAATAATTTGAACAGATTTGTTGTTATACCTATATTTAAAAGTTTCTGTGAAACTACAGTACATTTAGTCCTAGATATCACTCCTTTCTCAGGGCATATGTAATACACACATCTTTCCAGTGCTCTGTTCCTTTCTTTTTTCTTTAGGTTTCAAATTTTTCATGTAAGGTGAATCCAAGGTAACTATACAATTGTCCTTGGGAATTTGTCCTGTATAGATATTTGTAAGCAAAAATTTCAGTTAAAGTTTTGTTAAGATCATAATGGAGTCACCGTGTGTTAAAACTTCACCAAACTTGTACCAAGTTAAATTTTAAGGTGCTACTTGAAATCTAAAGTCTAAGTACAGATTTTGGTATTTCCGGAACACTTTATGGTTTAAAATACACAGCCCTAAAAGTTTTTAAATTGCATCATTTCAATCTGTAACTTTAAAATTTCCTATACCTAAAATTTATATACTGCAAGAGATTCACAATCATTGATCAAAAGACAGTACTGTTAATACCGTAGCCTCCAAAAAATTGTTTGCTGTAGATGGTAAGAAATCAAAACTAATTTTAAGAGAGAAATCAGTGGAATTATTAAAAATAGTACTAAAGCTAAAATTTAAAATAAAGCAGTACAGAATTCTCCAGTACTATACAAGCAAAACAAAGTGAAACTAGATACTGAAAATTCTTTATAAAAAGGAAAGGAAAAGAAATATTTATGAATTCACCTTTGCCTTAACATAAATGTCAGAGAAATGCTGGAAAAATTCCATGCTTTCAACATAGGTGATAGAAAATTCATTATTGTCAGAAGAAAAAAATTAAAGAAATATAGGGGAGAAAAAAAAGTAACCTGGTCATGCCAGCTGCAGTTAAAACTTTTGTAACAAAAATTTGGTATAGGAGATGAATAAGTTTGATTGTTGCCTATCCTGTCTATATGTGACACTTTTCTTCCAGCAATAATTGTCTGTAACATTATGTGTGTGCATGTGCATGTGTACACTTCTACAAAAAAAAAAAAAAAAAGACAGAAAGAGAAAGAAAAAGAAAAAAGACTTCCTGTATGAAGAAAAGCGGTATTTTTTTTTATTTCTGAAAGATTAAACATGTCAGGAAAACCAGAAGCTAGTTCTGCTGGTAAGTGCTAGAGTTTCACTTTACTGAGACAGAGATGAAGAGAATAATGCTAGTGCTCATGGAGAGATGATACATTTTCTACTTAAAATATTTACTTCAGAGAAACTCACATTGGCATGAATTTTAAATAAGTCCTGGGAAGCCAGTGCCTTCATAAAGTTGGGATTTTGTCTTTAGGTTCACATTCGGGTGAAACAAAATTTCATATAAATAAAAAATATTTCATTTTGCTTCCATTCAATAAACCTGTGGAATTATTTTAAGAACAGCCTTAAAGGATACAGTTTGTGTCAGCATTTTAATAGAGTATATTTTTTCCCTCAGACATTGCATTTTGAATGTGTCCTCGTGTCCTGCACCACTCATAATCAAGATGGCAAAATCTCAGTGTGAGTATTTATCATTAACAGATTTCCCTATTTCAGTATAGAACTTTGTTTTTCTTCTGTAGCGATATTTTCTCTATTATCATCCAGAGCTTTTAAACCAAGTCCATCATACAATTATAGGGATTTTTCTTCCACAGCTTTTTCATCTGCAGTCTCTGAATGAAGTTTTGTTTCATATATTCTGCTTCTTTACATTAATACTGTACTCTGTGGTGTTTAAAATTTTATTCTCCTCTAGTATTAAAACACCCTGACTTCTGGTATGTTCTTTGTGCTGAAACTCCCAAAAGGAGGGATTCCAGGCCTGCAAATAAATTTTAAAGAAAACCCAACTGATACACAGTCTTCATGTTAGGTAATAAATTCAAAGAAAAAGGAAGAAGATTTTTGAGGAAAATAATGTAACAATTATTGCCTGCCACAGAAATAAAGGAGAATAAACATTCCTGCTGAGTCACTAGATAGTAGCTCTGTATTCTCTGATCTTGACACAATTTCTGATTGGGTGAAAAAAAAAAGAAAAGGTAAAGCCTCCAAAACAGTATTATTCAAATAAGAACCATTATTTAATTTTCTGAAACTTAGGAGAAATTAGAATATTTTTAACTGCTTCCTAGAGAAAAAATAAAAATAATCAGTTTAACAATTTCAATTATCTTTGAGTTTCATTGTAGGATGATGTTACTGTGTTAATTTTATGGTGTCTTTGTTTATGCTTTTTAACACGAATAAGAATCATATGTGGACATATGTGATATTTAAAGAATAAATTAAATCTGAGTTGATTTATCTCTTCCACCTTTGTTTTCAAATTGTTATTCAGCCCAGTAAGAGGATAAGGTGCGTATTTCTTATTTGCAGTAAGTATTTGAGAAGTGAGCCTTAATTTAGAATAGCTTCATTTGCATTGAAATCTTATTATTGCTATTAAAAAAAGTTTAAATAAACCAAGAGTGAGGCTTTGGCAACTGAAAATGATGAATCTCCATGAATAATTTACATAGGTTTTGTTTATAGTCATTAAACCTCTCCTTTTTCTCTATTTTGTCCAATTACACAAGTGCAAAGATTCAGAGGCAATAATAAAAACTAAAGGAGAGGATGTGGAACAGATTTGTTGAATACTGTTCGGCAGGTAAGCAGAGTTCAAGGTTATCTTTTTAGCAAATATTACCACTCAGCTGTGAATTAGTTTTGGGTACCCATCACAGATGGAAAGACTGAATTAGGACTGTGAGAAACAGTATCAGAGAGAACAGGGCAGAACATCATCTTTATGTATTCTGGGATTCATATGGTGGGAGGACTGAGAGGAAATAGGGCAGAGAGTTACATCTGTATATACAATTTTCTTTTAAATTGGACTGGCATAATTTAGGCTGTTCTGTAGCGTACATATTACACGTCTAATTAGATTTCTTTGTTTTAAAAGCAAAACAGTGAAGCAAATCAAAATGAATACCTAATTTCTTTTTGGATTTAATTTCAGAATATATATCATTGGCACAAGGAGCGGCAAGACGTGGATGCTGCGCTTAATTTTGCCAAAATGCTATGAAGAGAATGGAGGGCATGTGAAACAAACAGCTAATTTCTAGGTACGCACTTTAGCTGTAAAGACCTGATCTCAAGTTGCATGTGCAGGCTATATCCATAATAGTTTTCCAATAGGAAAAAAATATATTGCCATTCTTTGCAACAGCAGAACCTCCCCTAAAAATAAAAATTCATTATCATGATGACTCAGTGCATCACATAATTAAAGTCAAAGTATATTCTATTTTTAGGTATTTACTTTTAAAATTCACATTTCATTAACATTTTTAAGGTATTAAAATGTATTTTTTGAACACTTGTGTGGTGGGTAAGTCTGGACACTTGGAGTTGTTTTTCAGTAGGAACAAAAGCTAAAAACTATCTGTTTAATGTGAGTTACAAGTTTATACAGAACAAATTTGGTGCAGCTGCTTTTGAAAGTCCAAAGCAAGTTTCTGGGGCATTTCCTTTCCTCCTTTTATCTTCTGTCACAGATATCAGAATGAAAAAAAAATACCAAGAGGACCCAGTACCTTATAAGTCTAAACCCAAATGAGAGACGTGAAGTCTAAAACAATTCTTCCAATTTCAGCTTTCCCTCTGGCTTTATTCTTGCTCCTCCAGGAATATTAAAAAGAAATGGAACGTTTTAATGGACTGTCAGCAGTATTGTTTTCATTAACAAAAGGAAACTCAATCAACTGCTCTGCCAAACCTCTCTGTCTCTTCTTTGATGGGCATGATAAATGGCACCAAGCATTGTCAGATTCTGCTAAAGTAAATTAAAATTATAGGTGTTCAAAATCTTTCAGGACTAAGCTTAATGTAATTTTTATCATATTTCTTCCTGAAAGAAAAATAATAGTAAAAACTAAGCAAGAAAGACCATAAAAGTTTAGAAATAAAAGAAATTAACGGAAACATTCTGTCATTAAATTTGCTTTCCAAGGCAGTGGCACAGATTGACTGAATCCAAAACATGTCTATTTATACATGACAGCCAGCACTAGTAAGAAAAAGATTAAAAATGGTAACTCACAATAGCACTACAGAAACAAGTTTTTAAAAACTGACATGAAAGAAAAATGTGTATAGTCAGTGTTTTAAAATATCCCAAAGTTTATCAGGCTTTTAATCAGTCATGTTTAAACAGTAATATTCTGTCTGGGATTACTGTCAATCCCAGTAAATAAGAAGAAAATGCAAAGCCTTTTTTAGAGGACAAGAGTTTAGTATTTACAGATACAGAGTTAAACAGCAGTAATAGTTCTATCTGTGCTAGAAATAGTTGAACTAGTTGAAATATTGAATTTTTTTAATAATGTAATGTGCAGAAAGGCAAATTCCATTGAATCTTTCAAATCAATGAATTTGTTCTTCACTCAGCCAAAAGTTAAAGTCCCCTGGGTTCAATGTATTTATTCCTGGGCATCTCTATATTTTGAAGTCTGTCCTGCTGCTCCACTTCACTTTTAGAAAAGTAACCATCCTTAGAGTAAGTAAACATACTTTCAGTGTGAGTGTTGTATTACCTGAATTTGCAAGCAGTATAATCCAGACTGTAAAAAACCCAAACCACTGTCACTCCAGAAGAGGTATTTTCACATAAAAGTTCCAGTGACAGAAATGCAAGTTTCAAAAAATGATTTTGCATGGTTGCTGTTCTTGGCAACAAGGAAAAGGTGCTGGCCAAGAGGCACATCCTGAAAGTGGCTCATATACCAAACAAAGCACTAACACAATGTGCAGGATTATATTTTGCTTAGAACCAAAGGCTGGAAGCAGCTCTATAATAAGTCTTCCGGAAGTATGATTTACCACTATTATATTTATTGTTGGTGGTCATGTGGGCCAGCACTGGATAATATTGAAGACATTTATGAAATATTCTTTACCTTTCTGGTTCTATTTTATGCCAGTAGTTCAGACAATTTACAACTGCTGTTCTGTGTAGAACTGAACTGTGAAATGGAGCTTATTGCTAGAGCTCCAGGTCTCATGTCTCCTCCTACATAGAATGTATCTTTTTAATTTGCAGTGCTGCTGACACAGTATGCTTGATTAGGGACTAGTGTTGAAGATAACTCTGTAGGATAAAATGCTGGCTCTCTTAGTCATGTTGTTATATAAATTCTGCCATGTGTACATGCCAAGAGAGAACTTGAGAGATGTAAAATGTAGCCTGATGCAAGTAGAAATACCTCTATTTTAGTGCAGTTGCACAAGAAAATACCCTTTGGAGACTTTGACCCATGGCAGTCATGAAAGTAATATAGCAGGATGATAAGGGGGGGTTATATATCCTCTGTTACTGATTATGGAACAAATCATTCTTTTGTTTTATGCTAGAACTAAGGCCCTTGTAGTAAAGAGAGCAGTGCCACAGCTGGACTGAAATGCAGGTTTTTCAACGTCTGCTCTAGTGAAGTAAGCAAAGACATTTTGAGAACTAGGGAGGAGGGTTTAGGACTAAAAGAGGTGCGTATTTTAACACAGATATAATATAGATTATTCTACAGCATGCTCTTTAGAGACAGAAGAGATCAATTATAGCTAAATTGAGATGTGATAGAAGGAGATTTAGTGATATAAGGAAGCTTAAATTAATCCCTCCTAAGGTAATATCGACAAATGTTACTTGCTGGTGTCATCAGTCTAGTGCCTTCAGCACTCTGTGACATGGGCAAGAGTACTGCCTCATGTGAAAAAAAAGGAAACACTTCATCAGCAACCAAAACCAGTTCACTGGACTGTCAAAACCCTGAAAAAACTCTCCCTCATAATAAAACCCTAAATGCAGCCTCAAGGATTGAATCTTTGTTGTCTCATCAGATTGCCCTTGGACTCAGCATCTTGCTTTCACTCCAGGCCAAATCAGTGGCCAGCCAAGGCTCAACTCCCAGTGGGACTCTCCTTGGAGACAGGGCACAGGGTAGAGAAGCTGAAGGTTGTGCCCACCTAGACCCACAACCATGCCTAGGGAACTACTTGGGTAGCCCAAACAGTGACAGAATCAGCCCTCTTGGCTTCTACCAGCACTCTCTGCAAGTCCCTTGCACAGGGCATGTTTGTCCTCTTAGCACCACACCTCAGCAGCCCCTGGCCTGTAGAGTTCCATTCCCTCATCCTCCAGTCCCTTTCCTCAGACTTGGAAGTAGTCAGTGAGAAGCGGAAAGACAGGAGCAGTCTTATAGTCCTGTCCCTCTTTCTCTACTGGCCCAGGTTTGCTGTGGAGGAGAGGAAAAAGATGGTTGCAGATCCCCAATGGGCTGTCCCCCAGACACTGTGGGACAGGTGGCGGCTGCTGGCAAACCCAGCCCTCCCCCAAGAATTCCTTCATCATCTGTGCCTCTGCCCAGATATCTCTATCTGAGGCCTAAAACTTAGAAAACTAAAACAAAACTTCTATTTTTCCAGAGGGAAAAGAAACAATGCAAGCTGCGTATACTATTCTATGTGAAGGAGCATTCTGCTTTTCACATACAGCATGATTAAACACTTGTTTTTGTACTGCTGTGGTTCAATTCCTTATGTGATCTTCAAAGGTGAAACCTAAAGATCCCCCAAGCCCTCCAAATTCAATGCAAGTTTGCATCCTTTGATGGTACTCCACATAAAGCACTTTGAATATCTGGGATTTTAATTTGGTGTGATCCTAATCAGAATCATACTAGAGCAAACCAAAGGTCGGTGTAGTCCCCTGCAGTGGTTGAAGCCTTCATGGCTCTCAGTGGATTTCTCTTCTACTTGAACTCTTCTCTTGAACCCACTCACTGTCTAGATAACCTGGCAGGATGTCACTGAAATCTTTCTGTCTACAGAATAAACAGCACCTTAATGAGACTGGGTACTTTTTGAGTGAGGAGACAGAGGGAAAATGCAAAAGTTCTGCGTGGTGGAACATCAGACATTGCCCAGAAAACATCTGAAGCTGCATAAATGAAAGTTGTTAATACAGCTTTGGGCTGGATTGAGGGAAGGGAGGACCCAAAGGACCTGCTGGTCATGGACTTGAGAGGGATCTAAAATTAGAAAAAACTTGTTAAATACTAAACTCAGAGGGCTGCGGGCAGAACCTGACAGACTTCGAACAGCTAAAATAGCATTTTCTCGAAGGGAACAGTAAAGCTCATATGCTGCTAGCTTACAACCTCAGACAGGGAAAGAAACAATAAAAAAAGATCTATTTTACCAATTAAGAGCTGTATGGGAGCTATGAAATATGAACCAAAAGAAATTTGTGAGTTCCTTGAAGGTTTCTTTTAACACCTTTATACTTGCAAGAAACAGGTCTCTGGAGATAAAAGGTCAGATTGTGAAGGCTAATATGTCTGGTTACTCAGCAGAATAAAAGGCCAGATTGGACTGTCCTTTTGAAGCTAAGGAAATTCAAAAATGATTTAAGAAATATGCCAGCAGGAAAAACTTGAGGACTTTTCCAATTCCCTTGTGACTTTTCTTTTTACATTTTCATGAAATACTTGGTAACACAGATACCTTGGAGGACAAATTTGCCTTTCCATTATGATGGAGGCAAATTTTGCACATTCCTATAATTCATAAGCACATTATAAAATGTAGATATGGATCCACTTTTCTGTTTGTCTAGCAGAATATTTTCCATTACTACAGACGCAAGAAATATAAATTGAGCTTCTGCATAGATGCTTGTTGAGATGTGCTTCAAATTTGGTAAATGCAGTGAATTAGATAAAAGTGGTGAATTAGAAGAATGAGAGTAGAAAGGAAACTGGATAATGCATGGCTAAGCTCAGTTTGAAGATGGGTTTAATTTTTTTATTTGGAGAGACAGAAATTACTGACTGAAATAAATAAAGAACTGAATTTATTGCTTTTGAATATTGCAGTACCTTGGTTCATAAAGAAATACATTATGTTGATCTTGAACTCAAAGAAGCACCAAAACTGTGCCAACAAAGCTCCCACAGAGAAAGGTTTTGCCTTAGCAGTCAAGTTCAAGCAGACTCCAGACTGAAGAGGTGTGAGCTTGCATGGTGGGCACCCATCTATCAGCTGTTTGATGTATGACAGAGCCATTTGATGGAAGCTGTGCTTATTCATCTCGTTCTTTTTTCCTGCCTCCTGAATTCTGCCTTAAGATCTTGCTGCTTATTTTCAATAGACTTCTTGACTACATTGGGGTCTTGCTAGAGATTTTGGATTTTCCAGATTCTGGATTAGCTTTCCCTGATTATGGTATATGGATCTAGATCCAACCCCTGACTGTCACTGAGCCTCAGCAGTTAGATATGATTGCTCACATCCAGACATACATACGCACTCAGATCTTACACATGCCATGATTGACCGTGCATCTGAGATATGCAGCAGAACTATTTTATTGGGATTGAAGAGTTACTAGTGTAATGTTTAAATACTTCCACAACATGCTAATGGTAAGACAAGTTCCAACTTTGTTTAATAGGGCAGCAATATTATAATGGAATTACAGAATAACACAGAATAGCTGAGGGTGGAAGGGACCTCTGGAGACCAGCTGGTCCAGCCCCTATACTCAAGCAGGGCTATTTAGAGGAGACTGCCTAGGACTATATCAAGGTGGCTTTTGACTGTCTCTAAGGAGACTCCACAACCTCCCTGGACTACCTGTGTGAGTGATCAATCAACATCACAGTAAAAAAAAAGTGTTTGCTGATGTTTTAACAGAGCTTCCAGTGTTTCAGTTTTGTGCCCCTTGCCTCTGGTCCTGTCATCGGAAAAGAGCGTGGTTCTGTCCTCCTTACAGACTGCCCTCATGTATTTGTATATATTGATAAAATTCCCCTGAGCCTTCTTTAAGCTAAGCAGTCCCAACTTCCTCAACCTTTCATCATGAGTGATACTCCAGTCCTTTAATCATCCTTGTCACTGTCTGCTGGATTCTCTCCAGTACGTCCATGTCTTTCTTGTAGTGGGAAGCCTAGAATGAGACACAATATCAGAGAATCATAGAATCACAGAATATCCTGAGTTGGAAGGGACCCACAAGCATCAAGTCCAGCTCATTCTCTTGCACAGGATAACCCCAAAAATCATGCCATGTGCCTAAAAGCATCGCCCAAATACTTCTTGTACTCTTATCTATCTTGGTGCTGTGATCACTTCCCTGGAGAGCCTATCCAGACCCCAGCTGCCCTTCAGGTGTAGAACCTTTTTGTAATATCCAACCTAAACCTCCCTTGACACAGCTTTAGGCCATTCCCTCAGATCCTGTCACTGTCACCACAGAGCAGAGATCAGTGTCTGCCCCTCCTCTTCCCCTCACAAGGAATTTGTAACTGGAATGAGGTCTCCCCTTCAGTCCCCAGTTTCCTCTTCTCCAGGCTGAACAGACCAAACGAGGTCAGCCATAGTTTGTCTTTATAACTTTCATTCAAATTCCCAGCTGTGTCCTAACCAGGGCTGAATAGAGGAAAAGGATGACCTCCCTTCTCCTGCTGGCAGTGCTCCTTTTATGTGACCCAGAATACTGGCACCCTTCATTACTGCAGGATCAAGCTGCTGGGTCATGTTCAACATGGTGTTCCCCAGGACCCATAGGTCCTGTTCTGCAGAGAAGCTTTCCAGGTGAGCAGCTACCAGCATATACTGGTACCTGAGGTTGTTCCTCCCCAGCTGCACAATGTCGCTCTTTCCTCTGCTGAAGAGTATGGATAACCTGGGAGTAGAATTCCTTCACCAGCATCCTCTCTGCAGGCCTGTAATGTGATATTTGACTATAGCTGGTCCCATGGCACATCATATATTGCTACATAATCTTTATATATTTGTGTTGACCACTTCAGAATTACCTTAGAAAATGAATCTTATTTCATTGTTTTATGAGTTTAAAATATCATATTAGATTGGCAAAGATAGAGAGATTTACTGTGTTTGCTCTAAAGAAAGCATCTCTTTCATACCTTTAAAAAATCATTTATTACTGTTTAGAGTTCTGCACTGATTGCTCTTTAAATACTTCTAACCTTAATAAAAATATCTCTGGTGTAATCCTAAAAAATGTTTTATCAACTTGTGAACTTCACAGAACCGATGACTTTGAGCCTGATATGCATAAAATTCAACTAGTGAAAAAATATCTGTAACACAAAAAGAAATAAATTACTTTGGGGGGAACTTGTCAAAAACTTGTTTGCCTTGCAAGATGTAGCAGGTCTTATCCAAATAAAAACCACTTTAAAAAAGAGAATTTTAATACAGAAATTTACCTACATTTTATTTTGTATACCCTCCATGTTCATTTTCTACAAATTCTATCCAAGGATATTGAGGTTAATGTAATTTCCAGTAATATCATAGTAGAGCAATCTTTGTGAGAAGTAAAATCAGATGTTTTCCCCTCCAGAGAACTGGTCTTATTACAAGGCTGCAAAGACAAGTTTCTTCCTTTTGTCTCCCTAAAGCACATTCCTTTCTATGGCATTCCTTTCTATGCAGTAGTGATGGAAAATTATTTGGTAATCACAGGATTATAAAACAATTCAGATTTGAAAATCTTCCAAGAGACAGTTTCCAACAGCTTTTCCAGTCACATTTGCAGTGCTCAACAGACCTCACACTGAATATTATCCAGCTTATCCAGCCTGAATTCCCTTTGCTGCAGACTGTGACTATTGCCTCTTGTCCTTTACTGTGCTCTTCTGCTTCTCTATAACTGCCCTTTTAGAAACTAAAGGCAGCAATTGGATTCATACTTAACATTCACTTCTCCAGACTAAGCAAACAAATCTTCCTGTGGCTCTTTCTGTATATGAAGTGTTCTGCACCCCTGATCACTAGGTGACCTAGGCAGGCATCTCAGTAACTCAGGAATGGATCCTTTCCAGTTTTATGCCAAGGAGCTCAAAGCTGGACAAAATGTTCCAAACCTCAGAAGGCTGGAGTACAAGGAAACAATCCCTTCCCTTGATTTGCTGGCTATCCTCTTGCTAATGCATCCTAGTATGTGGCTATCCTTCATGTCCAGGACGCCTTGCTGCTGATTTGTGTTCTACTTGTTCACAAAGACTGCACCTCCTCCACCAGTACTACTCCACAGAGCTTCTGCCTGTCCACTCAGACCCAGCATACATGGGCTTATTCCATACTTTAATTCACTTTTCCCAAGTGTTCCAAGGTTCCTGCTTGCTCATTCCTCCAGGCTGTGGAGGAATTTCAGTCCTGCACTCCAGAGTATCAACTGCTTTACCTTGTCTGGTGTCACCTGAAAAGCTGACATGCTTTCTGCCTCATTGCCCAAGCCATTGATGAAGACATTAAACACTGCTGAGATCACTAGTGGCTCTGTTGTATAGAAAGCTCACAGAGGTAAAGTGGAGGATGGTTAACTGCTCCTTTCTGAAGTATTCAGATACAGTAATAATAGATGCCACAGGGAATACCCATGCAGAAAGTAATAATTCAGTCTTCAGAATGACATTTGAATAGTGTGCAGCAAATAGGGCCTGGGGCCACACATCAAATTCTACGGATAAAAGGTAAAAAATAGCATCTGCTCAATCTTTGAGCACTATTTAGCTTTTCTGTTGAAAGGAGCAGGGGTTCAGTGAAAAATCTCAGTGATCATGTGATCAGGAAAAAATAATCACTGATCATTTACTGATGTGGGCAAGGGAACTGAATCCAATATTTCTTATTTTATAAATGTTTTTCATTGTAATCTGCAATGCGTGCATGTAATTGGAATGGATGAAAAGACTGTATCTTGAAGCACAGTCTTACTGCTATGATTTTATGACACTACTGCTGTGAACAATCTTCACCTCAGTTGATCACTTCTACACCATCATAAGAGGAGGAGATTCACTTACACTGAGGAATAAGAGAAAGAGGAATATGGCAGAAGAGAACTAGTTACCCTCATTTTCACATTTTGTGGAGAAATTGATTGAACTATAATTTATTAAGCTACAGCAGTTAATATATAGTCATCTTTTTCAGGATTTGTATACTGCTGCTACCCTCAGCATGTTCTTCATTTTGCATATTGGCTGTCTAGGGATTTGGACCAAATTTCAAATCCGCATCTGTCTTTAATCACGGCTTTTACTGAAACCAATACTAAATGTACCTTTGGTTATTGTATAAATATCTGGATATTGAAATGGGTTGCTGATATTGCACATTGACAATTCAAATATTTATTTGTACTGTCTGCCAAGGGAAACTGTGTGAAGAAAGACATGTTTAAGACACTTTAAATAATTCCCTTTAGAACAGTCTGTGTGTTAGTGTCCTGCACACACAAATGTGTACATGCAACTACTAGGCTGAAACTGAAAGCCAAATAAATGCTTGCAATTTTATTACAACTAATTATTATTTTACTTTCTAACTATTTTCAAATCCTAGCTGAAAAGGAACACCAAGTTGTATTGCACAGGTGTAAATGTACAGCCTGGTAATGATACTTCTCTAATGCATGTTGCATAGCTTACAATTTTCCTACAGAAGTCAGATACCAAACAGTTATTAAAAAACTGCACTTGATGAGGAAAATGCACAAATCTGAGATGTGTTCAGATGCTGAAAAATACATGATCACTCTTAGTTGAGTAAAAATATGATTTATCTTCCTTATGATTTCTTCTGAAAGAGAAAATCCACTACCTTACATGAAAAAATAGGACCTGTAAACTTCCTACTTGTTTTCTTTTCAAGCAGATCAAGGTTTTTCTCTTTTACAAGAAAATATAAAGGGCACAATAAAGAACTTCAAAAGAAAATTTGTTCAATTTGAAAGGTGCTGAAACAATTAATTGGAATGTCACTATTATAATGAGGCAATCATGTATGAACAACTATTGCTTTTATTAATCATCTGCAGAAGGCTTGTATTTGCAGCCAGCTTGAGTGGACTTTTTACCCCTGAAACTTTGCATATCTCCCTGTCTCTTTTTAAATAGTGCTGTAACTTGCTCAGAAATTTAATTTTCACTTGAGCAAGAGAAAAATCATTATGCCAGTGACAAATATATTAATAAAATCTTTGAAGAATCATGATGCTACTTGAACAGCTGCAATGATTTTTTTTACTGTGCAGTCCCCAATCTGGGGGACTTCAATTCTGTTCTCTTTTATATGAAAAGAAGTGCATTTCTTTTCACTGGACATCAAAATTGCCAAAATAGGTGGCTATGGCTTCATAAAAGTGTCAAATTTATATACAGTTTTTCCAGCTATCATATATATTTAGATATATGGGGTTTTTTCTTACTACTACAGTGCACTTCCAGGAAAGCGTTAGTGTTAAATAATGCATTTTAAAAAACTAGAAACCAGAAGTTCTAATAGCAGGTTTTTAATCTCTTTCAAAAGATAATATTTTGCTGCTGACTAAAAGATAATAGTGAGAAGATGCTCAGTGTTTCTAGCAAAGGACAGTTAGCCTTGTAAAAATAAATGTCATATTTTGAGATGATATCCTGAATGAGTAGGAAATACTCTTTTTTCATTAAAGAGATTAAATGCCCATAGACTTTTTTTTCTTTGTTGACACATAATCAGGCTCAGTGCTTCACAGATCTTCTTGCTCCACTCTTTATTACCTGACCTGTGTGCCTCTCCTGTGCTAAGGTTAATGGCATGTGCCTCTGACCTGCTGATCAAAGCTGCTGGTTGGGACAGGCACTTGACAATGGCCAACAGAGTGGCTCTATCCCAAAGAGGCTGCTCAAAACATGGAAATGAATTCTAAAGTTTCAGCTGTACAATTGGTTTCAAAACCTTCTGCATAAAGCATGTCACAAAGGTTTACTTTTACTCCTGTTACACTGCTGCACAGCTCCAAGGTGTAGTGGGACTGTCAAAACTTGACCAGAAGATGCAGAAATCCTTGGCTAGCTTTCTCTGAATCCAGGGATGTAGAATGCCAAAATTCAAGCAAATTGTGGGTGAATGGATGACATGATGACCACATGATGACCAAGTGAAATGTATAGGATATAATATGGGAAAACATTTCCCAAAATTACTCTGAAAGGAGTTTATATTTTTCTTTTCAATCTTTAACTAAGCATATTACTTATCGCACAAGTGGTTTCATGTCAAGTAGGCAGAGGAATTATGTGAGCTCTAGTGATTAAACACAGAGATGTTAAACCTTGTCATAGCCTTGTGTTTGTCTCTGGGGCTGTCACTGTAGGAGGTGCCAGCTACTGAGGCCTGTCAAAATCCATTAAATGTGATCTGCTGCTTAATGCCCTGATCTGACTACAGGACAGGGAACCTGACAATGCAAGAGGAGCAGGTAAACAAAAGAGTACTCATAAAAAGACTCTCACTGAAGTGCAGAGAAGTACGTTCTCATTACCAGTTTCTGAAAATCCTTTTTAAATAAAAAACAGTACAAAATTTTGGAAAAGGAGTGATTCATAACTGGAGAAGAGACACTGATGAGATTCTTTTTTTCCTCCAAGAAACAAAGAGGAAATACCTGTCTCATTCAAGCTAAGCAGGCACTGCTCTTCTGCTGATCAGAAGAATATAAGGATTTTCTGTAATTAGAAAGGTCCTAGCAGTCCAGACCATGAAAGTTGTGGGAAAAAGAATCTCCAAGAGCAGAGGTGGAACTAGAAGATAGGAGACCACAGGGGACAAACACAACATCAGACTGGCATTCTCTGCTATTGTATGCAAACAAGAGGAAAACAAGACTTTTCCCAGTAAATCCTCAGTGTTGATTACTCACACCAGTGCACAAAAAGAATTTGAGGAATAACTTTCTGTTCTCCTGTTCATTCACTTGCATTCAGATGTTCATGGGCAGAAAAAGAATGGGAAATTGCACAATGCCAGAGCCCTGGGGACCTGCCTGTCCCTGGCCACCCCAGCTGGCACCCTCAACTCTGCCCATGACTCAGGACCCTATTTCAGTCCCAGGATCAAACAATGCCATGGCAGAGCATTACATGGGGAGATTTTCTACAGACTTAATGAGCCTTCACTAGTAAGGCCAGTGAAAGGAAATTTTCCTGGTTTGCAGAGGTTTGTCATTTGACTGAGAAAAACCTTACACTAAATTTTATTTGTCTAAAGCAAGCAACACATTAAAATTTCATTGCATATACCCAAGCATGATAAGATGGGACATACTTAGATTTGAACCTGACTGATACTAGTATTGTACAGAACATTTACTCAGTGGCTAAAGCATGAAGGGTTTTCAGTATCCACAAAAAAACTGTGCATCCTGCATTTTTTCTCCGGCTTCTTTTTTTTATTATCTTGTCATTAAAAATACTAGTTTTAGAACTGCTATACTTATTTTGATGCTTACAGGACTATTAAATCTGTGCTAGTTCCTGAATTAATAAATATATGCACAAATGCACTAGAATATCAGAACCCTAGAAAATTTGTCCATGAGGAACGTATTTTTATGTTGAGAACATAAAAACATGAGATACATGTTTTACATAGGTCTGAAAGGAATCTCCTACGTCATAAATGAAGGCTTCTACATTTTTAAGCAACTACACACATGACTTTATAAATTTCTCAAGTTCCATATTAAAAACTGAGATTTTAATCTTATTGCTACTACTAGATGGCTGTTCAAAATGACATTTCTATAAAGATTAGAAACCTCTCCCTAATTCACAGCTTAATTGTGTTTACACAGTTGATTTCTGTGCCATGCTCATCCTTTAATTTAACTAGTCTTGCCTTCCCATTTTTGCAATGCACTTTCAGAAACAGGTGACATTGCCTCACAGCTTTTGTCTTGCTGGGCTAAAGAAAACCAGACTTCTTTGGAAGGGTTTGCCTTTTCAGTTTTTATCCTAACACCTTATGTCTGAACCAGCTGCAGTTTGGTTTTTTTGTTGCAAATGACCAGAATAATTTACTACATTCTAGATAATAACTTACACATCATAAAAAAGTATAAATCACTGATGAATGATATTCTGTTTTGGTATTACTGTACTTTGCCCTTTTAGAAGATGCATGGCTCCCCTCTTATTAGGTAGAAACGTGTTTCTCTTTACGGTGGTTTGAGTGCTGACTTCAGTGAGGCCAATATTTTAGCTCTACTTTTCAGCAGATTTAGGAGTCATGAATGCATCTCGACATTTTGTGAGCAAAATAAATCCCTTTAATTATAACAAAATGTTAAGGCTCCACAAATGTTCTATGGATATTACACTACTGGGAAATGAGGTAATACTTTAAAAAAAATTCAACCAAGTATTTAAACTGAAGAAGAGATGAATGGGGGAATTATGTTGTTCGCTTGGTAAATGTGGAGTTACATTTACAGTCCTTCCTTCCCACTGTCTCCAGAAACTGGAAGAGTTATCTGTTTTTAATGACAGTTCTTTCTTTGATCAGCATATGTATCTTCTAAGGATGCAGTTTGGACAAAGAAAGGCAGTGTATGACTACACACGTGGCTTAGGTAATAATTAGTGGTTTACAGCATTGATCTAGACTGAATCAAAAGTGACTTTCATTTGCTGTATAACAAGTTCATGTTGCATCCAACCCAGTATTTCCAGCTGTTGCGTTTTAAATACCAGTCAGTAGCACCTCAGCAGAACTGTTGCACCACTAGTACAGCAAGAACCTTTTTCCTGTTTTACCAAGAGGCTGCTGGCACGAGTAATAAAGAATTTTCCTGAGACACAGAGTCCAGGATCAGATAAAAATTGGCGATATATCCTGATGACATCCTGTTGCATGTCTTTTCTTCAGTAACCTCAATATCAAATTTAATTATGTAGGTTGAGCTTTTTAGACTTGTCTCAGGATATAAAATTAATTCCCATAAATCTCATGCTCTTCTCATTCTGATCTGTGCAGGGGTTAGTGAGCAACTGTCCCCCTGCCTTGCTGTTCAAGAGGGCTTTGAAAAGGGCTGTAGTTTTAGGCATAAATATTATTGAAACACTGACAGACTTCTGAAAAACTAATTTTCCCATCCTCTTATCAAGGATTTGTAGACAAGCAGGCACCTAGAAACTGCTGTTTAAAAGCTGAACTGTGCAGGCTAATGCTTCTGAATGGAATTGGCTGCCTTAGGTATATTTATTTGTTATTTTGCCTGTTTCTATCCAGATTCATTCTCCTGCCTCTCTTCCCCTGGAGTCTTAGTGAATAGTTATTCACTTTCAATTGGTTGAAAAAGAAACCAGCAGAGAAGATGAAAGCTCACCTGAGAGGCATTAAGAGGAATTGTATTGCTCAAGTTTTCCGTAGACTACCAAGTCAGTTCTTCACTGTTGAAGACTTGGCACTCAAAAACTCATCAAGAGATGGGCAGTGTCTTGCCAGTGTTAATCTGAGTGTTAATTGTCACAGACACAGATTGAGGATGTGACTTTGGGGCAATTGTTATCACAATTTATGTATTTCATGGCATTTTTGGGTGCTTCATGCACTCAGTTTTTGAGACTAGTGTAATTGTCCAATTATCCACAAGGATATACTCAATGGCAGTTTCACAAAGAAATACAGAAGGCATTTGGGCAATAACACAGAATGCATATCCAATAGCCTCAGCAGTGCATTTTAGTAGCATCTTGTAAACAATGAACTTAACTCTGCACTTATGTGTAAGGTGTATGATTTGTCAGCACAGTGGTAGTCTGTTTAAAATATGAAGCAGTGAGATTATAGTTGCATAAATTGAGCTGCCCAGCATTTTCCCAATGGGAAATTTCATTTGATGGAGAAAGATTTTTGTAGGTAATAATTCTTAAATTGCAGGTATTCACAGTTTAGTTTCCAAAGTGGTGGGATTTATGATCAAAACAGAAAAGCTCTTTAGCCACAAGAACAGCTGGTAGCCTGAAATTTTAAGAATGAGGTGAGAGATCAGTATGAAGATGCTCTTCTGTGGGATTCAGAAGAATTTAATCTGCAGACTTTTCATTGTTAGATGAGTGTCCTGATCATCACACATTTCAACTACTCTGGATGTATCTTTCCTTTCAGAGGGTTCCACTTTGTACTAAAAAATGTGTTGAGGGTGAATAAAAGAGATTAGTTTCAGCACTGCTTTTGGGTACAGGAGATGAAAGATCAGATACTTGTTCTGAAGGATATTTATTTATACATATAGCAAGTAGCAGCTCCAATAAGAGATATTAGAGAACCCTTCAATTTCCTCAAATGCTTTGTAACCTGGTGGGCTAGACATTCATCTGGAATTTCAGCGCTGAAGCTTCAATTGCTGGGCTTAATTAAGAGCATGGAATAAGAGCTCTCTTATCTTAGGAGAGCACACAAATATGAATGCATGAGACTCTCCATGTTTCATGATCTTTGCATCAACATCACGTGTACTGGGAAATATCACAAAGCATAAGGAACCCACAGCACTCTGCATTTTACAGGTCCTCGCTCTGGCATTTGACCCCACAGTACATACCCATAGCGGGGTAGAAGGTACCACCTTCTCAGTGGTGCCATCTTTTGGTTGATCAAGTGATCTTCAAGCAATTTCCTTTCTCAAGTGGTACACCAACTGTAACCAACAGCTGCCAGGGCACAGTCTATAGTGATAAGAATAGCTGTAGTAGCCTTGCAAGAATTCTCCTCTCATTCAATCCTTCAAATATGTGCTGTCAAATATGCATAAGATCTCCAATATTGTCAAATAAATTACCCATCTACAGCACAAAGTCATGAACCACTAGACAGAGGTTCTACAGGCAGGTTTAGGATAACTGGGGACTAAAAGATGGGATGCAAAACCTATTTTCATCCCTTTCCATATTAGGAGGGATCTATGCTGTTAGTAACAAAAAAGCACAGTTTTATCAGCTAGTTTTTCAGAAGATGTGTGTTTATTATTTTTTCTTTAAGATAATCTCAAAGTGCCAAAAAATATTTACACTTCTAACAGAAATAAAAAATTTGCACACACCTAAAGCCATTTAATCTGAGTCATGTCTATTTTCTTCTTCTTTCTGCGTTTATCCTACTACATTTATTGTTGTTTTTCTTGTCAATGGATAGACATAAATGCTGTTGCAGGAACAATTGGAAAACAGGAACATATATTTATGTAAACCAGTATTGATTCAACTTAAAAAAAACAAAAAAAAACAAAAAAACAAAAACCAGAAAAAGACAAAGAAACCAAGGCTTTCAATGCTGTTCTGAAAACCATTATGACCGTGGCTGCTTATGTGCAAAGAATACCTGACTGAGCTCTTCTGGTATTCCTTAAATCTGCTATGAATTTACAGAGTTAAAATTGTTATATGTAGTTAAAAATCTGTGCCCAATATTCATCATTAGATGTAGATCCGTGTGTTGTTTTCTTTTGGTCTCTGAACAGTGATGGCTGTTTTATTTGTTTATGCAGCTCTGTGCTCTATGGCTGACAGCTCCACATTTGGGAACATCTGAAAAAGAGGTCACATGACCTTTCCAAACACGGGAAAACTCTGTTCTTCTCAAGATGACCCAAAATGTTCTAATTATTGGTTATTCCCTCTAGTTGGTGATGCAGCCAACAAGCACGTAAAGTTCAGTGAACCCACAAGTGTACAGCTGTTTTCTTTGACTTGTGGCCAAAATAAAAATTGGAACAAAATTTACCCAGACAAGTATAAAGCCTCCTGTTTAAAGCAGTTATTTTCTAAGCCAAATAATCAGATTGAAACTAAGGAAGAGTGAATCCTTTTTCTAGAAACACTGATTCAAACCAGGGTCAACATTTCAGAGATGAGATGTTAACACACATTACTGACTTGACTGCACAAGTCTCCCAAAGAACACCCAGGTCTCAAATCTGTGTGCAGTTTTACCTCATAATCCAATTGTTCCAATTTCATCATATATGTCATCTTTTCTTGCAGGCTGGAAGTTGATTTTATTTGTCTCCTGCATAATCAAGGTGAAGGTTGAAAGATGGCAGTGGTAGGTCAGCCAGAGTAACCTTTGATACACACCGATGATATCTGCCCTGATGTACCAGTTTGGAGCAGCCAGAAATGAGAAAGCAGTAATTCCCTACTTTTTTCAACATTAATGTTTCTTAGGAAATTCCCATCATTAACTGATCTGGGTCTTCTTACATGGCCTCAAAAAGGTATGATAGAGATCAGAACCATAGCAGAAGTTGCATGCACCTCCTCTTCCTACTGCTTATTCAGGCACCTCTGTCTGATCTGCCCTTCAGATCAATTCTGTACTACCCAAGACTATAGGGAAGGGAGACAATGTAATCAGAAATAAAGTTTCACAGTGCTTTTCACAGCTGTGCTTGCCTGTGTTGTACAGCAAGCAGGTATAAAAAGCTGCTTCCTGAACATATGTAAGTCACATCCATAGTGAGCCAGAGGAGAGAGGTCTTTCCACTACAGTGGATGTGTGTATCAACTCATCCGAATGGGTATTTGATTTCTGTTGAACTGTATCATGAGTTGCAAATCAGCTTCTACTTTCCAAGTAGTATAGCCTGCCTGACTGATAACAAGGCTTAATTAATGTGCATCTGAAAAGCTCCTTCCTGTCTCTTTATTTTGAGACAAAGCACATTTGTACAGGGAACAGTGCAGGTCTTACTAGCAGATGTAATCCTATCCAGAATTCCCCCTGCACTACCTGTTTGTGACAATAACAGAAATACAGCAGTGCATTGAGATAATACTTTTTCGGAACAGAAAGCACCTTGTTACATTGGATGTAAAACCAATTGTAACTAAAACTTCTGACAGCAAATTCGATAATAGTTCGCATTTTAGGTTGAAGGTTTTGTAATGTCATCAGCAACAGTTTTCAGAAGTCTGTTGAATAAATGAATGGATGTTCTCACTGTACACCTTAAAAAACAGTGGCTGCTATTCTTTCAAGTGATGGGTTTAAATGTAAAGTGTTTTTAAAGGAACACTTTTTTGTATTGGTCGGAAATTGGATTTTTCATCAAACAAAAGAGAGCGTTTTTCAAGGTAATGCTTGATAGACTGACAAATAACTGGTAACCAGTCAGTGGTTGGACAATTATGTCTATAAAGGCAATGTTGCAGTCAAAAGTTTCTACAAACAGCAGGCCATCAAAACATTTCATTGCAATTTTTGTGCATGTTAGGGAGAAAAATGCAAGCAAAATACATCCCCTCCTAAACTTTTTCCTATCTCTAAGTAGTCAACAATGTCTTAGGCAAAAAATGGATTTTATCTTGTCTTTTTCCTTTCAATAAATATTTATTTGAATATAAGCAATCTTTCTACTTCATTAAGTTCTTACTAAAGTATCTCCCCACTCTGTGACAAGAGAAAATAAATTGCTGGATAGAGTAATATATAAGTACTCATCTTCAAACTGCAGGTAGTGAAGTGGACCTATTTCTCCTCAGTATTCCAGATATTAAATTTTTATTTCCTGTGGGATGGCTCAATTACTTGTCTCAGGTTTTGAGGTGGAGCTTTTTTCCTCCTTCCAATGGGTTGTGTTGGCTGTCTTATCTATTTCATGTTTTACTTGTGTTATTTGAAGTACATTTTTCCTAGAAGACAAAGGGATATGAAAGCTATTACCAGAAGGCAAATAAAATGGATTAATCTCTATGTGATAGAGTACTCAGATTTCAAGATAAATACAGAAGAATTACCATAGAATGTTATGAGAGATGCACACACACTACCTGGAGGGAGGAAAGAATAGCACACCAAATTATATATATTTAAATAAATTTGCTACACAAGAAATCTGTTCCTTGTGAAGTACACATTATAAGGGAAAAGCATACCAATAGATTATTTTCAGATCAATTACAAGTAAAAGTCTTGTATCATTAACTGATTTTTGACCATCCAAGCTGACTCGTGTTTATTTCTCCTCAGATCCTTCTGTGCATTTCTGGTGCTATTTCTTCTGCAGGAGGAGTGGAGCAGAGTCAAGTGCTTGGATTAGGGAATGAAAGAGTCTCTTGCTACTTCATCAGAAGTCAGTTACTTGTGGGAAGGATATCCAGATGGGGAAGCTTGGTCTGTTGCCCAGAAACCCTGCTTGTGCATGACATGAGTGAGAGTTTGACAGCCACAGAGAACATCAGGTTGCAGCTCAGGTGGATATGTGGCACAGTCCCACCTGATGAACCACTCAAATCTTCCTGGTTTCTGCAGAGCTGATAAATATTTTTTATGTTTTGAGAGAGAAGGAATGGGATGTCCATCAGGCAGAGTAACAGGGCACTTAAACCTTACCTGGAAGAAATGCTGGAGAGGAAACACTAGTGAAAGAAGACAAAGGCAGCACTATCTTAGGAATTTGATGTGACATGATAGGAACCATAGAGGAAAAGTAATGTGTGGATAGCTGTTGCTGAGGGGATGGCAGATGAGAATGCTTTGAGTTTGTTAGAAAGGCTAAAGAGAAGGTTGGGTGAGGACAATACCAAATATTTGTGTGAAAGAAAAGGAGTGTATGTGTGTGTGTGTGAATAAACAAAGCAGTCATTCATTGAGTGGTCAGTAAGAAGCCAGGCTGTTAGAAGGGCTGTAGGATAGAAGCTGCCATGATGTTGAGTACAAGGAGGAAAGGGGGAGAGGCAGGAAGCAGATAATGTTTGTGAAGGATGATGGAAGGATGCTTTGCAGGGTCAGAAATGGCATGGGACATTTACAAATCAGAAAAGTATGCTGAGGTGGTATCCGGAATGGGAATGAGTGGAGGATTTATGGAGGTTTATTTTCATTTGAGTATCTAGTAATTTGCGGGGCCAAAAAAGGTGGAACTGAGCAATGTCCATGGAGTGAGAGTGCTCAGCTAAGGTAGGAGTGATACTGCTGTGTCTTGTGGCCACTGAGAGGCTTGCTGCCAGCACAGTTAGCCCTCGGAGTGTTAGAGAAGGAGATTTACTAACAAGAGCCAAACAAGCCATACCACCATTAGCTAAACACGTTTAAAGAGTGTTCACTACAGTCTGAGAGAGAAAGAGATTTAAAACATTTTGTGTCCTAGATTTGCAGTTATCCTCTGCACTGGTGCATCACAGAGCATCAGTAAGATTCCTGACTTCACACCATAAAATACAGAACAGTAAAATACAGAACTGCAGGGTACAGAGTTGCAAAGTTTATGATGAAAAAAAGTACCATAAACAGATTGAGGTGTTCATCTGCTATAAACTATGGCAACATCAGGATTGTTGGTTATCTGGCATAGTTGTTCTGTTAATCAGTTAAATTGTTGTCTTATTTAAACTATCTACAGGTAAATTATTCCCCGTTTAGGAGGCAAAAAATATATAAATGCATTAGAAAGACATCTATCATCATTTATCATCTGAACAGAGGGACAAGGTCTACTGTACTTGGGATATGAGCACGAAAAGATAGGGTTAGATTTATGAGTCTGCTTGAGAATGTACCTCTTCTATTTCCTGTCCTGCAGAGCCCCCTATCTATGGGCTTGTTCTGTGCAACTTGACTAATTTTGGGGATGTCTTGTTAACTCATTTCATTTCCCCATATACAATGAGATTTTCCTTCCTAAAAACAATGCTGCCTTTCTTATACAATGGCTTGTTAAGTTTTCTTTGTTTCAGTCTGAAATAAAAGGTTTTCTTTGAACCTCATAGAACTGCAGTTTGTAAGTTGATGCTGTTGCCATGCCAGGTGAAGGAAATTAAAATATATAGAAACAACAGATCCTTCTGAATATTTAGTCACTCACATTAATTGATGCCAGTTAGTGCTCACTGCTACAGTTCTGTAGGATTAGAATGATTTTTGACAAAGCCCAGAATCAATGTCTGCTAGTCATGAGATGGAGTGAGTGCATTCCTTCTACATGTGACAGCTTCAAGTTCTTAGCAAATCAGATGCCAGCAAGCATGGCAAAAAATTGTGCAAAGAAAAATATCATCAAAGAACTTCAGGGAAAAGTTTCTCTCCTGGCTGAAATGAAAAAGTGATATTTTTCCTTTCTTATTTATATTTTTTAAGTGTGTGCATGGAAAAGCAAACTTCTATAAAATAAATTACTGGCATAGTGAATGATCATAGTAGGTTTTACTTCCTTTTCTGCTTCAAATTTGCCTACGCTGAGGCCAAAAATGCAGTGCAGCTCCTGTGGGTTGCCAGCTCTGCTACAAAAAAAATGTAGTAAAAACAACACAAAGTTTAAAGCTTGCAGAAGAAATTTGTGCAGACCTCAGGCAAGTAACCAGGGGACATAACCCTGCTGGCTCCCATCTGCCCTCATGACACTGCTAGCAGGATCCAGCTTCACTAATGTTAAAGCAGCCTGTGCTACATCAGGATGAGCAACACTCTTCAGTTTGTAGTTAAGAGTAGAGTGACCAGGGAAAAGTCATTCTTGGCTCTGGCCCCATTTCAGTGTGTGTGGTGGAACAATTCAGCAGCAGCAAACACAGGCGTGTTGCTACACAAAAGTGGGCCAAGCAGCTTGAGCACCGGACCTTGACTGTCATAGTATGAATATTAGATTTTTACTTTTCTATGCATTAGTCTGCTTCCTTTAAGTCCAAAATGAACTTTACATGATCATTTATAGACAGACACGGTACAGTTTAATTTGTGGTCTGAGTCAGACAAGCGTGGGACAGTGTCAGTATAAAAGCCATGCTGTGCTTTAACTCAGTTCTGTGCTGGTATAATCAACATTTGCTGCATTTGTTTTTAATTAATTCTGTCAGCATCTCTTAAATATTTTTCAGCTTGGGCAGCTATGAGTCTGTGTGAAACCTAACCATCTCTGCCTGGGGCTTTGGGACTTTGGCAAGGGCTGGGTATCTGTCTCCCAAGGCATGATACTGCTGAGCTGTATCTAACTTCTAGGTGCCAAGAAAATGCTAAGACCAGTATTCTGTCTCTGATAGCGGCAAAAAATAATGTTTTCTAGGGAGAGCACATGGGCTTGATTTCTTTCTATGATCTTTCTCCTTATACTCCCATGGCATCTAGAAGTGCTGTATTAGAGTAGTTAAAGTAGTTGCATTCCTGTCTAGTCCTTTTAGTACCCCTTAACAGATGTGCTGTCTGTGAATTTATCTAACCTCTTCTAAATCCTGCTGATACTGTCTGCTTCCACAGTCTCTGCTCAAAACACTATCTACTGCATTAAAAAAAAACTACCTTCTTTTATTCAGTTTAAACTTAACTCCTACAGTTCAATCCAGTTTAGTGTGTAATATTTAGCAAATAACAGTTCTGCATTCAGCTGATCTATTGCCTTCCTTATTTTGCAAACCTTGTTCATACCCTCTCTCCTGCTTAGTCTCTTCAATATGAAGATTTTCATCCTCTACTCCTTATAAGGCATCACGGGCTATTTTAACTGTCCTTTTCTGCACTTTTTCCAGCTCCACTACACCCTTCTTTGAGATGCAGAGAACAGAGACACACAGGACTCAGTGTGTGCACAGCAGAGCTTTTGTACAGAAGCAAAGTGATGTCCTTTCTTATCCACAGCATCCATCCTGGTAGTGACCAAGATTTTGCAGGCTTTTTTGGCAGCCCCTGCACACTGACTCAATGGTTCAAAGAACTGTCAACTCTACTGCTTTAAAATCTCTTTCTCTAGATTTAATATCAGTTCTGATGTCAGCACCATGTAGACAGGGTTCAGATTCTTTTTTTCCTAGGTGCATTACTTCTTGTCTGTCTACACTGAAGTTCACCTGCCAACCTTTTTGCCTTAGGTGGCCTTGTGTCTGCAGACTAGGAAATGTTACTCTTTATTTCCTTCTCTAAGACACTGATCATCTCTGGGAGATCACTGAAGATTCTTTTTAATTTAGAAAAGAGACCAGTAACCTCTCTGTGTAGCACCTGATCTTTCACCATCTTCCAGTCTACAAAAGACCATTTTCACTACATCCAGTGGCAGCTTAATTTCTTTCATAATCTTTGACATAGAATCTTATCAAAGATTTAAAAAGAAAAACCCAAATATTTAGGCGGGTATTATCTTTGTCCAGGTACCTCCTATTCAAGCAAAAGCAGATTAGCGTTGCAAGATTTCACTTTACAGAAGCTGTGCTGACTCTTTTTGCAGCAATCCCTGTCCATTTGGGCTCTCAGTGATGTTATTCTCTGCTATAAACACTACCATCTTAACAACAGTGGGAGCCAGAATTCACAGTCTAGTCTGTAGCTCTCAGAGTCTCCTCTAGTACCATTTCTATGGGTGGAGTACATCCACCTGTATGTTGGCACAATAACAGCTTGTAAAAAGAGGCTTCATGACTTGGCCACACCTCTACAATTTCACATTAAACAAATAAAATATGTGGTGGTGAAGGTGGTCAATTAAGTATTTTGGCACCTGGCTAGACATCCAGCTTTGCATATACAGTGGTTTCTCCAGTAACACACACAGTGCATATCCTGTGTGCCTTAGAGCCTCTGTGTAAAGCTGATATTGCCTTTGGCAACTACAGAATATCTCTCACTCCCAGCTTCCAGAAAATGGAAGATGCTAATACCCTCATGCTGTTCTTCACCTTGTACTTGCTGTTTCTCTCAGTATGTCAGTACTTGAAAAGTGCCAGGCATATGTTGGTTGCTGCATGTCACTCTTGCTGTCTCGGAGTCTTGAGACACATACATTAGATATGTGACATATGCTAAAAGTGAACTGCTGATGTTTGAAAAGGATTTCCATTGCTTAATACAAGCTTTGTGAGTGATAGCCCTCCAGCTTCTCCTACGTAATTTTCTGTGTGTCCCCTGACTAGTTAACTCAGAGCCTACACAGTAGAATTTGCAATATAACTGTTCAGTGAGTCTAATCAGTTTTTATCAACCCTTTTTTGACCTCTGCTTTGGGAGGATGAACTGGGAAATCCAAAATAATTCCATCCCCCAACCTACTGTTCTTTCATTTGCTTATTTTTCTCTTGAATTTCAGTATTAATTTTTTTAATTATTAGCTCTTGTTTCCCTTTTTCTCTGCATTTATAACATATTTTAATATATTTATTGACATTTTCCAATTTGATTCTTTAATCTGTCTTTCAGTTTTTCCTTTCTCCAACTCATTTATTCTGCCCCTCATTCTACAGAGTTTGGAAAGTTGATATTTCCAGAACCAAATTAATTTATTAGGTCAGAAAGAGTGCCATTATGTAATCAGGATGTGATGCATTAGAACAATCTTGCACAAAAGGCTACAGTCCAGTTTATTCTTGACAGGTCAAAATCTTGGATATCATCTCTTTGGTAGTTCTAAATTGAGCTTTATTTGGACTGGATGATTCAATGGCACTTATACCAGCAAAAAAATGAGCCCTTGATAATTTTTTAGTAAATGAGGGTTGTGCTGAGATTTTTCTGTGCTGAAGAAACAAAGAAATCTAAATAACTACGTAATGGCTGTATCACGGTGAAAATAATTATCTAAAAACATTGCACAGACCAATTCTGATCCAAGGATAACCTTAATCAAGCCTCCATTAATATCATAGAACACCTTGCTAGCATGAACAGCACAACAGAGTCATTGAACCTAAAGAGTTGTAACTGGGCTTTTTACTTCATCAAATAGAACTTCTAAACAAGTTAGAGATAGGGTAGGAAGGACATACGTGCTGTCTGCTACATTTTATCCAGGAGGAGCAAAACCACATAGAAATAATATTATAGAGATGATGAGTCAAGGGTTTTAAATGAGGTACATTTGATAAAAAAAAAATTGATGAATATTTGATGAATATTTTAGGGTGATTTAGAACAATTTGCATAGAGACTGGGCATGACCCAGATTTGCCTTCCTTCAGTCACTTCAAGAATCTGGTCTAAGTATATTTTGGGTGAAGATTAATAGATGCAGCAAAGAAGGTAATTTTTTGCAGGATCACTTTTGCATGTAATATCATTGTAATGGTCTGATAACTAGGGTTATGCATGATCTAATTTCTGAGGATGATGTCATATTTCATAAGCATCCAGCAGAGATGATACAATCATTTCACAGAGGGAGCTATATGATGTAATTGCCAGCAACACCGCATGGATCAGTGGCCCAGCAGGTTACATTCAATTCTTATTTTATATGGTGCTAATATGTCTTTTTTTGCTGTTTTTTCATCTGAAGATGCCACAGTGAAGAACTTTTATGTTCAGATTTTTTTATTTAAAAACTGACTCCCTTGTTTGTTTTTAAAATAGTGTAATTCAAAATATCATAAGTTTTTTTAACTTTAGGGGTTTCTACTTGCTTTGCCCACTTTATAACCTGACACTTATTGAATTTACACAGCAAGGGTTTGGTAGCAGGGGGCTGCAGGGGAGTTTTACAAGGGTGGTTTCTATGAGGGGCTGCCAGAAGCTTCCCCCATGTGTGCCAGAGTACTGGCCGACTCACATGTCTCCACTAATGCCTAGTCATTCTGGTCCATACCTTCCTTCTGCCAGCTAGATACTACCAGCTCCTAACTAATCATAGGATGCAAACAAACAGAAGATCACATCATTATCCCCTTGTTCAGATTTTCACTGAAGCTAAGTGCTCTTTGAGATCTTTAACAGTCCTGCCTAAATAAAGATTGGGTTAAGTACAAGTCAGTCTCCTGAAACTAAGAATAATGGAACTAGAATTGCTTCCACATGCAAACAAAGCAGAGACTGCATTTGGAATTCAGACAAAATTGTGAGGCAACTTTTAGTCTCTGGGCCTTCCCTCTAGTCTTGCCTCATGAAGGATTGTTGAGCAAATTAATTTCTGTCATTTCAACTCCTCTCTTTTTCCCAGCACTTTTCTTTGCAAGTACATGTTCAATTGCATTGATTCTCCTCTAGGTCCTCTTTTCATTCTTTGGGTATTTTTCCCCCTCTCCCCCATTTCATTTACTTTCATGCTTCCAAGCTCTGTTTCCGAGATTATGTGAACAAAAATGCAAATGATTTGGGTTCATTCTCTGAGATGATTGCTGCTGTGGTCCTTTGCATATTCTTCTTCAGATTCCAAAGAACACAAGCCTAAAGCCCAAAATTTTATTTCACATTTAGCATGTGATCATAAAAAAGGGTATTTGTGCTGTGCAGAGTTTAGAAGTAAATAAATGCCAACTTTGACTTCTAATTGCATTAAAGAAAAAGATCAACTGCATGTCCCAGTGGCAAATTTCAGTGTTGTGCACTCTTTTTAGGTGTCCAGTCCATGAATAAGAGTCTTTGCTAGTTTGAAGTCTTTTCAAATTGCTTAGTCAGAGATGTCCACCAAGGTTCTCTTCCCATAGTTACCAAAGTGGAGTTCTCCCCTAACAGACATTTCCCTGTTTGACTGTATGTGCATTACAGGATCACTCTCAGCTTCCATAGCTCTTACTGAGGCTTTATCAGCAATGGCTAATGACAACAACACCCCTTTGCTTAGAAAAAGGGTTTACCAGAAATGGGAGTAATACTGCTCTTGTTGCACCCTTGGTCTCCACCCATACACAGCCTGAGTGGTTCCAGTGGGGAACTGCTCTCTGCAGCTTTCTGTGAAGTCACCTTAGGTAACACCTGTACTCTCTGTGCCCTGAGATTACTGTCCAGCACACATTGCAGTGCATTTTGATTAGGAGAATTGAGTGTTTGGCAGGAATTCATACTAGGGAGAGGAAAAGCAAAAGTTTGATGAAGGCATTGCTTTGTCAGTCAAGTCCAAATATAAAATGTCATAGGAAGAGCTGTGAACAAAACAGACATGAAAATACAGCTGCAATTATTTTCTTCTTCTCACTTACAAGAAGAGAAAGATTGGGTTTTTATCTCTATTTGGATACATTGGGAAGACACAAGCATTACTCTCATCTGGCTGCATAAGTATTAAAAAGATACAGACATCATTGTTTGATGTTGAATCACTATTACAGAAATTCCAAAGATGCAGCAATTAAAAATCAAATTTAAAAGTAAAAATATAGACAGAAGTGGAAAAGTAGTCAGGTTTTGTTATAGTACCATCATCAGAAGTGCAAGGTGTGAAGAAACTCAATTTACAAGATGTTATCAGTACAAATGATTTTGAAAACATAGATATTGATTCAGCCTTCCTGATGTTCACGGTATCACCCTGGTATTCAAACTGAGTTTGCTGTTTGGTATCCCTGCTCAGTTATAATCAGATGTGAACTAGATTTAACATCCATGTTTTAAAATTACCTCTCCAATCTCATATACTTTTTTTAGTTGTTAAAAATTGCATTGGGACCAGTTCAACTCTTTTCATTACTCTTTACACTTGTAAACATATTTACTCAGAAATTGTTTCATTTTCTTATTTTTCATTCACCTCTGTTCACATTTAGGTGGTCACAGCCCTTTATGAAGCAGCTGGTTTTCCTGGATAATGTAAGTTAAAAAATTGAAAAAAAGTTGACATTCCACTCTGTCTTCATTAATATTTCTTTATGATATTTCTGGATAAAAAAGTATTTCCTCCTTATTTTTACCATGAGTCCTTCAGGCAGTTACTGTCCATTATCTTGGACAGGGATGGACACTAATCACTGTTTCTTTAGAGACTAGATGTTAATCAAATGCTTTAAAATGCAATTTGTTTGGTTCCACATTGATTAAAGGGCTATCCTGTCCATTTCTTTCCCAGTCTGACCTTGCACAACCTTTTGTGTATGTTCAGATGGCCCTCTCTCCTTGGCCATCATCTGTCCACTCAGTTATGGTGAATGTCTTTAAAGGTAAGAAATAAAAATGACTTGCTCCAGAGCAAGGGGCAAGAACAGAAATTGGAGGAATGTAAGGATGCTGCAGTCCATTTGATTTTACAATGGATTCCCTGATTTCTGTGGGGGTGATTGCCCCATTTATGCTTTTGCAAGAACTGAAATCAAGTGATTACTTTGAAAATATGTGTTGACAAATACGACTGTGCAAAATGCAGTCTCCACCATTTCCTTACACTTACTATTTGTGGTTTGTTCTCTTCAGGAGAAAAAGAGGTTGTCTTCTGTTCAGACAATGATATTTTTCTACCTCTAATCTTTTTTTGTTCAAGCACAGACCTTCAAGTAGAGAAAATATAACTGCAGATGTCCAACTCATGAAGCTCAGATATACAGAGCAATATATACAGTATGACATTTTCTAGTCAGGCCTCACCATAACAGCTAATATAATCCACTTAACAACTTCTGACATTTTTGAAATGTATTAAAATAGTGTTATTATTTGGTTACCATTAGCAATTTTAGTAGGAATCCCTTCTCCTTTGTCTTGGGGTAAGACATCCTTTTCTCACAACATACTTTCCTTTAAAGCCTTGTTATTGCCATCTTGTTGATGTTTTCTGGCCATGGTACTAATTAAAAGATTGAGGTATTCTTATTTCATTCAATATCTTGCAAGAAAAAGTGATTTAAAAAGAGACACTTAGCATAGAAAACTCATAAACTTCCACCTAAATAAGAGAACAGCAGATGTTTTAGATTGCATGGGTAAATGGTACAGTGTTATAGACCCAACAGCACAGTTAATGCTAATTGTAATGCACTTTTGTCAAAAATGGTGCTTTTTTTCTTAAACTTAATTTCTAATTTTTTTCACTTTTCACAGAGTAACTCTGCAAACCTGGTATCTTTTGCATTTCATGCCTGCTAATGGAAAGCTGGATATATCTGTGCAAGATTCATCTGGAGTAAGCATATTAAAACAGACATACTTGATGAAAAAGTGTCTCAGATACTTAGATAAGATTTGGGTTTTACTTTTTCATGGTATTGTGTTGTATTACTTGGCTTTGTATAAACCAGACAATGTTCAAGATCTTTCAAAGTCTGAATTTCATGTGTTTGTACAGTCACAAAATAGTGTTGGCTTTGGAAGCTTAACTGTGGAATTAGAAGAAAATAGGATTTTTTTTTAATAGAAAATAGCATGAAGTTTTTGCCATTTAATTTCTGAAACATGCTGTCTAAGCTTTTACTTAAGATCTTTGGGGGCAGAAGCAGTGCTGTGTTCAGTGTGTACAATACCTGGGAGTACAGCATTTTTCAACACAAGAGTGCTGCAGCAATATCAATTGCAGCTGTTCTGTGAAGTAAAATGGTTGCTTTTTAAACAGGTCATTTTATCCTACTCTGCCTTTCTGGTGACTCAAATAACATTTTATAGGCCATTTTTTGTTCATAATGCAGTACAATATAGAATGTGACTGTGTAATAAAGGGCCTCAGATGAAAGACAAAAGGAAGGAAGAAAAAATGGCTGAGACAACTGTTATAATGAAAGCAAAATGCCATTAGGTAATTGAAAATTATTAAAGAGCTATTATATTTCTGAAGTATCAATATTTTCCTCCATCCTTAAGACAGAACACGTACCTATGCTACATGTACAGAAGGTGAGTTTCTCATCCCAGTTGCTCAAGTTCAAAAGAAACTCAAATGAAGTTAGTTTGGGCCTTCATCAGTCTGCTGCTTGGCCCGTTGATTTAGCACTCCTGTATTTTATATGCACTTTGTTATTTACATCTGCTCAGACAGCTCTCCCACTATTACAGTCTAATATTTCACAACCTGTATAACAGCACTTTTTTTTTTTCTGATAAATACTAGTTCAGAACACTTCTTTTTCTTCCCTATTGTCTTGGAAGGAAATAGTATTCTGCAAGTGCCTACATTCATACAGCTGTGACAGAAATAGAGAATATTGGTCTGACTTCAACATACTCCCTGAAAAATGAACTGAAAATACTCTCTTTGTGAGAATGCCAGTCTGTCTTTTTACTGTTGCTTGAATAAACACTGGCTCTGACCAAGGAAGGCTCTATCTCATACTCTCATCATCAATCTGAAACCATCTCATTAGCCTAATGAGGGCAAAAATGGGCAAGATTTAACAGAGTTGATACGATCAACAGACATTAGAATTGTTCTTTTCTGGATGGTGCCAGACAAATGAAGACTGTGTAGTGACAGACAGGTCATCTCTGAATTTCAACATGAAGGAAAAGAAAGATTCAGTTCAGATTTTCACCTGACTTTTTAACACTGTGGCTCTCTGTGTTCCCTTCTGAAATCTCTCTTAATGCATTCTGATATTATTTAGATTTAAAATGTCATTCACATTTGGATACAGCTAAACCTTTAGTGTCTCCTTCTATCAGTGTTCTGTTTTCACAAATATAGCCCTATTGATTAGGTGGAAATAGGGCCTTCTTATATTATTAGGATTGTTGGCAAAATGACCCTTTACAGTTACTAGAAATGTCTCTCTCCGAAGTACTGAGAGACACAATATTAAAGTTTCTGCATAGTGGAAGGCTACAATCTGTAGATAGTAATTCTTCTCTCTCTTGAGCTATTCTAATCCAGGGAAGAGCTATTTTGTTCCACACCTGACTTCTGGGCAGGCAAAGAAATAGGGAATGACAGATGTCGAGTGAGGGGCAATAATCCTGAGACAGTGTTTGCTTGGAAACCTGCCAGATCTGCTCTTACTTTTTTGCAGCCTGAGATCATCAGACTTGAAGCCAGAGCTAAACAGAGCTCCCGTCTCTCACAGGCAGTGAGTACGAGTTGTTCTCTTCTGCCTCGACAGTGACTGAGGGCCACACTGCCCTTTAGACTCCTGCAGCTGGGGAACATGGCACAAAAATGTGATGCCTTTCTGACATGGCCCCTGATGTAGGAGTGACTAGCCCTGACCTTCTCCACCTCCCTGCGAGGAAACACACTGGTGAGGGAAAGGGAGGTGGGGGACGAAGTGGATAGGAAAACTTGCTTCAAGTGTTCTATATTTGAAAGATTTTTGCTGGAAATCTGAGTGGATCTATGAGGAAGGAGATAAAGGGCAGGCTTGAAAAGCCTGGCCGCAGAGCACATTATCTGTTATATAGCTGTACATTCACTCACATTCTGCCAGCCTTGTATTTTCTCCCTTACCCATCCCTGTAGGTGTTAAAACTAGTGAGTCAAAGACACTGATCAAAACTCTTTAGGTGGTGAGTCCTATCTTTGTTCTCACATAAAGGTGTATATCACAGGCCTCTTCATAGTATATTCCTATACAAGGTGTTTGCCATGATCTTTCCTGGAATGGGGACAGATCCTGAGCACACCTCCTTGAAGTCAGAGAGACAAGAATTTATCATTTCCTAATAACAAAGTTTATTTCTCTGCTTTTCTTCAAGAATATACTTTCTGAAGTATTTCAGGATCCAGCACAGATTAAATTAATCTAAAAATGATAGAATGTAATAAAGGATTATACTATCTCAGTGATGCAACTTCACGGCCGTCACTTCTTTTCAGGCTCTTTAGGATTTTTCAGAAACCACAAAATGTCTGCATTTTAAAATAGTTTTCTGAAAGGAGTAAAGAAAACATTAGTGACCTTAAAGCTTCATATAAATATTTTTTACTGTCTGATCATGGCAGAATGATGACAAACGTCTTCATTTCTGCCCAAGTAATTAAATATTATTCCAGCCTTTCTGACCTCAACCTAATGATAAAGGATTGCACCCAGGAAGAGAGTTTTTATGGGACCCAATCAGAGACACTTTGCTTGCTTCAAGGATATGTCATTGTTCACAGAAACACCCTAATTAGTTGGGGTTTTCCCCAGCAGCATTTTGTTGCAGAGGAGTTTTGCACGTAGTGTGGAGCTCATGTGGCACTTACACCTGCTAGCATGCCTATTCTGGCCAGACTGGACCACAACTTCAAGATCCTCGTGAAGATATTTTCTATGAATATGCCCTGAGGAAAGTGGAATGCTCCCTGAGGAATGTTCCCTGAGAGTAGGGAAAATTTTTAATAGAAACATAGAAAGGTTTGGGCTGGAAGAAACATTAAAGATCATCTAGTTCCAACTCCCATGCCACATGGAGAGACAATCTGATCTTCCACTAGATCAGATTGCTCAAAGCCCCATCCAGTTTGACCTTGAATTCCCAGCTTCTAGGGATGGGACATCTATATCTTTTCTGGGCAACATCTTCCAGTGCTTCACCACCCTCACAGTAAAGAATTTTTTTCATAATTTCTAATCTAGATCTACCACCTTTCAGTTTGAAGCCTCTCCTCCTGTCCTACCACTACATGCTTTTGTCAAAAGTCACTCTCCAGTTTGCTGGTAGCCCCCTTCAGGTACTGGAAGGTTCTCCAAGGTCTCTTTGAAGGCTTTCTTCTTCAGGATGAAAAACCCAAACTCTTTTGAGGACAGGTCTTCTTAGGAGAGGTGCTCCATTCATCTGATCATCTTTGTGACTTTCCTCTGGACTCTTTCCAACATGTCCATGTTTATCCATACAGGCCTACTGATAGTTTTGTCTGAATTACTTAGGATGTGTCACTCCTGAGCTTGGAGGAGGTGTTCCTTGATATTAACCAGCTTTCTTGGACCCCCACTATAATGCTACCTTGCCCCTGCTTTCAACAGTTCCTCATCCATCCCCAGGTGGAGCTCCATGCACTACAGCAGGCCCCTGACGTAGAGCATGACACTCCCTCCTGGTTTCCCCTGCCTGTCCTCCCTAAAGAGCCTGTATTCTTCCATTCCAACACTCACCATCCCAACACATCTCCATGATGCCAACAGGATCACAGCCCTGCAGGCATGGAGGGGGCTGACTCCATCTCTGACTTCCTTTGTTTATTCCCCCTCCTATATGTGTTTGCTTTGGGGTATTTAACTGGCTGACATTGAAACAGATCTGCTGGCTGAAGTGGCTGGAATTCCTTTATGCTGCACTTCAGGTGTTCTCCTGACTTGAAATCCCTCTCCAGCCTCTGGGCATTTCTCACTGGCCCTGGCATCAAACTGATAGGAGCGGTGTGGATTGAAGTTCCCTTCCCCCAGCAACTTTAAAGGTCTGTAGTTTGACAGCGTCAGCCTCCTCTATTGTTCCTTCACAGATATATATTTCTCTCTCAGCTGGAATTCTGGACTTCAAAACTAAAGTAAGAGTAGGAGACACTGATGCTAATCCCCATAGGCCCCATTAGCTCAACAACTTGCTTATTCTCTAATGTGTGATAGCAGGGTGCAAGAGAGGTTATTACAGTGTTAGCCTGGCTTCCTGTGTGTCTTTTCGTCTTAGCAGCTCTGCAGAAATGGCAGCATAACGCAAAAGTAATTGTTGTGCTGTTATAATCAGGATTGCTGCCTTTCGTCAGCTCATTAGGAAGGCAAATATATCTCATTTACAAAGGAACTTTTGGACTGATGATTAAAGTACAAGATTGAAAGTCAGTCACCTAAAAACATGTTTCTATCTCTGTAGTGTTTGGGGGTTTTCATAAGTCTTTTTTTTTTTTTTTAATTTTTGTGAAAACTGATGAATCATACTGTGCCTCAGTTTCCTTTCAGGTACAAGGAAGCTAATATATTGGAAACTTTTGGTTGACAAATTTAATGTTTGTCAGGTGCTTTGACGTATTTAGATAAAACGGTCTCTTGAAGTGCACATTATACAGGTAAGTATGGCTGAGGTGCAAGTGCCCTATCCCTATTTAGGTGTCAGCATTTGCCAGTCTTTTAACTGATTTTTTGTGAAAGCCTGTCTGGCAGCACTGTCTAATGTTCTGTTTCATTTTTTATATAGGGAGAGGGCCTTGTTTTGCTAGGAAGCCATTGATTTTTTCTTCCCTAGAGAAAAGTTATTTTTGTGGAGTGTTTAAGGATCTCTGTAAGTGGTATATATAGTACATATTGTATATCAGAGGCCTGGAAAAAGTACTGATATTTATTGTGCTAACTTTTCAGCCTGGAAGTAAAATGTCAGATTATAAGGGTCAATTTGTTAATGTTTAAGCCTGAGTACTTCGAAGTTGAAGTATGTTAAGTCCATATCTAGCCATACTTCAGACAAAATCACTGTTTGGAAACATGATCTCAAGATGTGCAGTTCAGGCATCTTTGTTCCTCTGGAGCCAACTCCTTCCACAAGTCATCAGGTATCACCCTTGTTGGGTGGAATCTTCTTTCTCCATTTGTGAGTAAGGTTTAAGTAGGAAGTTGTTCAGTGGTTCCATCTCTTTGGATTTGCCATCATGAGTTTAGCTTGCAGGAACAACAGAAGTAAGTCTGTTAGAGACTTCTACATTTTCCTCTGCCTTCCTACCAGCTTCTGTTTCTGGGTACATTCCCTTGGTGTTACATCAACACAAATGAAAACTAATATACCTACAGGAATTCTTGGAAAAATAAAAAAGGCAGATATTTTAAGGGGAAGGTCTTCATTAGGCTCTGTGAATGAACTCTTCATTTTTTAGAGTTTGCACAGTATTAGAGGGAAAATTAGACCTTATCAACCAAAAGGGATTTCACGTCAGGGCAGAGGATATGTAAATTAGCCTTAGTCTGTTTTATCAGAGGCTTTTTCATCATATCTGCATGGTGTTGAGAGAGGCTGGCAACTAGGGGAAGCTATTAATCTTGCATTGTTTTCACTGTACCCTGTCTATTTTTGAAAAATTACCTTTGATTTAAGTGCAGTACTTTGAAGAAATAATTATAATTTATTAACCAAAACCTTTTCCAATCATCCATAGTGATATAAGTGTGCATGTTTGTGTGCACTCATATGGTCTTCTAGCTATAACTCCTACAGGAATGTGTTTGACTTTGTGGACTTGGTGTGTCTTCTAACTGACGAGGTCAGCATCTTGGAGGAATAAGTAAGTAGGTCATCCACCAAGTTCACAGTTCATGTTGACTTATCACTGCCTTATTTGAAAGGTCATAAGTAATATTTACAGTGTTAACTTTAAACCCTTCATTGACTATAACTGTCTATAATAAGTACTCTCAACAATGTTTCATGGAATGCAACTAGTGATTTCCCATTAATTATCATAAAATCTTGCACTCTCCTACATTTGTACCTCTAGAATTTATCAGAGAGGTATACAGTTCCCAGGAATTTGCCCTAATCTCTAAAAATGAGGCATGCTAGGAGTCAAGAACACTTCAAGATCAGTGTATTTCAAAGCAAACAAGGACAAAAGGTAGCTCTATCAGAAGCAGAGATAAGGAAGCCTGATATCCAAAGGGATTTGGTAATCTCATTGAATTCTTTGATCTAATTCAGCTAAAGTTTTTGCTACTTGAAAAGTTCCTAACATGCATTTTTGACCGCAGAAATTTGTTGTTGAGCAATATCTGCAGCTTTTCCCTTGGAGAAGAGAGGGTGGAAATGGAGAACCTTCTTTACTTAGTTGCCCACTTATGTAAGCAAGATTTTTCTAAAATATGCCTCCATTTTCAAAATTTGTAAGGGAAAGGACAGAAGGATGTGCCTGCACACTTTCACTTACAGGTATTTTGATCCTAAACAAGCTGAGGCCTAAGGAATTGAGGCTGAAACTTAAACAAAAAACATTAAAATTAAACAAACAAACAAAAAAACCCCAACCTTTGCAACACTAGCAAGAAGGGTTCTAAAGCAACAATAAGATCATTTTGATGACAATAAGCCTTAAATATTTCTTTTAATTTCTGCTGAAAACCTTTAAATTGGCATGAAGGTGGGAAGTGCTTCCACCTTCCTTTGTACTTCCTTGCCTTGAGAGAAAAAACAAGACCACAGAAAAGAATACTTCCAAGAATTCCAGAGTCATCAAATCCTAACATATCCTAAATTGGAAGGGACCCACAAGGATCATTGAAATACATGTTCTGGCCCTCTGCAGTGCTACAATCACATGTGCCTAAGAGCATTGCCTAGGTGCTTCTTGACCTCTGGTAGGTTGGTGCTGTGACTACTTCCCTGGAGAGCCATTCCAGTGCCCTACCAACTACCTCCTGTGAGAAGAACCTGTTCCTGATATCCAACCTAAGCCCCCCTAACTCAGGCCATGTCCTTGGGTTCTGTCACTGGTCACAAGAGTGAGGAGATCAGTTTCTGCTGTTCCTCACAAGGAGGTTGTAACTGCAGTTCCTCAGTCTCCTCCAGGCTGAACAGACCAAGTGACCTCAGTCACTTCTGGTAGGGCTTCCCCTCATTCCATCACAATGGGTGGCCCAGATTAGAAAGGAGGCAGCCATTTTACTGCCTTGCTGTGATCCACTTGGAATGACTTTTCCAGCCCTAGTTTCCCTGAAGCTGAAAGCTTTCTTGCACTTTAAACCCTAACCAAGTTTACCAGGTATTTTTCAGAGGTAGTAAGTGTAAGAGTATGCAATTACTCTACGTTGCCTTTGCCAACTCTGGCAGGAAAAGTCAGCACCATTATGAAATCCATTATAATCACAAGTGCCAGTATATCGGAGTAGTTGCAGGACTTGTTGAATCCTCCAGGGAGTGTTTATTTCAGTTGTTTCATTTGTTCTAGCTATTTAGATTGTCCCTTGTCTGGATTCTTTCTCTGTTTTCTGCACATTGAAAGCAAATGCATACCTCAGGATCCCAAGAGTTGACAGCTCTCTTGAGCTTAACAGGGGAACAATATTTTTCTCCCCCATCCCACACTCTGAATAACTTAAATGCAATGATATGCTCTCTTGGGCTTTCATGTTTCCTAACTATATATAAATAAAACAGATGTAACTTTTTCAGAGCAGAGTTCCTGTAATTTTTCGTTTGTCTGTAAATCACATCAGTATTTATCGTTGGTGTTATCAAAAAAAAAAAAGAAAAAATAAAAAGAAAAAAAAAAGAAAGAAAAAACGAAACACAAACCTGTCTTATATCTGATAAAGTACATCAAATAAAAATTTAAAAATTATATATAAGAAAAATTAGTAAACTTCAGTCTAGCTTTAAAAGTATCTCCAGCTGTCTCAGGATTACTAAAACATATTTCTTCTTTCCATGTGTTGTGGTTTAATCCCAGCCAGCAACAAAGCCCAAGGAACCATTCACTCCCTCCCCCATCAGCAGGATCAGGGAGAGAAAGAGAAGGGTAAAAGATAGAAAACTCTAGGGTTGAGATAAAGGCAGTTTAATAGGGAAAGCAAAAGCATCACACACAAGCAGAGCAAAACAAGGAATTAATTCACTGCTTCCCATGGTTCAGGAAGTTCCTGTTATGTTAACTCCTGTAACACACAACTCAAATCATGGTTCACAACAACTGAAAGGCACACCCATTACAACCTCCATCCCTGGCTGTTTTGGGCCCTGTTATCCAGTTTAACATTGCAATGGATTCTTACCCTTGCTCCCAGCCTGGTTAACAAGGAATTCGTGCTGGAGTCCACCATTAGTACACTCCATGTCACAGTCCTCCATGGGCTGCAGGGCCACAGCCTGCTTCCCCATGGTTTGCACTGCAGGCTGCAAGGGAATCTTTTCTTCCCCTCATCCATTGTGAGAGACACATACGAGAGCCTCCTCCCTGAACTCCTCTGAAATGGATCCTTCCCACAGGCTGCAGTTCCTCAAAACTCTCCAGCATGAGTCTCCTGTGAGGTCACAAGTCCTGCCAGCAAACCTGCTCCATCACAGGCATCTCACAGGTCACCTTCTCCTTCAGGCATCCGCCTGCTCTGGCGTGGGATCCTCCACAGACTGCAGGTGAATTTCTGCCCCCTCATTCACACATCCCAGTCCCTTCATCTTAAGTTGACACTGGAGTTTCAGTCTGTCCAGCAGAGCAGCACAGAATTACACACCGTATAAGTTACTTGATTACAGATACTAAATTTAACTCACTCATGATTTTCATACATTTTTTGTAGGGTTTTTGAAGTCCTGCTTTAAAATCATCCCATCTACTCTTGCAACCCTAGTGAGTAGATGGATTTTTTGAGTCAGATACTTATTTCAGCAGTGTATTTCAGTATCTTCCTGGGATTCACAGGATTTTATGTTTAGATATACTATTCAGTTACAAGGATTTCCTTGAGGATTTCTATCTTCAGGCAACAAACACAGTCCTCCAGTGGTTCCTTACCAGCCTCTAAAAGTGTTAGGAAAGAATTTTACCTGACTTTTAATGTTATCAAGCTCTTACGTGACCACATTTCCCTCCAGTACATCAGCAAAAGGTTACAAGGATGCTGGAATTCAAGTGAAATTTAACTCCGTTTGCAAGGGACATTTTGATTTTGCTCTTATACTCACTAGCTAAAGTACCATGTGCTTCTGAACAGGGAAGTGATGTAACAACAAAGTGTTTGCATTCATAAAGCTTTAGCTGAGTACTATTTTAACTTTTTGCTTGGCAATTCCATATGATATGAGTATATCCTTACAGGATATTGAATTCAATAAAGCTATTCACAGTCCAGTATGTCCCTGTGATAAGCTGAGAACAAGACTACTTCTGCCAGTCCAAAGCATGATGGTAGAACAAAATCTCTCAGTGACAGGTACCAAACAGCATCAAATATTCTCAAAGTCATAGCAAGCATCCTGCCTGCCAAAGGTAATTTAAAATTTAATTTCTAACTAATGGACACAAAACCAGCCTCATAATGTATATTATTCCCTAATGGTGTCTTTTTGTTAGACATTTCTTTCAGACAGATCCCAGTACTTATATAAGATACACAGTGCACTAAATTTCTGTCTTGCTGCAAGTAAAATCAGGAAAGATTTCTATGTTGGTTAAACATCCAAGTCCAGTCCTTAGGGAGAATGGTGGGGGCACTCATAACTTCTCATATATTGACAAATGCTGAGCAATGTAGCTTATAACATATTCTCATCAATATGAGAATCCATCAAGATATGTATTTTGGATTTTTTTCTTAGCCAACTCCATTTTTAAACAGTAGATTTGATTTACTCTAATACCCACATCATTTGATAATTTTTATTTTTTCTATATTGAACACTATTTCATTCTGGCACTGCCTTGGCGAGTAAAATTGCCTGCTATAGAATCATAGAATCATTAGGTTGGAGAAAACCTCTAAGATCATTGAGTCCAACTGTTAACCCAGCACCAACACGTTCACTAAATCATGTTCCTAAGTGCCACATCCCGTTGTTGAACTCTTCCAGGGATGGCAATTCCACTACTTCCCTGGGCAACAGTCAGTATAATTTTTTTAGGGAGAAGAGAGAAAAAATATTTTCAAGCTTGCCTGTAACCTTTCATTTTTCAAGTATTGATATCCCCTGTTTTAGATGACTCTAAGATAAAAAAATTATCTAGAAATAAAAATGGAGATTGATATCCAAGGACTTGTGTTTGTTATTATGAATTGAAGTTTGACATGTTCTGTTATCCTTAGAGTGTTGCTTTACTCTTTAGAGCATTGCTTGACTGAAGGCTGCAACTTTGGATTAATCTGGACATACTAACTAAAGGAAGATGTTCCATTTTTTCCTGTCAGTGTCTGGCAAAGCTGGCTGCATTCCAGTACATGAGTAGATATCAATGTGCATTATCAAACACAGGTGTTTGGATATTTTTCAGGTAACAATATTTCATTTTCTGCTGAGGACTAAGCTTCTGTTTTCAAGCACTGTCCACCACTTTAGCATGACAGGTAGAGTGTTCAGGCTGCACCCAAATTTGCGAGCTCTACTTGCTGAGTTATTAGGCCAGGTATTTTGGCTTAACCAGCGGTTTTCCAGGGATTGCATGGGCTACCCTAATGGACCTGGGAGTCACCACATTCCTCTCCCATCAGCAAGCCTTCTCCACGGTTGGGCCATGTGAGCTTTCTGGTACCAAGCCCTGTCACCAAAAACCCACCACCACAAAGTCTGGCCCTGTGTCCACCTGCCCCACTGCAGCCTGCCAGCCCATGGTGTGAAGTCCAACTGAGGCAGTGTGACAAAGCAAGTTGGAATGTGCAGAAACTGGCTCTCACTCTCCTGCTCTCTCTCTCTCTCAGTGCAGGGCCCAGTGCTGACTCTGAGGTTAATTATACTCGCGGGGTCCCTAGCCCTTTCCATCACAGGATTGCCTTGGTGAGACCTAGATGAAGAAGTGAAAGGAAGAAGTATAGCATGAACCAATAGTAGAATGATGAGGAGCCCACTGATGTGCCTGCTCCTTGGACCTTTTTTTATTCCTCTATTTTTATTTCACTCCATTAGCTGGAACTTTTGTGCATGCTTCTGAGAAGAAGGAAAGAAAGGTACAGACCGCAGCATCTTATTGACCTTTCCATGAAATACTTTTTAAAATTTCTTTTTGAGAACACGGAGGTGGCAAAATTCAGCTTTGCCTACAAAGGTGAGAAGTCTTGAACCAGCTGAATGGTAAAATCCATAGATTCTTGACAGCAACCAGAATAAGTTATTTAGTGTTTAGTTATTTAGTATTTATATTTCTTTTCAAGATTTTCCGATTCCTCCTGCAGGCCACAGGAAAAAAATCCTTATAAAAATCCCATTGATTTGCACTTCTTAATCTTATTCCCAGAAGTAATTTAGGAGCAAAATGACATTAACTGTCAAGGAGACTTATGATTCAAAATGTCTCCCCCTTCTGAAAATGAGCTTTAGCTTCAAAATCTGCTACTGTTTGGAAGTCCAAACTAGGCAGAATACAAGACATTTTTTGTGAAAGAACAGATTATAAAGACTACAATATGCATGTTTTGATAAATATGTATGGTAAATATCCAAGGGTGTTTTAGTTTTTCTTACAGCTGTCTGTGGAAATGCTTTCATTTCTTGAAAAAGAACATAAAGTAAGTGTTCATCAATTAAACCATAACCAATGTTTAGGACCCTTAAATGCTGTAAAATAAAGTAATCTGACACTGAAAATATTTATGAGCAATTAGTTTGGCCCTTTTTCTGTTGTATGTATGTTTTTACTATAGGTATCAAAATCATGCACCCCCAGGGCCTATGGAAATAACAATTATTCACCTGTTACAAAGAAGACTTTTTTAAGGGAGGCAAAAAAGGATTATTTTGATTCATTTCTCTTAACTCAAAGGCTTTGTATAAATACAGGGAAGAGATATGTCTCTTCATCTTCTCTGTATACTTGCCAACAGTTTCCAAAATTTTTTCAGACTTTCTACTGAAAAAATGGCATTAGTGACCAAAATCTCTGCTCTTCATAACACATTCAGCAGCAAAGACCCGCAAAGCAAAATCCTTCTTTGTCCTGCATAACCTGTAGTGCGTGCACTGGCACGTCTGTTATCAGCGCAGCGCACTGTGCAACTGCAAACAGTAATACAATCAGGTTTTCATTTATATTAATGTGGCTAAGCTCTGTGTTTGATCATGTTAAAAGATATGCACTTGCTAAATGTAATTCCCATATATTAATATATTACCTACAAGAGGCCATTGTTTACGTAATGTGATTCACATGAAGATTCTGAATGAAAATTTATCAGTGAGATTGGTAAATATTCTCATTTAGTTTTAGATTAGAAGAATTAAAAAAAAAAAATCACATGAAATCGGTAAGTGTCCATCAACAGCAGATTTACTATCAGCATCTCAAGACAAAACTCATCATCATGTATAAACCAAATCTCACAGTCCTGGAATAGGACTACATTCATTATTATTGAGTCAAAACTGAACTTTGTATTTCTCTTGTGGGGAAATTATCTTCTCCATGCATGAAGAACTTTGGCAAAATAAAATCCAGATTTCAGCACTGTGGCCCAACATGATCCCTATACTACAATTAGGATTGTACTGGTAATGGAATTTTCAGCAGCTGATATTTATAAGGTTGAAAGTAACCAACAGCCTTTTCTACAGTAAAGCAGGAGTTAAAGACACATTCTCAAAAGGCAGAAAACTTGCCTCAGTGTCTTCCTTGGCTTGGACAGACTCAAACTCCTATTTCCCAAACAGATCCATTTTTCTTTTTTTCTTTTTTTTTTTTTTTTTAATTGAGCATAAACAAGAACAAAGACTTGATGCAAGGATTTACACGCTGAGATGTCCTACTCTCTACTGTCTGTTATCATAATCTTGTGCTTTTCCTCACTGGAAATTTTTTTTCTTTTGGTACCAGCACTGTCTTCAAACCCTTTCAAGAAATGGAAGGAATTTAACCAGAGACTAACCATGACCTCAATAAGTGCATTCCTCACTGAGGTATGAGGAGAAAGGAATATATGCTCATATTTACTGTAATTTAGCTCTCCTGGGAGCACAGGAAATTGCATTCTTCTGGATATCTCCTTAAAACTTCGTTTCACATATCACAGGTACCTAATTTGTAATAACTGGGGTTCTGTTAGTAAACTGGAGCTCTGTTCCCAATTACTTCAAAAATGTATCTGAAAAGCATTTTATATCAATGTTACTTGGCAGAGGATGAGACAATACCAATGTGATTGGTATTCAGTGAACTGGTTTGAACATCTCTTTTCTGGTCTATCAGGGGGATTGACAAGGTTCTCTCCTTAGGGTGATAGCACAGGGAATTTGGGATGGGGGTTGAAAGGGATATACCAATACAAACAAATAAACAAAAAAACATATACAAAATTGAAAAACCCTAATTATGAGCAGCCATAATTCTGTTCTCCATGTACCTCCATTTACAGGTAGTTATCATCCTGCCTGCCCAGACAGAGTTAAAGATTTTAAGAGGTAGAACCAGGAGAACAGGGAAAGCTATGGGAGATGGAAAAAATCATCAGTATTATGCTATAGGGGTTTTTTTCTGGACAAGTTAGTTTTTGAGAGTAGTTTAACTAGGCTGAGAAATTTTAGTTTGCCTTACTAGGCCTAAATTTTGAGGAGACAATGAAGTCCTAATGATGGCAGGGTTTAATGGGAATGAAGATTAATGAGGTAGTTACCAACAGATGGGTAAAAGTCTCTGACAAAGAAAGGGGTGCACAAACTGAAGGAAGTCTATTGAGCTGCCTGGAATGTATCAAAGCTTTAGCAAAAATTTTCTTTGAGGGAGGAAGGAAATATCCAGAAAAGGTTGTTTTATTTTTAGCTCTCTGCTCTGCATGTGTGTACCTTTGAAAAAGAGAGTGCTTTGTTCTGAAAAAAACATTCTGAAAAAACTGCAGTCAGCTCAGCAGTCACAAATCCCTGAAGGAAGAAGGGCTCACAGATGCCAGATGCACTTGTCATGCTACAAGAGCTGGAGAAATGGGAATGTCTGGCCAGTGATCCATTTCAGATTTCATCTTTTGAGAGTGTGGCCTGGTCACTGAGTACATGGAAGAAAGATGGAAACAGTCCAAAGGGAAGATCTCCCAAAGACAATAATGCTCAGTGTTGTCCAGTGACAATTTTTAGCTGGTATCAAAGATAGCTGAAGGAATCTCTGTCCCCAGGCACTTGTTCTACATCTCACAAGCCCATCAATTTGGCAAACATTACTTTTACTGGGGCTGCACTGTAACCTAAAACATCAAAACTATCAGGCTAAAAAGAAACCATCCAGCACGGACAGGGTACTTCTTTAAATTGCAGCTGGTCTTTCTCCTGACCTCTGTGTCAGCATGGCCTCTCAGACAGGCTCAACATTACAAAGAGGGAAACAGACAGCAGTGTTAAGGTCTGAGGGAATAGCTACAGGTGGCAAAAGGGGCTGGGACTTTGTCAGCCCACCCAGCCAGCGTGTTTTACACCCCTGTGATGCCCACACTGCTCGCAGTGTGCACCTGCTCTGGCCATGTATTGCAAACTGCTGCATGTGCTCCTAAGTTCCAGTACACATTTGCTGATGGTTTTCCATAGATTTGGGAAAGATATGGTCAAATGACCTTGGGATCAATGGAGACACAGTTAGCTTTATCAGGAGAGTGAAGAATTTTCTTTTTCTGAAAGCATAAAATACTCCTGAGTTTTTGCTTGCATTTCATAAATCAGCCTTCATTTACAGAAAAGCTCAAAGTAAGAGATCTTATTATCTTGGAGGTAATTAAAATCTTATTCTTATCCATGAGCAGGGCAATAACCTGGGAGGTCCCTTTTATATTTTATGGAATACAACATGAAACCACTGAAGCAATATCAGATGACTCTTTGACAACATATTATGTGGTGCCATCACATTACTGGAAAAACTACTGACATTTTTTAAAGGGAAAGTTGTGGTGCAGTTTTCCATGAGACACTGATTAATATGCTATTGAGTCTATAAATAAGGTGCCAAACAGCAGCAGTTGTGACAGCATTTCGGCACCTTGCTAGGCTGGGGCCGAGATCAGTAAGTCAGTTCACATAGGCCAGTTATCTACAATGTAACAGTAATGAACGGTGAAAGGCAGGATATGAGTTGCTATTTAGAGGGAAGGCGTTCAGAAAAATAAGGACTAAATGAGAATTTCTTCATACAACTTTAGCCATGTTACAAACATACTCAGACAGAAAAATGAGACAAGAGTCTAAGTGCAAAACAAGCAATAAATCTGAAGATAATAGAAAGCAGTGAGTGGCAGTCCAAGGCCACGCACTGCATTTCATCATATGTGCCCAAAAAAAGCCAACCCACAGAGAAATAAGACCCTAAGCAAACCTCTGATCTTTGTTTTAGGCTTAAGGCAGTTAGTCCTGTGGACCTGTGTCTTTTCTTATTCAGCACCATTTTGCTACAGACTCAATGAATTTTGAGTGCATAAATAATAGGATAATTTTTTTTTCATGTGTTCTGTACAAGATACTAATTTTGAGATACTTCAGGTTCCTCTCAAAGGTTTATACTGTGGAAATAGTGAGGCTGCAGTAGAAACATTGGTGGAATGAGAGAAAACATTTAATGAATGAGCTCCCTGGGATGCTTTGATTTGGGAATAACTCAAACACATGGTTTGATCAGGCAGCTGTCTGTGTGCAGTTTGTCATTTCTAAACCCTGTTTTTCCAGATTAATTAAAGTCCATACAATGTTTTTGTCTCAATTAGAAAATGAATGGGCACCATAAGAAAAACTAACCTCTCACAAATTATTCATATAGACTGCTGAAATAATAACAATATTTTCAGTATCCTGGACAGAGGCTTCTAACTAATGGTATGTGTTAAGTTTTCTTATGGCAGTTGTGTATCCTTACCAACATTAGTTTATAAAAAGACTTATTCATCTTTCGACAGTCTCTTTCAACAATTTTTGTGACATTTCTTTTGCTTAAAGTTTTGCCATCGGTCTTCTCCAAGCAAAGCACCCTCAGGTCTGTCTAGTGCATTATCACATCCACAACATTTCACTGGACTCACTCCAGCTTGTCTGTGTCAGTATTGTACTGGGGAGCCCAGAACTGGACCCAGCATTCCAGATATGTCCCACTGGGACTGGGCAGAGGAGAAGGATCAACTCCCTCCATCTCCTGCCAATGCTCTTCTTGCCACAAGGGCTTTCCTTGGTTTCCTTCTAACTAAAAAAACAAAATCAAAACCAACCAAAACACACCTACCCACCCCAAGCAAGCAAGCAAGCAAGCAAGCAAACAAACAAACAAACAAAAACCCTACCCTTTTTTNACACACCTACCCACCCCAAGCAAGCAAGCAAACAAACAAACAAACAAAAACCCTACCCTTTTTTTTACAGGTCTTTAAGAAACATTACATTGTATGCTACTGTCAGGAACAATAACTCATCATCTGCAATGGAATGTAGACACAGTACACAAATTTAGGAGCTCTCATACTGAGAGTATTGACACTCATTGATTTTGGGCTGTGTGTATAATTGAAGAGCAATCTGCACCACATAGCAGCTACCAAATGCTTGTAAGATACCAAATGATGGTAGGATATCATCATAGGGTATCATCATAGAGTATCGTATGGTTCCTAATATGTTGTCTCTTTACAGATCAGTCCTGAAACTCTAAATTCCACCTCTTTATTTTTGTTTGGGATTGCTGCTTGATGTTATAGCTGGACAATTTTATTAATAGGATTATGTGTAGATTTCCTTTAATTTTGCTGGTTTATTAGTCTCAAGAGTGCCCTGTGACAGTCCATTTAACAGGATAGTCACCCTTTTCTGGTCTGCCTACTCAATCAAACTGCTCTTTATTCAAATTTGGAGTTGTTGTCTTTCAGTGTATCTGGATGTCTTTTCAGTCTTATAGAAAAAAGAATGAAGAAAGTAATTATTTTCCTCTCCACTATCCATTATTTACATTCCTTATAATTTCTTGCCTCCTTCTGATGTAAATGCTTTTCCATTAAAAATACTATTTTCTTTTTAAGATTTTTTTCCATGCATTAATCATTCTTGTTGTCATAAGGGTTTTGTTTTTGCAAATGATGTCAGCACAGTAATTTTATGGCATTTTAGCTTTATTCTTAATGATTGTGTATCAAAGTATATAATCAGTTATGTCTGATGATTGGCTGATTACTGTTTTCTGTGTAAACATGCACAGAGGTGTTCTTTGGATTTCACCTTGACAGTGAAATTGTAGGCTATTTTCCTTTGTAAAAGCATTACAAAACCCATTTGCCTGCTTTTTGGTATTTCTTACCTTTCCTAGGCAAAAATTGCATTCTGTTCTTCATTATTTCCTTATTGTTTACCAGAGGGACATCAATTAAAAAGATCAGGCATTATGAAAAGTCATTATTGCTTAAAGACTTTTAAATCTGTGCTTTTGTGACTCCCTTGTTACCTATTTTCATATAAACTCTTCCAAATTTGCTAAGCTGATACGAATTGAGATAAATTAGATCATTTGTAGCCTAGTCTTTACTGCCAAATTTGGATCTGCAGTCTGTGTGCTTCCCTGTACAGAGCATGGCACTGTGTGCTGGGTCCTCTTTGAGGATGAAATCTCAAATTTGCTCTCAGTCCAGACAGCTATTTTGCTTCCCCAGCACAGCTAGCAGTCATTGCTTCCCTCGTTTTCTTTTCACAATTGTCAACAATTACCTCCCTTGTGCTTGTTCTCTCCAGTGTTTTCTGTGTCAGCAGTTTGATCGTAGTATCCCACAGTCTTAGAGAAACTTTAAGAATACGTGTTTGAGCACACCCCTGCAGATGATGGTAGCAAGAATTCTCTGCTTCATAGTGGTGGCAAGGTAATCCACTGAGCTCACATTTCTTGTTTGCAAGGAAGGTGGGGATTCATTCACCTTAAATGACAAACCATTTGAAACCCTGCTGAAATATTACCTTGACTCATTTCGAGTCAAATAGTAATTTTCAATTTGAGCATCTAATGAGACTCACACAGGGGAAAATATTTGTACTTGTATAAACTGTAGTTGAAGCACTATTGAAATAAATGGTTGGTTCTGCAGTATTTAGACCTTCATTTTGCACTGATCCACATTTTCTTTTAAGAAATAGTTATATAGTAGAGTTCAGTTCTGTCTGTGCGACTCTTTGAAAGATTGGCATTTCTGTAATGTAAATTGGAACTTCCCCAATTCTTATCTGAACTTTCCAAACTGCAATGGTTTTGAACAGAATCCTCTTTCAAAAAAGCTCCCAAGTTTGGCTTTGTAACAGCGGACAAGAGTTTAAACAGGAGAAAAAAGCTATTGTACATCAAGCTGTACCTGTGAAAACTATCAAATGTAGATTTGGAGAGCAAGGCTGGAATTACACTAGGAGTTCTGCAAGCTGCTGGTTATTTTTTACTATGAAAATCAGTTATCTTCCTTCTCATTTAAGGATTCATAGTAGTAACAACACTGCAGTTGTTTACAGAGGCCTGCCTGATACCAGGCTGCATTTGCATTTGCCCAAGGCTTTGTTGACCTCCTTGAATTGGTAGGTTTGGTGTTACTTGCAAGGCTCTTGCCTGCTTCCAAACACCACAGGTGCTCCAGGGAATAGACATGAATGGATCTTCTGTGGTTTGAAAGGTTGTTAAATGTTGATTTATAGAAACTCTTTCATGCTGCCTTGCGGCATGTGTGAGAGTAGCTGTTTTAAGGTAGGTGGATCATGGCCACAGTTTGGAGGTGGCAACACCTGAAGGAGTAAAGTGCTGCTGCATTAAGGATTGTTCAATTGTTCACACACACACACACACACACACACACACAAAAAAAA
>VXBB01019853.1:598950-619100 GCA_013399915.1 Illadopsis cleaveri
CCCTCTACCACATCAGGTTACTCAGAGCCCTGACCCACCTCCCCCGAATGTTTCCTTGGATGGGTCATCTACCACATCTCTGGGAAATCAGTTTCAGTGCTTCATTACCCTTTTTATAAAAAAAAAAAAATCTTTCTTGTATGTAGTCTGAATCTACCCTCTTTCAGTTTAAAATGATTACCCTTTGTTCTGGTGCAACGGGCCCTGTTAAAATGTTTCTCTCCATTTTATAAGCCACCCTTAAGTGATGAAAGGCTGCAATAAGGGCTCCCCACAGCCTTCTCTTCTCCAGGCTGAACAGACCTAACCCTCAGCCTGTCCTCTCAGGAGAGCTGTTCCAGCCCTGTGCATGCCTTCATGGCCCAACTCTGGGCCTGCTCCAACAGATCACTGTACTGAGGATCCCAGGGTTGAATGCCGTCCTCCAGGATGGGTTTCCCTCTTTTCATAATCCTCTATTAAATACAAACACACTCACTAAGTTACCTTAATCCTTACCCAGCTGCTCATTAAGCAACAGCCCCCAGATGAGAAGCCAATTCTCCAGTGCCACCCCCAGAAGCCCATTTCTGCTGTTACCCAAAACATGATTCTTGTTAGGAACAATTGGCACACGCAAGGGTTTCCACCCATGCTCCAACTCCTTGTAGTCACTTTTGTTCTGCCATGGTCATTCCTGTCAGTATTATTAATACCACAGGGATGAGCAGCACAGGAGTGCTTGGTGTTAGCTTTCACTGGATGCCATGTCTGGTTGACAGATGCATTCCTCTGTTGCCCTTAGGAAAGAGGCAGAAATCACCACCACTGCTCTTTTGCTTCTTCCTGGAAATTATGATGAATTGCCGAGCCTTTGGAGCGCACGACTTTTCCTGAACTGCCAGTGAGACTGGCGTTATACCTGCAACATGAGGATTAGTGCCAGCACATGGTGTCAGTAGGAGTCAGGTTCAAAATAAACAAAAGGAGATGCTGAGGGGGGAGTAAGAGAGTTGAGTTCCTTGCCAAAGGACACTGTGTACTAGAGATGTTTACACGACTGGAAAAACAGCAGAAAGAGAGATCAGCTGGGTACTAGACATGTTTACAGGACTGAATCGTTTCCATAGCACATAGCTTCCAACTGCTAGACACAGGTAAGTCCCTGCATTCCCCTTCAGGGATCAGAGATGGGTTTTTTTTGTTGCTGTGTTTCTTTACCAGTATTCAATTACCTTTAGAAAATCTCTTGGTTTCTTTTATGAGCTGCTGGCATAAAGGCTTCTCTGCCTTCAGTAACACAGTGATCTTTGCTTAAGAATAAAATCTCATTGCTTTTTGTTTCGACACCACATCTGCAGCAGTCTTGGAGGATTGTGCATTTTAGTTTTCCCATTACTTAAAAAAAAAAAAAAAGCAAACATATCAACACTAGGTGTTTTGTCATATGACAGCAGCTGTGCCTTTCAGAAGCCCTCTGCAAAAGTAGCACTCTTCACCCTTTTGGAACACGACACTAGACAATCCCCCTCTGCCTTCCCTGAAACAGTGTAAATCTGCCACAAATCCGGAGGCTTTCAGTGTGCTGCTGCACCTATGATCTACAAAGCATCTTGGAATGCTGTAGCAGGGCATTATCCAGTTCTGCATGTCAATATAATTAGGTGAGATAAAGGTGAAACTGGGAGATCAGTATTCTGAGATGTCCTTGTTTTTGCAAACTTAAGTAATTTATCCTATTATGTTCACAGGGCTTTCTGAGATAAAGTCTCTAAAAACACAGATAGCGACTCCTTTGCTACGTAACATGTAAGTTGTACCTTCTTTTTGCTTTTAGAAAAACCCTAGAGTCACATTATAAACTTGCAAGATGAAGTTCAAGGAGTTAGTCTTGTCATCAAGACCCAAGGTGAAAATAAAGCCTTTCATTGTACATTTTATATTTATTATTTTTAAGTGAGAATTTTCATAGCTGCAGAACATGAGATGGAAAACAGGTGACTGCATGCAAGTGCAATGCCAAGACGTTTGTGGAAGTTGATTATTCCAAATATACCACAGGCTATGAATAGCTGTTGTATCAGTAAGTGTTGTAAAGTCTGATGCAAAGCGCAAAAACACACAGGAGAGAGGACAAAACCAGACACCTTCTTGTCTGGTGATTGCTACAAATTTATGCTGCTGGGGTTTTTTTGACCTGGAATGCCACTGCTTTGATGGTGGGTTGGTTTTAAGTGAATAATTGTTTTGCCATTGGCTTAGTGAGTGACTGTTGGTGGATGGGTCAAAAGTGGTCCAAACGGAGTGGAAAATCCATAGGACAGCAGGCAACACCACAGTGCTAAGGTCCAGGCTAAAACATATAGTCTGTGGGATCACATTTTAGGTGTGGTAGCCTCCAGCATACCATCAGCTGAAAGGCAGACAGAAGGCCCCCAGGGAAAAGAATTGTCCAGGTACTTGTGCTAGGTTCTGAAATGAAAAAAAATGTGCTAAGACCATTCAAGGAGAGAATTTTCTGCCAAGAGGACTCAATTCACCTCCTTCTTTTGTGAGCACGAGAGACATCTGCTGTTTCAAGACTGAGAAGAAAAAACAAAGCACAAAGTTCATGACATGATGCTGAGCAGGGGCTCCACCTTCCCTTTGTTCTAGATTTAGGTAGCGTACTGGTTTCTCTAATCATTTGCAAATGTTCAGTTTCATCTGCCCTCACCCGAGCTGGTCCCCTCAGGCTCTCTTTCTAGTGGAAGGAGGGAAGAGGCATGGCTGCAGACTGCCTTCTCTCTTCTGGACATATGCACTTGAAAGAGTTCAGATTGACCTGTTCTGTACAGGAGGAAAGCCATGATCAGTGATAAAGAAAAGCCAAGATGAATGATAATCTCTTTTGGGGATTTTTACATCAGCAACATCTGAAGTGAGGAGATATGAAGCCTGCATAAGAGACTGTGTATTGTTCCAGGCAAAAATAAAAGAGGTTTCCTTTCACTTTTGTTATTAGCTAACCAATTTGTATAAAATGCATTTTGCTCTCCATTATAGCTGGATTGTGCACAGGGATCCCAGGCTTCGGTGGCAATGCTCCCCCGCAGCCCTCAGCCTGATGCTGCTAACAATAAACATCTTCTTTTGTTCATGACATCTCCCAGGAAAGCATGGAAAGGTGTCATATCACAGACTTCTGGGCCCCATTTTTATATAATTAACTGGTTTGCCACCTAAAATGCTGTAATTAAGCTTTCATGTGTAAAGCAGGAACATATGCTACTGTCAAAAGAATGTGAATGAGACAAGTCAGGCATTTCATGTTAATTTAACTTTATCACGATTAACTCTTGCACTCGTTAGTGGTGCCCAAAGGCAGAAACTACTGGTGGTGGCTGTTGCTTGAACACAAACCTGGCAGGGCTCTCAGTGAGGTGCACTGTGCTGAGCCCTAACAACCTGACCTACCTTAAAGGTAAGAGTTGTTTCTGTCCGGCCTGACTGATCTCAGCTATGCAGGGAAGTTTTCTGTAACTGGTCAGTAATGCATGCCTGAGTTAGTTGTGGATGGACAGGAGAAGTGTGCTAACAGGCTTTGTTTTTATAAGAATACTAGATTGTGGATTTCAAGTTCACAAAGTCTCTGAATATAACAGTACTCTACAAGCAGTTATAGCATAGGCTGAGGCATTGGCCCACTGTTGCCCATGTTATATAATTTTTAATCTGTCCTTGAAACAAGTGTGACCTATGCCAATATGCCCACGCACTGTTTGTGGGGTGACACAACACGCAACACAGTGTGTCCTGGGACATGGCCTTCAAATTTGCTTGCCCATTGCTTTGTTCCCCAGTTGGCTCAGCCACTGACTGGAATGCTACCCTGTAGACCATGTGTTTTCCATGGAGTGGTCTTCATGGTTGTGGCTCATTTAAGGAAAATTAGAATTGTACACAATCCTGGGTCCTGCATGACATAAAAAATCTGATTACAGGTTCATTTTTGCTGGTTAAAATTTTGGGCAGTAATTCAACTCTCCTATCCAGCATGATATTTATTGGACTGGCAACAAGAAAATTATAATTATACTAAAAAACTGCACAGATTGGAGCTGGAAGCAATGAGACAATAAAGCCCCACAGTATCAGCTGTATAGCTGCCTCCAGGCTAGAGCTGCACTTTGAGTCATCCTATTTAGGAGCTGTCTCCAGCACTCACTGAAGTCAACAGGAGCCTTTGATTTCTTCTCAGTAGGTGCTGGATCAGACTGTTGCAGTCTCCTTTTAAAGTCTAAGAACAAGGGGGCAAAAGGCAAGCTTAGAGAGCCACGTTGTACCGATGAAATAATATCACTTTAAGAAGAAACATTCTCCTTGGAGGAACATAAAATTTGCAGGAGGATGAGAGTTCAGGGCACTGCAATTACTACATAATAGTAAAATTTCATCAGCCAGCAAGGACAAAGCTGAATTTCTGTGGTAATGTTTGGTGTGCAGCATGGGAGAGGTTTGTAAAAAATGAAATCCATGGTTGGAAAATAGGCAGCATTTAGAAATAAAAATCACAGCAATTAAAGTGCAGTTTGCATGCACGGAGCTTGAAGTTAAAAATGTATCATATACTAATTTAAAACTTTATGGCGCTTTTAGATGTATCTGCTGTATATATGGTGGAACACGCCAATCATTTGGCAAAAAATTGCCCAAAAATTCAGTACATGAATTAATTAGTTAGAGCATTATCCATTTCTTTCTGAAGGCCAGCCACACAGGGGTCAAGTTATTCTGCCAGGAAAATGTCCTACAGGGAATATTTTACTTTACCTTTGTCAGCACATTGGAGAGGATTTCACTCAAGTCACCTTTGTATATTTTATTCATTAGGGCGTGATCCTGAAAGGCTGCAGTCACCCTTTGATCGGAGTAATTTCATGCAGTCTGAGAATGACGAGTGCTTGCGAGGACATGCCGGGGACCACACAGGATTAGGTTTTGGGTGTCTGTGTTCATATATTGGACTTCTGAGTTGAAAATGGGGCAGGTTAATAATTTGAGGCAAGGTGCTGAAACTGTGCTAATCAAAGCACCGGTGCAAAAGGTATGAGATGAACACCGAGTCTTCTTGGTTTTATCTAATTAAAAGCAATTCTAACTTTAATATAGATTTGTGTATTTAGTATTAAAGATATTGGAGATGGAAATGGAAGAAATGATCCTGCACAGCCTCTTTCATGAAGGACTTAATTTGTTCTTGCCTGCTGATTTTGATGCTTTGCCTAGGTGCTATTGAATTTTAACTGTTTATTAGATAATGGAAAGATTTACTGTAGCGCAGCCCTTCTGAGAAAAACAAAAACATCTAATCTCTCCTTGGGGATTTGATAATCAAAGAGTGGAAAATTGTATTCTGCAGCCAAAGTTAATGTGAGTTCATTCTGTTCCTTCTGAACAAGAGTGCCCCATGTTCCTTGCAAACGGGACAGGGAGAAAGCTGCTCTTCCCAGCCATCATCCAGAGGCTTGAACAATTAATCTGTGGTGTGGGGTTGCAGGCTGAAATTCACTACATCCCAAGTGAAAAAAAAAACCTCATACTGCTATGGTTACTGTTTCTTCTGATTCTCCACAATGCCAGTGGATTCTAGGATAGAGATGAAGACAGGGGTCTGGTTATCCGGTCATGATGCTGCAGCACAAAAAGGCAAGGTGCCACCAACCACATGACAGGATTGTATTTTTTTCTGTCCAAGCATTTTTAATGCAGTGCCCAGGCACCTTGGAGATAAATTCGTCCTAACCAATTCCTCTTCTAAAGGGGTGGAAATCTCTCACCTCATTTTTCATTTCAAACCACTTTTTGTGGTTCCTCTACCTCGGTGGTTGTCTTTCAGGAGCAGTGCTTATGGGTTGGGCTTCAAGATTCATTACTGAAGAAGTCATGAGTAAAATTGATGGGTCTTGCATTCCACTATCAAGGTGACTTGTTTTACTGGACTGCTCTGCTTTTCTATCCATTAGCAGAAAGTACCCTTCGTTAGTAAGGATTTCGATCAACAGACTGCATAATTGCCATTTCTGTCTTAGTTAATAGAAAGAGTCATGTTGAACTCCATGTTTTCAACTATGTGCAACAACCCTCACATTAAAATGCAACAAATTAAACAGAGCTTTTACAAAAGCCTTTTTTAACTAACAGTTATAGACTGTGAAGTTTAAAATGGCTTGCTTTGGACTGAAAACTTCAATTAAGGGCAAAGCTATATATAAGAAGCCAAAATAATTGAGAACTGAAGCTCCTTCTGTGCAGCTTGCATGGAGTCATTAGACTTGGAGAGTGGATGTAATAGCTGTCTTTAGGAGGCATAAGGAATATGTGCACATTCTGGTACTGTTTAGACACCTGAATAATTTAGAAGACTGCCTTTTTTATTGTACTTAATGTGTGGCTCTAGAACCATGGGGTCTTTTTATGGTGATCCCATGATTTGCTGGCCATGGTTCCTGTGTCTTTCCACAGTCTGAAACGCTGGGAGGGCAGAGTGGCATCTGCGCTGCCTTCACTGTGCCAGCCAGGGCAGCTGCCAAGAGCAGCATTGTCTGGCACAGCCATAGGGAAGATATGGCCACCATGTGGACTCCTCTCTCTCCTCATGTTCTTCTTTTACCTACCAAAGTGAAGAGGAGTAGGGCTGGTGCTAGGAATTTAAGATGAAAATATTCTCAGGTTTTATGGTAGCTCATATTTATCTCTGCCAAACTTTTCCTTCCTTTGATTCATTTGAGGGTTTCAAGAACTAACAGCCCAACAGCATTGCTTATACTGAGGATATTCTGATATATGTCTTTGAAAAGACAAGACACCTGTGGCCATACCAACTCTGGATCACCCTCGCATCATTTCCTTCATGACCTTTAGAGATGTCAGATAAGACTGGGGTGTGTGGGGGTTTTTTTTGGTATTTTTTTTCACTCGTTCCTTCATTCTGCACCAGATGCAATTTCAGGTCCCAAAAGTGAAATCAGGCAGCACATAAATCAACTCTGCTTCCCAGTCTCTGCACTTCTGTCTTTTCATAGTTTATTTTTTCTGGCTAATGCAACACAGATTTAAAAATAGGGGTACATTATCCTCCCAAAATGCATACAATTCTGGTATCAGCAGTGGAATAAGCTCATTTAGATGAAAGGAACCATTTTGTTTCTGTGGAATGAAATACCCTATCTGCCTGTTTGGGTTACATTTCAAGTGTTATGCCTCCTACAGTATATAGGGCTGATGTTGCATGCAAGTCATCTGCTTAGTGTCCTTTTGGTATGCTGCTAGAAAATATTTCCCTTTACAATTCTTCAGTGTATGCCATTGCATAGACCACAAAAAGAAAAAGCTGCATTATGGAAGAAGCAGCACAGAGGAGTTTGTATGTACTCAGCTAACGTATGAAACTTAATGGCTATCTCTGCAGCTGGGACAGAGAGAAAAACAGTGTCTGAACACCTCGTGTTTATTTTTCCACTGCTGTCAGTGACCAGAATGCTTTATCAAACATGTTTTTAGAGTGAGAGGTAGAGCCTTGTTCTAAATACTATACTTCAGATAAAACACACAAGAGTGCAATGGAGAAAGTGTATTTGGAAAGGAAGAAAATGTGCTTGCTTCATGTGTTAAAAAAATGTAAACCAAGTTCATTAGTTGGTGCCATAGTTAATTTAATAGCAGATGGTAATTTTAGAATTTCTTAGACATAGGAATCTTGGCATAAAATTAGATTGAAAAATTGATAAAATGCAATTTGTCTAATTCTTTTTATTTCATAAACTAGACAAACAGTTCCTTAGACTCAAGAGAAGTTATTTTTCTGCTGCAGTTCAGTTATGTAAAACCCATACATCAGATTAAAAAAATATTAGAAAATGGTGTAGTAATGCTTTATTTCGTTCTGGACAAAGCAATGTTGTCATGCAATTGCTTTTTTGCTGAACTCTTTCACTTGACCCTGCTTGCTTATTATAATGTTTTAGGTACCATAGCTTGGGGTTCATTGACCCCTGTTTGTTGCCCATTTGTTTTACAGTTACTGAATATTGTAAGGCTTGGAAAGATTAGTGTAAAAATTATAATTTGGTCTGGCTCATTAGAAATGGATGTGGAAAAAGTGTTAGCAGTAAATGTAGTCTTTCTCAGCTTTTATTTTTATAAAAGCCTGAAGGGCTGCAATACCTCCAAGCTGGTCAGCATTAACTCATGCAGTTCTTGAGAGTGTGATTTTGGATGGGCCAGGCTGAGGAATGGTTGTACAAGTGAAAACAAGGAAAACTGTGTGTTGGAGAAAAACTGTTTGTAACAACTGCATCTGAGATATTTTCTTCCTACATTTCCTTTTCAGTCTCCTAAACAGTAGTGTTGCCATAATAATTGGGAACTAAAAATAAGTATTTTCAGGTTGCTGGTCCGTGCCTCTTTAACAAAGTGCCCGAACCAGAGCAGTATCACACCTCATGGCAGCCACCAGGTGCTGGCATTGTTGGACTTTTTTCTAACAAAGGCACTTTCTCCACTTTTCCTTCTGGGCTTACACATGTTGGGGTATTACCTACAGCCTGTGAGTCAGGTCAAGCCTGTGAGCTTGGCTGTATGCAGCTTGAAGAGACTGCTCCAAACATTCCTGCCTTACTAAGGTCAAAACATTACAATATTTCATACAAATTTAGACCACCACTACAAACAATATGGTGTCCATAGGAAGTAAAAAATGATGTAGTAATCAAAATTCTTTTACTGAATGAAATGAAAAGTCATCCAAAATACTTGTGAAGAATCAAAAAGATGTGTTAGACCTTTACAGTTGTACTGGCAAGAAAAGTCATGGATGTTTGTGTCTTCTGTCTGCTGCTCAGGTAGGGAAGGAGCCTTGCAAGATTACTTCAAATGCTTTTATCTTTTATTTTTATCTTTTATTTAGTCAAATACAACTGTATTTGATTAAATCAGAAAGCTCTTTTGATAAGGACTTGATTTTCAGGTGTGAATTATAAGAGAGTGTGGCACAGTATGTGAAACCTTTGTCCATATCTAACAAGAGGTTAATGGCTCAATCCCTCAGTTATAGGAGTAGACTTGATACCTACTAAAAATGACTAGCACATACCAATAAAGGCCTACTCTAAGTATTCTGAGATTGAATTAACTTTGAATTTTAAACTGGATAAATGAATTAATTTTTAAATTTAATTAAAGCAATTTATATCATTTACAAGCTGAGTTTTATACTTTAATCAAAACATAAAATCATAGAAATAAATACAGCTGTAATACTTTCAAAGTTATTTTTTCCCTGAACTCATTAGGCAATACTAGCATTTTTCATACGAAAAACATCCTGTGTATGAGTTTGTGTCTAATAGAAATTAAAGAAAGATAAAATGTAGAAAGAAAACTTACCATGTACTTCAAGTGGACTATGTACTTTAACTCTGAGTAGATTAAGTTATGATAATACAAAGAAGCACAGAAGGAGGAAAAAAACCTGGATACTGTATTTACATGGATTCTAAGAAATTGCACAGCTTTTTTATTTGCCTTGTTACAGAAAAAAAACCTCTGCAAATTAACCTGATGGCTGCTTGAAAGAATTAATTCAGAAACACAATACCTGAGAAGGACTAAAAGCCTTGGAATACATTTCTAAAATACATTCCCAAAGTGTAAAAAAAGTAGCTTAAATTCTGTAATTTAAAGATAAATATTTATTTTAAAATTAAGAGAAGCTAGGCTTCTAGCAGCATTTTGCTCATTGCAAAATTCAGTAGACAGTTTTGTAACTTTTCTTTGCTTCATCAGCTACGCAGCAGTGTCCTGAACTGTCAGTTTTCTGAGGTGGAGTATCACCCACTAATTCAAATGAACAAGTTTACAGTGTTCACGAAAATGATTTGTACTTCTACATACACTTGGTAGGTCATCCTCCTAATATTTAAGAGATGGCTCTCTACCTTTAGCCCGTTTATTTTAGCACATCCTCAGCAACTTAAGAGATCCAGTGAACTACTAACTTTTATTCCCCTTGAACAGGCATTTTCTCTGTGTTTGAAATGTCATTTTATGTAGTCAATCATATTGGACTTTTTAGATTGTAATTTTTACTGCACCCTGTAAATAGGGGTAGTAAGTCTTAATACTGGAGGTGCAGAAGACCTTAGCAGAACAACTGTCAGTCACTGTATTTCGAATTATACATTCAAGATGTATTTCAAGTTACCGAAGATGTCTCTGTATGACAGCTGTGCCCATTGTTTGCAAGGGGAGCTGAAGAAATGTCTGTCTGACAGGCCTGCTCTGAATCCTTCCCTGACTTGTGTTTATACCTCTCTTTTTTTCAGCAAAGGCGGGAAATGTAATTAGTGTATAATGACAGCTACAACAGTCCCAGAAACAGGAGATTGATTCCCATGATGGCTGAAAACTCCACTATGCTGTGTGTATAATCAGGGCCAGTTTTCAAGTTCTAATTAACTTTATTAATGTTTAGTGCAGGAAGTACAAAGGCAACTTAAACAAGGATATAAAAAGCACTGGAGCATTGAAACACTGGTTTCATGTAACTGACTCTTATTGAAAGACATATTTTTCAGCATTTTGTAAAGAAAAATAAAGTAATTTAGAAGAAAGATATTCGATTCTTAATACACTCTTATAATAAGGAAGGTTTAAATAACGGAGCAAAGAGACTAACAATAGCTCCCTACTTGGTAACATTGGTAGCAACTCTTTCTGATGTGCAATTAACAAATATGACAGTGAACAAGCAACACTGTGCAGGGACAGTGGGATAAAAGAGATGCAATCACTTGCAAGACTCCTGTTGTGCCAGCAAGTAAGACTTTATGGGTTACTGGAAAATGAATTTGTGAAAAACCAATTGAAAAAATCTTCCCCATTACATGTTCCTTCTATAGAAACATATTAATACATATGTGAAAAGATTAAATATTACACTGGTAAATAACTGTGAAGACATTTTTCCCCACTAAAGACACAATTGCAAAACCTTGCAATCAAAGCAATTGTATATATTATTTTGATATAATAATCATAATAACCTTAAAAGAAGTGATATATTAATTACACATAAAGTACATTATTTGCATAGATTTTTTGTTTACTGCCCATGGGTTACCATTTAGTAAATATATCGATAATTCAGCAAGCTTTGGTGCTCTTTGGTGAGCTCAAACTGGAAAAAGGCTGATACTGTATATTACTGTAAAGGACACTATAATGATACATATTTGGTGCTTTAGCCTCCAAAATATAGAAATTACAGTAGCAAATATAAGAATACCTTTTCTGTTATTTATTGACCTTATTCCCAAGCATGATGATTTAACAATACTTAAAATATTCCTATTTTCAGAAGCACTCAAAACAGATGGTTAGCAGCCTGTCCACTAAAAGGATTGTGCTTTGGAACAATTTAGTGTTTATTTTCTTCTGATACTTTTCATATGCTTATTAAGTAAAAACATTTAATAAAAAAATCATCTTGCAGTTATGCAAAACTATAGTATTATTTTATATAATCTTGCAAGGAAAGTTTAGAAGCAGAACATTCATCCACAGAGAAGTTAGGAACTCAGAAGCATGTAACATCAAAAATAGAAAATTACATATTCTTTAAAGATGTAGTGTGGGCTATTGTTTTTAACTTTTATTTACCCTGTTATATGATTATTCTATAGTGCTCGCAGTCTTGCCAAGAGAGCTTCTACTTCTGGAATGGCTTCTCCCTTAGAAGGGGACCCGATACGATCTATTTTCCTTTCTTTGCCACCTTCTCCATGACAGGCTTCCTTTCTCCCAACAGGCTTATTCAACACCTTAGAACTTGTTTCCACATCATATGTAACTTCTCTGGTGACTGGGCTTCTTGTCGAGTTTAAACTGATACTGTGGTGTGAACACGGCTTCTCTGGCTGTCCTTTCTGGTTCTCTGCAGAAGACAAATCAAACAAACCTTGTTTCACTATTAAAACACTCAGTCTCAATATTCTGTAATATAAAAAGACCTCTTGATCAGACAAATTTTACATGCAGATGATGTACTACACGAAGTAATGATTGCCAAGAAGGCAAGACAAAATACATTATCACTTCAAAAGCAGTGGACTCGGTCCCTTGGAAGTGATACAGATTTTACATATCTTCATTAGATTAACATCCATATTTCTTACAAAATCACGGTTATAGCCTGACAGGATCCTCCTTTGCTACTGGAGTCAAAGAGGTACCTAGCACCTCTCAGTGTCTTCCAAGGTTTTACCTCGTTAATTACATTTCATACGTATTTTTAAATTGTTCAAATTTTAAAATGTATTAAAAATATATTTTAATTGAATTATCCATTTTAATACCTTTCCTTTCCTTTGTGAACTTTTAGGCAGCTAAGTAATTTCAAGGAATTGCATAATTCACTATTTTTTGCTAAACATCACTGGCATTGCCTGTCACACAAAGTTGCACTCAGTTAATATCCAGGCAGGAGTTTTGCAGGTTTGGCATGTATTAATAGACAGATTTCTTTTTCTGCCGTTCCCTACCCCCCTTCCAGATCAAATGACTGTTTTCCAAACCAGTGTATGAGTGGTTTCTCTCATAGATCTCAAACTTTTTAAAAACAGGCCTACTCAATATTCATGTAACCTTGAGCAAGGCTTGAAAATGCCTTCAACACACTTGACATGACATTTAAAGTTTTTTGGTTATTCGCTGAAAGATGTTCCATCATCCCAATAGTAATGACTTTGGAGCACAGGCAGTCACTCATGACAGTGTGTTTTATGTGAGTGCTGAAAATTCCTACCGAAAACAGCTTGTACATTAAAAGGCAGCTGCTGAAGATATTTACTGCACTGTCATTCCCTGACCAGGGGCTCTCGGTGATGGATGAGGATTTTACACACTTTCTTGGACAATCTCAGCAAATTTTGTAAGTACGATCACCTTTTGGGAAGTGGAGGAAAATAAATACCTCCTTTCCATCGTCTTCTAAATCAGATAAACAATCCTTAATTAAAATTTCTCAAGACAAACTTGACACTTAGCTGAAAACAATATTTTTTTTTACGCTATGGAAAATAATTTGACCTTGAATATGCAGCAGCACAGTGTTCCGGAATCACAGGAGGCCAATGAGTGGTTATGAACATATCTTTATAATTACATGTAATAAACTCGTCATATATAATTAAAATGTCCCTTATATGTGCACTTTTAAATATCCCATTCTACTTAAACGTTCATGCATATTGATTCTGAAGACATATTTGCAAGCTGATAAAAGCATGCTACCTCTGTCGATATACAAACTACCAGCTGCACCACAGACCTTTCTGTTTACATTCAATTTAGGGCCAGCAGGAAAAATAGTTGGTGTTTAAATATCAACACTTTTAAGTATAAGAAAACACATTGTCATATCATCAGAGATGAAGCACAGCTGTTGGGTTTTTTAAAAAGTCTAAAAGAAATTAGGCACTGAAAGTAAGCTTCTCAAATGTACCAACAAATTTTAACTACTTTTCACTTCAGCAGTCTTCACCCCAAAATGTGAGGATGAATTAGGTGTGGTGAACTAGACTGTGTAACAGACACGGGGAACTCTCATGAACTGCGTCCTGAACGTAAAACCCAGCAGTAAAATCCCCCAGTTTCTCACAGTGTACACGGGGCAGAGTAGAGGAGCCTTAAAGTGAGATTCACAACTGAAGCCTAAGCAGGGAACTGCTGCAAGCTAGCTATTAAAAAGTAGTAGCTCATGGGATCTATCCAAACTCTTCTACCATTTTGAAAGTCAGTAACTAATTGAGGCTTTCGCTTCAGCGTGTCCCATGAATTGCTGCCTACAGTCTGGACTTGTTGTGTAAGGATAGGACAGAGTAAAGCTGAAGACAGCTATGTCTTTTTTTCACCTTAAAACAACAGAAATTGTGAATTTCTAGGCATAGACTAATAAGTACAATATTTAACTTGAATGATCAGCCTTTCCCTTCACTCCTGCAACAATGAAAAATGGCATTTGGAAAGTGTCTTAAATAGTGTTTCATTTATGTGAGTAGTTCTTGTTTCATCTCCTTTGCCATTCACTAGAAAAATCACAAAGTCTCACGATAGTGATTAGCAGCATTCCTTAATAATGAGAACACAGCCATGTTACAAATAATATTGAGCAGCTAAAGTAAATTAAAGAAAATAGTACTTGGACACATATTTTATCTAAATCCATGCTATGCCTAAGTGCAAGTACAGTATTAGCAGAAGTAGAGGTAAGATAGCTCCCTGCTTAGTAAATTGGCTGCTGTGAATTTCATTCAGAAATACTGAACTTTGCTAGGCCTTGCTCAGAAGGCATACAAATTTACTTGCAGTCCTAGTTTTCACTGTAGTAAATGTGCACATAAAGAACTAACTGCTGTATTATTTGAGGTATATGTGCTGCTCCTGACATTCTTATCAGAGCGAAAGATACTTTCTCATTAAATCAAAGTGTAAAATTAGTTAGGCACTATCAAGGTAATAAATCTCACTAATTCCTCAATTTTTTAAGATAACAGAAATTAATTTGTGTTGAATCCAAACTCTTAAGCATATACTGTTTCACACACTGATTCAAAAGTCACATGCATTGGTGATTTGGTACCGCATCCATCCCACTGCCTTGACTTGAGATTGCAACCTCACCTCCCGCAAATCCTGTGCTATAGTGGTGAAACCAAAGAAGTTAATTTTCAGCCTGTCAGTGTTGAGGTGAGTGGTTTAAAAAAAGCAGTGCATCTTGCCTGTGAATTCAGAACTACGTGGCTGCAAAGTACTACAGGTTAGCATGCAGCTTTGACTACAACTGTGGAAAAACCAGACTTCCTTAGTTCCGTATGATCACGGCTATAAAGCACACAGTTATTTACTTGCAAGAAAAGCCAGAAGTCAAGATTAACTGACAAAGTAAGTACAAAAACAAACAGCCATTAATTTACTGCTATTAGACATTAAAACCTTGAACCATCAGAGCCAAGAAGCTCTGGAATTCACATATATACATGCGAGAGCAAGAAACCATAACCAGTGATAAGCCGGAATTTGATCTGTTTCTGAAGACAGCATTTACCCAAACAGCCAGGACACGGCTTAGTGACATTGGCCACCTATGTTTCCAGAAAAAGGGAACACACAGAAAATCCACAAACCATACAGGTATTAATAGACTTTTTCTAAAATGCTTTGAACCATTACATCATAGACATACATAAATTTGTTTTGTGCTTTTGACAATAAACTATATTTGAAACAAATTATGTATTTACACACATGCACTGGTTCAAATACACTTCTAAGGAACTAAATACAATTAAACACACAGAAGGTTAAACAAAAACTACTAATGGAAAGGCACTTCTGCATGAATTCTTGTTAAGAAGAAAGCTTACATTTCTGGAGATGCACTATTTGTCCACCTACTGTAGCAAGGTGCACCTTCCGGCAGTAGCAACACAAAAAGAAACCAGACATTAAAAATTACTGGATAAAGACAGAACTTATTAATTTTCTGTATATACTGGAAGTAGTTGAGACAAGTTTCTACTATTTGGTCACTTTCAATAATTGAAACTTGTCATTCACCTGTATCATATAGATCACAATGCAGATTAAAACAAAATGAACAAAAAAGAAAAAAAAAAAAAAAAAAAGGCAAAAATTTTGAATTCATTTTTAAATTTTCTAAATGCTCAGGTGATAACCCATAATAGTTTTGACTTTGCTGCTAGTGAATGCTTCCAGGCATGGGTTAGGCAGAGATCAGACTTTTGTACACTACGAAAGTCTCAGTGTCCAGATTCCATGATATTTAAATCTTTTCGTTCCCTTGTCCAATATCAAACTTTTGTGGGTCCTCCAGACCTATTCAAACACAGTTTTTGTAGATATTAATTGCTTGAACATTGCTGTTAAACAAAAGCATTCCAAAGCCATAATCACAAAACCTAGAGCCAAACAGTTACTATCATCCAGATACAAGACTTCTAACAGCAATGCTCAGGAAATTCAGTTGACAGAAAATTGTGCTTAATAAATACCGCTGTCCACAGTTTAAATGATGTCCTAACACAGAACAACTTACAACAGTATGCTTATAACCTATTAAAGGATACATCATATTCAGAAAAAGGAAATTGTGCACTAGCAAAAAAAAAAAAATCAGTAGTATGAGACCTGCCTGCTGTGAACTTGGGGAAGCAAAATATGATCAGTTGGAGATTTTAAAATCCTACACAATAGTGTTATATATTGCTTCTAATAGAGAAGAAAAATGATTGCAAGAGACTCACTAAAGTCAAGACAGATTTTTTTTTAAGCAACTAATAAATATTTAATATTTAAAAGTAGGTAGAAAAGCTTTATTTCATCACACAGTTTCTCAGTAGAAGTCTTGATCCTAAGGACATATTTTGGTTTTATGTAAATACTTGTAGACTGATTGAAAAATAAAGTTGCAAATACAATAAGGAGAACAGCATTGCATGGCATTATATGCTCGTATTACAGTCATACATCTCAATGTAGGGCATGACAAAACTGTAACATAAAAAGAACAATTGCAGTTACAACCTCATTACATCTCTTACCAAGTTAACAGGGAAAAATGCTCAAAAACCCAGTGGAATATTTCTGATCTCGCTGACTTGTGCTTCACATGCTACACTATATTCCTGAAGCTATGTCTATGCCAACATTTTCTCAAGCCCACCCATACTGACATTACTGGCAATGCACATGATTTTTTACATTTTAAGTCATGACTTGTCATTTAAGACATGTGCTAGACAATACTCTGAAGGAACATCCCCATGCCAAAGGGCTTTAGCTTGAAAAAAGTAACAGCCCTAGCCATAACTCTTACCACTGGCTCCCCAGTTTGGTGCCATAGTTTGTCTCTGGTCCCTCATCCGTGATGCATGGAACTGAAACTCTCAAAAAGCTACACCATGCAGATGCTGTGCTCATGTAGTGTCCCAGCAAAACATCAGGGGAAAAGAACATGTATTTTTGACAGCAGTGCCATGTGCTAATTCTGGATGCAGCTGTTTAACATTCCCACAAGCTGAAATGCTTGACACAACCCTGTCTCTGTCTGGAAGTCCTGTCCATTTCTCACAAAATTCACTCACCACATCATCATGCATGTCCCAGTGCAAACTTAACAAGTGAAGTTGTACTTAGACAATGGTCACATGCCATGAACATCCTGAGGATATCACGGTATATCCTCATATGTTCCATCTAAATCAACAGATTCCAAACTCTTGGCTTCTTACTATCAGAAATGTCAAGAAGAAAATAATTAATGTTTTCCATTCAATTTTGAAATTACAGTCTCATTTCCTGTACCAACTCTCATTAGAGCCCCAGACACCGGACAGTTGCGAGCCCCAAGGTTTTTCAGCCACCCAATTTCCTTTAATTTTTACAGCCCAAAGTTGGCCTTCTGAAATCCATCCCCAGACCTTAGCTCTGGTGTGAGAACATAACAAGACTTCATTATCCTTCTCAAAGCCTGTCTTATCCCTCACAACCAGAATTTAGACATAATATGAAAGACTGCTATAGCTAGAAGGTCCATCTGGTAGTACATAAGATCATTCACAAAAAAATGGGATAGCTCCTTTCTGGATGGTTTAATAGAAAAAATATTTTAAATACTTTTTATTGATTTCATGTTTTTTCAATACTATCTCTGGCTAACAAGGGTAGGCTTGAAGAATGTCGCAGGTAAAAGGAACCTACGTTGTTACGACTCAGTTCGAACCTGCAGCCCCATCCCTAACACATAAAGGAGTGTGAGCTGTACTCGAAAGACCTTTGCTTGATAAGTAATTTCTTACACCTTTGTATTTCATACTAAATGCTCACAACTCTACTAATCTTAAGCAGACAGTAACTCATGAGACATGAAAAAGTGTTATTGATATTTGGAACATTACTTTTTTAAACTATACACATTTCATTTAATAGTTTCTGCTGTTCTAGAGTGTGCATTAAAAAAGGTGTGAAATGCAAGGCAGAAACACTACCAGTAAGTTCAATTTAGATGAGACAGTCTACAGAAATAGTGAATATAAGGCGTTTATGTGCATTTCAAAGGCAAGAAGTGAGTATATCAGCACACACTGTGACTAATACAGAGAAATTATAGAAACTAAATTTCAAAGACAGTCAAATACAAACTGTGAACAAACTAATTTTTGACAAGAGGAACTATGCTGGATCAGCTCCCTTTTACTTGGCCCTAAAGTGAAGCCTTTAAAAATTCTTTTAATCCTTTTCCTACCTATATCTTCTCAAAGACTACTTTAAGTTCCTGCTGACCACTCCATTCAAACTTTTACCTATCTTTTCGAAAGACACTTTGCAATTGCAATGAGTTGGAACCAATTTCTCTGTTTAAACTAATATATTCTCACCTGTGATAAGACAATGACCTTTTTTTTACAAGAAATGCAACTTTCACTTACTGGGATTTTAATAAAAGTCTTGAGTACCTGTCAAAATGATAAGAGAACAAGAGTGTGGATCAAGCTGCTGACAGAAATCACCCAAAGTCAGTGAGAGAAGAAACCTCTGCAGTTGTCTTCTAAGACGACTATTTCAGACTTAGAAGTTTAGCATCCTTCCTACTTCACCCTGAATTACAGTTTATTTCCTGTGCCTTTTAATGCATTTTTCCCCAAAAGAAGGCACATTAGGCAGTTTCTAGGAAAACTGCAAAATGGAGATTTCCAAAATATAAATCTGCTTTGTGGTCATTAATGATTTTTGGAGCATGTGGTTTGAAACATTCTTGAAAAACTAAATTCTAAGTCTCTTAATTTCAAAATGGATAAATCATAAGTGATAACTTTAGTATTAATAACTAATAAATTAATCTTCTTATTTATGTCAGGAAAAGGGTGTTAAAAGGTAAATATTGATCTATATGAATACCAATGGCACGGGGTCTTCAGGCCCCAGTGATCAGAAAAAATTCACAGCCTAGGTGTTTATAGGATTTTTCTCGAGGTACAAATAGGACAAACATCAACTTTTTCTCTTCCTTAAGTCAAGAAATAACCGGGAAATGACAATAATAAAACTGGAAGTTAACATATTTTAGAGTATTTTAAATTCCTGGAATGTGGTTTATTTTGTTCACAAGTATATCACAGCTTACAAATTGTCTTCAGAGCTGACAGTCAAAAATGATGACTACCTAAGTCAGTGACCTGTGACAAGTTACACAGAGGTCCATAGTCTAAAGCTACCCTCTTCAGCTGATGATAATTAATGTAGATCACACATACTAAACTGCCTTCGAGCAGTAGACACATTTAGTCTCCAAACCTGCCTGCAAACCAGCTACCTACAGATGAATACTGCTTTCAAGGTGCACTTAGATAAAAAACTTCAGGAATATGCATAAAGACTGCTGCCATCGAAAGAAAGCCACTAGCAGATGCAACGGGGAATGATAAGCAACATGCTGATGAAAATAACTGAAATGGAAAAGAAACACACAATTTTGTCTTCTTTTACCAACCATTGAGGAAAAACACAGTAAAAAGCCTCCTACCTCTGGAAAATAAAACCCACAACAAATCCAAACAACAAAGCAAATCTTAAAGACTGACCTTATATATTTATGAGGTTGTACTCACTGCAGTTCTAAATGATGTTGTTGCTTCTGTTCAGTATTTACTATCTAGCATACACATTGAAAAAAAAAACCCAGGTAAATAAGCAAAACCCACAAACTCCCACAAAAACCATGCTCCACCCCTGGAGAGGTTCAAGGCCAGGCTGGATGGGGCTCTGAGCAACCTGATCTAGTGGGTGGTGTCCATGCCTATGGTGTGGGTGCTGGAATTAGATGACCTTTAAGGCCAATTCTGACCCAAACCATTCTATGATTTTATGTATTGTCCTAGGGTGACTTTATGATGCTTGTATCCCCAACTGTCTGTTCTGTTTGTACTGGATATTAAATTCTGCATCTTTAAGACTGGCTCCGAGAGCAAAGGAGGGTTTGTAGAAGTGCACAGTTTGTTTTCAGAAACTGCACTTGCTCCTCCCCCTTCCTTCTCATGGACTGTGTTGTCTGC
>VXBB01019854.1:0-23944 GCA_013399915.1 Illadopsis cleaveri
AATATATATATATGTATGTATGTTGTATGTACACATATAAACACTTATTTTAAAGCAGACTAGGAAGAAGGCAATTAAAAGCAACACAAACACATTCCTAAAAACCACTGTAACTACTGTTGAACATTTACTTGGTTTTGCCTGGGTAAAGTGTTACCCAATAGGCCATTTCCATTATATTTCATCAAGTTAGTGTAATGAGATGCTACAGAAGTTGTCAATTCATGACACATTTTAGTCACATATGTATTGCCCTGGTTATACAAATCTGTAAACTTAAGAATCTTAAATGAAAAATAAACCAAATCTGTAGTACATGGATCTTACAGGCTGAAGAGCCTAAGGGCAGTAAAGAAAACCTACAGCCTATTTCTGTAAGTTTCACTGTTTTGGGAGTTGCTAGGAGCCACAAATGGATCAGCAGATCAGACTGAGGAACAGAACTTCCCCAGCTGCAGACTCAACAGCTTCAAAACCAAACCACCCCACCATTTTACCATCTTGATCTACATTAAAATAAAAGATCTAAAACAATTTTCTTAAACTACAGTTAAAAAATTAAATAATTCCTGGTTTCCTTGCAACTAAAATACATGGGTAAACTCTGAAGTGTATTTCTTGGGAATTTTTTGTTATTATTGGAATTGTGTGTGTGCAACTGGAACTGTAAATCTCACACCAACAGTTAATTCCATATTGACTTGACTCACACAATGATGTTAAACCATTTCTACACAGACTTTAAGTCATGCTTTGTGTAGGATCCTCTTTAGTCACTACCACCACATCAGTGCCTTACAGCAGTATGTAAAGTATCATGAAATTTAGTTAACAGGAATCCATATTCCTCTCTAACCCTTCTTCCAGGAACAGGAATACTAGGATGTGTAATATTTTCTTCTAACTTTCAATTTATTTTTCAAATTAGAAACAGCAAGCTCAACGTGTTCTTTTTAACTTACAGGGGAAAAGAACAGTAGGGAATGTCTTTGAACATGCTTGTTTCCCCATGGACATTTAATTCATAATCTAGAAACACTCACCTGCAAAATAAATAACATTATGCTTCCAAAGTCCCCACTATGTTTTCAATCACAGTCTTGGGGTTTGAGTCTTTTGCCATCTAAGGACTCCTTTTACAATGCTAAGCCTGATGCTTCTTTTAAGTATTGGAAACAACTGGTGATGTGACAAAATCCAGGACTACTCTGCAAATGGAAAAGAAAAAAATTACAAAGTTTTAACAACTAAACCAGAGATGTGATACTCTTTAGGTCACTGTGAAGTGACAACCTCTCTGAATAAACAACAAACATACCAATGCTAAACTCTTTCCTATCAGTATCTCCAGATATCTACCACCCACTGTTTCTAAATTGCTAAAACTAACTTCTTACTTTACTGATTTGTCCAAGAATTGTAAAATGTTATTTGAGTAACATATTCACCTCTGCAGACACATACTGGTCCAGACTTTTTGGGTTTGAGAGGGAAACAGAAGCCAAATCTCCTAGCAATTCCTTAAAATATAATTTTGACATTTTTTTACTTCACCCTTCCTCTTTTTATTTATAATCCCCCACACATGAGGAAGACTCAAAACACTGGGGGAAACAGTTCTCCTGAACAGCCACAGCTATCCCAGCCACTCCGGGGTTTGCTTTTTGTTGCTCACTTCTCATTTCATGAATGTTGAGCAGACGACAGAAAAAGCGCATGGCCACTAACAACCCTCCTGGGGACACGTTCAGCAAGGTGCAGCCTGTGACACAGGTGCTTCACTCTCTGTCTCCTCATTTACATCTTTGACACTTGGCCGCCTTCTTTCTACTTGCAAGTGCAGTCCTCTCCCAACAGCATGGCACACTGTGTTTTTGAGAGAGGGATACTGCTATTTTTGGGACAAAGGCACAGTCATCCCCTTGGTTAGTGCTAACAACAACAGCAACCAGTACCAGAGGTCCAGAAAAGAGGGTAAGGTAGAGGTTTCACAGCCCATTTGCCTTGTTAAGGCACTCCTTGCTTGCCTCCAGCAACCTGCCACCCAGAGACAGCCAGAGTTGGGCAGTGCATTTTAACACCCTTCCAAAAACCTCTCCCAGTTTCTGTGCAGTTGTCTGAACCAGTGTAAGTTACTGGGAGACATACTAGCCTATAGAAACAAAGTTTCAAAGGTTAGCTGTCTCTTATTTAAGAAAAAGAATAAAAAAAGAAGTAATCTCATTTTGCTTGCAAACTACCACCCAACAAGGACATTGAAAGCCTTTTATTCTTTCATATAAGGTGGAAACAGCAAAATACTGTTCCATTCTCTAATAAAATTTAGAATTTTCTAATATGAACAGACAGCTCTACTGTAATTTGTTTTCTGAATAGTAAGCACACAGAGCACAGCCTCTAAAATGAGAATTTGCTTCCCCTTACTTGCATATCTTGCAGTCGTCAGTCTGAAATCTCATCTGCTATCCAATCACACTTTTTGAAGCTCTCTGCTACCAGCTTCCCATTTTGCTAACCAAGTTAGTATCAGCAAATATTTTAAGGAGGTTAAGAGACTGTCAATTAAGATAACAAAACAAGAACTCAGAATTGCCTCACTAGCTCTTTTACACCAATGGAGAAAGGGAAAGATGCATCTTTAGTTCCACAAAAGTGACTAAAAAGCAGCAACATTTATGTAAAGAGGAGAGCACAGTTCAACACTTTCATATGCAATACAGAAGACTATACTAATATAATAATGAAAGTCCCTTTCAAATTTAGATCTGAAAGCATAGGTTCATCCTTCAGTCTCACTAAGTCTCAGGATATGCAAACATAATGCTGGTAAGCCAAAGAAACCCTAAACTGTTGTATCAGCCCTAAGGCACAGATATAAAAGGTTATTTTCAGGACTTCCTACAGCTTACAAAAGGGAAGCAGCCAGAGAAGCCCTTTCTTAAAGCAAGTCTTCAAAAATCTCTGCAGTACTGAACAAGATTCCCTCCTTCACACAGCTCCCTTAATTACCCTAATTTGAAAATATTCCAATTAACAGCTAGAAAGTGAGCATAAAAGGAATGAGGCTGCTAGCGCTCCCATTCTTATCCAACAGGAAGACAGTTTTCTTTAGAGAAGAAGTTACTTTTGCTTGTTATCTAGCTGTTAACTAACAAAAAGTGTTAGAAATCAACAATACCATTACCATCCCACTCCTCCATTTGCAGCTGTTGAATTCCATACTTTTTTTTTAAGCTTCTGAGGAAGGCTTTTCTCAGTCATTTTTCTGGGTTAAGATTTTAAACAAACAATTAAAGAGACTCATGTATTGGGGAATTTCAAGTATGTTTTGCTGGTAATTCCTCCATAAGTGCACATGTTATTTCCTCCCCACTTTGCTCCAAAGAGCAAGGAATTTTAATAGGATAATGTGAAAGCTTATAAAACCATCATTGAGGAGGCAAAGATTTAAGAAGGCAATGTTTAATATTAGTTAAGCAACATCAATAAGACATCACAGCTAGTCTTTTAAAAATTTCAACAGTTAATTCTGTATAGATCAGGAAAATAAATGCTTTTTCAAAAGCTGATTGGCAATTTAAATATTACTAACTACTGCCTTTATCCATATTTAAATATAACAGAAGCAAAAGCAATTATTCAGGGAGGAGGAAAAAAACTGAACTTGGGTTTTAAGAGCTTTCTGGTAGTCAGCCTCTCTTGCCTTTAATCTTCCCTTTCATCCATTCTCATTCTCCTTTGCCTCTTCCTCTGAAGGCAATAACTCCTACAGTCAATATTCCTGTGTTTGGTGCTTGTCCAAATCCTTGTTACTTGATAACAACCACAAGTTCCTGCTTCACAAACTAGCCCTTCACAGCCTTCTCCTTCTGTATGCATCCCATCTGAACCACAACAAAAGTCATATGTGTTTTCCATATAATATTCTACCTTTTTTTGAGAGAGAGAGAGGAAGTAGGTTAATGAGTTCTGATGTATTCAGTTATGCCAGATACTTACTCAGCTGGAACATTCACTCCAGATGACCAAATCTCTCATTGAGTTGTGATCTGAAGTTATATTACATAGGGCATCAAAATAGTTAAAGTCTTTAACTTAAAAAAAAAAATGCAAGAAAATTCCAGATCTGTTGATCTGGATTAACATGATAAAAAAGTCGTAGCTCACTAAAACATGATCAGACATAGCAACATGATATTTACAAAAATAATGAAAGACAGTACTGCAAGTGTAAACGTTTTACTGAGCAGACATAAAAACAGCTTTAAAAGAATAACTGCTTTTAGTATAAGCTGAAGGTAATACATTAGAAAATGAAGAAAAAACCAAAAAAAATCCCACCAACAACTAAAACCCCAAAAACTTGAATTCATTCCACCCATCTAAAGTACTACATCTGTTCCAAAGAGGTTAACCGTGTTTGTTCTAGCTTATTTGGATATTAAATGCAAGATAAAAGATCTCTAGGCCAAATGTAAAAGATTGTATCTTATTTTTGGGAAAGAAACAGATTCCAGAGGTGTGTTCCCGCCCAGCCAATCCCGAGGCTGTTGCGCAGCTCTGCCACCTCTCCGAGCCCAATCACAGCCATGAAGGGAAACTCGTTTTGCAGTTTGTCTCGGCAGCGCTGATGATGAATGGCTGCTTCAGGGGAAGACATCAAGCTGTGCGGTAAATCTTCCTGTTTGTTCCATCTGCTTTTCTATTTTAAACAGCTGCAGTGATCAGCCTGGCACCCTACATTAAGTACATGTGAATTTCATAAGAGAAAACATTTCTATAAGTGAAAACATGACCTAGGGAGGACAAACCTTCTCAAACTGAACACTGCAACTTCTGCAAACGGCTGCAGAAATTTACTATTATGCCTTCCAGAAAAGATATGGCATAAACATAGCTCAATCTTACGGCTTTTACAAGGTCTACTTTGCAGCCATAACTGGTTTAAGATGATGGTGCTCTCCACATTTCATCCTCCTGCCTAGCTCCACTTTACAATACAACTTGTAAGATGGCAGCAGTAGTATGCAGAGTATGTTTATTAGAATATGCAACTCAAATATACAAAAGCCTAACCTGTAAGCCTTACTTATCTTGTAACTGTGCTGAGGTTGTACTAATGTAAGGTATGCCAATCCAGCCTGGCACCATTTTAAAGGAATGCTTTTAATAAAGCCCATTACTGATTTTAAGCTAAAAAGACTGGGTAAACACACTGAGACAAGCCATGGTTTTGGGTATTTTTTTCCTTTGGTTATAAAGAGCCTTCTTGACAGGTCAGATTCCAGTGTGGCCAAATGCTGCTTTAACTTATACATTCACTGTGTTGCTCTTTGTGTCCTGACACACTGTGCAGCACTGCTGTGTTCTGCTAAACAGCTTCCTCACTTCCCAAAGCTAGCTACATTTCAAATGCCAGCAAAACAAAGTTTAATGTCTTGATAAGAATATCTAACCCCAAACTGAAGTGTTTTAGGATTGTAAGGAAGGAGAATGCTAGCAGATGTAGATGCAAAGACCATTAACATGGTTCTTTTCCTATTACTGTTTCTCTCCCCCATCTTAAATTCAGTTTCTTTGAAAGTTTGAACATGTTTAGCCACTTCTGAATTAAAGTAAATGAAAAATGAAGTGAAATGGCAATAAAATGAAATTGCAAATAGCAGCACTGTAGGTTGCCTTGTCAAAGTCTCACAAGAAATTACAACATTTCTTAGATAATTTCCACCATACTCTATGGATGGTTTTCTTCACATTAATATGTCATGCTATAGAAGTTTCCTAAAGTGCAATGATATATAAAAGTTAGCAGAAAGTATTTCAACTTCAACTAAACATACATCTATAAATTCATCCTATCAGCTTTTCACGTAACTCGAAACTATTGTGAAGTTTGATGGGCATTATTTAAAGCATTTTACAGATAAGCAAACTGAGATGGGGCTATAACTCATCCAAGATCACACAGCAAATTCAGAGAGTGGCAAGGCCAGAAACAGAACTAATCTCTCAGGCCTTTCCTAGAAACTGTTAAACCCATTTCAATATTGCTGAAGCAGGAGAAGGTACATTTTGGGGAGAAATGCCAGAGGAAGATTTCTTAGTAAGGAGTCAGAGAGAACACTCATGTGCCAAGTTCCTGAGAGATCTCGATTATATTTCTGTCCCCTCCTTGCAATAAGACAACTTGCTGAAAGTGCCTTTCAACAGCAGGACACATGAATGTGAATATGACACCAAGCTGGCAAAGGCTTCAGAAGTTAAGATTTTATCTTAAAGGCTAACTACAGTATTTTTGATTAGCAGATTTTAAAGCTGACAAGTCTATAGATTCAATGTAAAACTTTGCAAATAAAATGACCGAACGACAAAATAGCCACAATAGTCAGTGTTAATCTCTTAGGAAGAAATCAAAATTATTTGAGAACTGCCTGTACAGTTTCTATTATTTCGTAAGTTTCATTTTAAAGAAGATTTTAATATTTAAATAAGTTTTAAGGCTATTAGAGACACTTAGCACCTTTAAGGAGAATTTCAGGAGAGGAATTGTAATTTTCAGTATTCACAGACCTAAAGCAGACATTTTGAATATTATCCTAATGGTAACACAATACACGGTTAACTCATTCTATGAAGGTTTTTTTTTTTTGGTTCAGCAGTAAGGACTGGAAAAATTGTGCAAAAAGCCTCTGCACAACCAGCATAAAAATAAATGTTAAAGTAACAAAACAAAACCCCAAACAAAGCAGAAAGATTCTACTTCACTTACCTGCTTTCAGCAGCATCTTAGATTTATGCAGATAATCCTAAATTGTCATACTCTGTCAAGGAGCTGTGACACTAAATTGTGACCTCCCCCAGGCTGACAGTTTTTCTTTCATTTGGGATTTCAAACAGTTGAACTTCATTTAATTTATTTCCTCACCTCCCCACCCCCATGTCCTGCCCCAGCAGTACCTTCTTCTGTCATGCTGCCGTGCGTCAGCGGGATGGGTCCTGCAGCCCCGCACGCTGCATGATGCAAGAATGTGCAATCAGGAAGGGCTGTTATTGATACAGTCCCAGCAAGGTGTGTGCCTTATGGGCACACAACACTGGGCAGGTCCTGTCTGTACAGTCAATACAGAAATCAATACCTTTATGTAGCAAGCACCAGTGGAAATGAACAGATCTTTAAAAACAAATTTTTGATTTCATGACGCAACATGGAAGTTAGTATCATGTGACACTGTAGGAAAAGAGTAAGATGATGGCAAAGCAGGAAGCAAGAGCAGTGAGATGACAATGACAGAACAGGGACGGAAAAAGCTGGAAGGAGTTCAGTTTAGGATACACTAACTAAGGTATAGTCATCAGACATGAATATGATCTATGCCCAGACAGCTGAGACAGAAAATGGAATCGGAAATTCAGAGACCAGAGATGGTCCACCTCAAATAAAATTAATAGGGAAAACATTGATGAGTTTGATATGCAGAGTAAGTGTAAAAAATGCTACAACAATAATAATACCCTGCACACTTAATTATCAGGGACATAGATTCCACAAAAACACTAGAGTCAAATATCTTTATTAGCCTGGGACTAAAGACATTTATTGAATGGAGTTTTACTATTCATGTTGCTTTCATTTTTAAATTCTGCCAATCTAATATTTGCAAGTTCCACTCTTTCCTTACAATCCCTGGCTGTAGTGTTTAGTGAAGTGACTGGCTGCTAACTGCCAAGTATTCTTGTGCCTTACCAGGATATAGGCACTTCATTCCAATAACATGATTTTATTTGGCAGTTGGCACAAAACAGGCATTAGGGTTATGATTCAGTACTTGGTTGTCTCAACAATCTAATGCTCAATGAACTTTTATCTCCCTGCCATTTGGTAACCAGACTGTTAGAAGGTTAAAACAGCCAAAAAGGTTTCTAAAACTCTTTCTATGGAAATCTTCATATTTCACAGGGCACTTTTCAAGGACAAGAACATTAAACAATCAGCTAGAGGTGCATGTATTCCAAAGCAATATTTTTTGTGTTACTATTAGTTACGTTTTCTCCTAATACCTCTCCCTACTGCCCCATATAAACACTCACACAAAGCTCTTACTGAGAAATATTGCTTCGCTTTGAAAATGTTCTCAAAGCTTTATTTTCTCAGAACCTTCATGGATCACAGAATTTCCCTTTCCCAGAGGGTAACAGTGAAGATAACACTGAACAAGCATCAGAAAAGTCTTCCTAACTTCACAAGCAACTGTGCTGCTCTCCCTCACCAACCTGTACTTCTCTCTTTCCCACTCCAGAAACAGTAACTAGACTTCATCTCTTGTTTCAGCTCCGTCTCCAGGGAAGCAAGCAAGCACCAGGCATTAAAACCCCTGCCCAGCTCTGAGCACTGCTCTCAGCACTGCTGCACAAGGCTCTGCCTGGCACCAAACTCACCTGAAGCAGTAAGCCTAAAAGCCTCTGTCCTCCAAGAGGCTGATATCTTCAGCCAGAGATGCAACCTGCTAGACTGTCATCTGCTGAAAACCACATCTCAAATTCTTCTACTCCAAGAGGGAAGAAATCACTAGAAGAAGCGCTATTATTTGAGCTTGGACTGTGTCCTCATTCCATGAAAGCCTAGTGCCAGAGTTCAGCACTTGTTTTCAGCTTATAGAGTGGTTCTTCTAAAAGGTAAAAAGTAAAATTCACAAACCAGCAGTTGGACAATGTAAACTGTAGGAGCTCAATGCCATTCCTGAACTCTGGTCCAGGTACAGATGTAACTACACTCACTAAAGCCTCTATAAATTACCTCTTTCCAAACCAGCTGGGTCTAGTAATGCATAAGGGGTCCACAAGAAGTCACTGTGGGATAGATTAAATTAATAAATGTCCACCTTTTAGGTTGGGGACATCCCCAGATTTCCAGCAGGGAGAAATCAAGCAGATCATTACACAAGCACAGCCTTACCAGCTTCCATTTTGCACAAACTGCTACTTTCCCTGGTTCACACCCAAAGTGTAATGATCTACAATAAAAGGGCTGACTCCATCTTTTCAAGGACATTGATAATTTAATGTTAAAAGGAAAACTATGTGGTTTGTGCTTTCCTTTGGTTTTGTTGCTTGTTTCTCTATTTGATATTTTGAAGATTAAAACTTCACAGAAGAGGGAAGGAATCGCCAAAAAGGAAGTCTGCTAACCTGACAATGGGCCTGCCTTTGGTTTTATTCTAGCTATTCCAGAAACAACAACGAACCAAACAAAAAAAAAACCCCACGGAGCTATTTTGAAGTTCCATATTTATAACTCTAGGCTTCTGATGTTCATGAAAGTTTTTACAACTAGGAGGTCACTAAACAGTCACCCCAGGTATCATATAACTAATTCATGTCACTTGGGGAAGGTAGGGAGGAAACCATTAACCAAGTCTTGTGGGAAAACAGGGAAGAACTGGCCATCATCAGCCACCTTCTTTAATCTACTGCCAATAGATTAAACCAATAATTGTCTACAGCACCATTTGATGTTTGGCATTTGCTACATTTCCTTCCTTTCCAAAATTCTTTAAGAAAAAGTTTTGAAGATGCTGGGATATATGTTTTAGCATGCAGGCATGCTTTAACACAGAAGGAAAAGTAAACATTAATAAGAGCTGTTATCATAATATGTTCACGCAACTGCAAACAATCACTTTACCACCATCTTGTGAGTTAAATCTTGTCACTTCAGCCACTGCCACTGACAGCATGCTCTCCATTTGATGTGTTTTACACAGCAAGTCAGACAAGTCGGTTTTTATAGATGAGCTGCTCCAAAGTTAATGGTAATTTGGTTCATGAGCAATCATGGGAAGTTACCCTAAAATCAGAAGGCCTGAGTATGAAGGGAAGTGTTAATGTATACCCTGTGAGTTCAGTCACAGATAAACACTCAGGTGCTCTTCAAGTTGCAAATTTTCATGGTACTGTTCATGAAACCTCTGGCATTTCACAGTGCTCATGGCCATCCACTAGGATCAAGATTCACACATACCTATGTTTGAAAAAAGGTCCATTAAACAGAGCTGAAGCACAGTGTCACTAAAGAGACATGTATTTCATCTCCTATTGTTCGATATAATTAGGAGATGGGGAAATAAAAAGGCCTCTGCACATTTAATATATGCTATTATGTCATTTAGTTGCATGTTTGCTTGAGGCTGACTTCATTTGGCCTGAATATAAACTTGGAAGAACTTCAGGTTCTTTTAATGCTAATGATCTAGTTCCTGCATATTACAGTCAAATGAAAAAGCCTGACATGGGAAAACTTAAATAGCAACAAGAATACACAGTTCTCTTCAAGAAGAACTTCAGCTTCATCCTCTATTAAACTCAACCCAGTGTACAATACTTGTTGGCACTCTTTTGCTCTTCCTCCAGACTGTCCTGCTGGTTCTGTAACCCTATTTCAGCCACTTAGCTGCAGCAGTGCAGGTTACTCACATCTCACTGCACTTGGATTTTGAAAGCAAATTGTAAATCCACTAGAGACCAATTATTTCCTTTCTAAGTGCCAAACTGTTCTATGAAGTCTTATACAAACACCCATTGATATTTTAAAAAACTGTTCTTCTTTTCCATTAATGGAAACTTCAAGATGAGAACATTTTTCTCCGAAACTAAAGATAAATAGGAAACTCATAAAAAATACCAATAGACACCCAGTTTTGGTTCAAACCTCCACCAAGAGCTTCTAGCACCAGTCAGTTATAAAGGAAGGATGAACCTACAGTGCCCTCAAGTGTGAGGGGATATGAATTAGAAGAAGTCTGGAGATCTAGGAAGGGAGAGAAACATTCTCAAGCCTTCAGGAAGGACCCTCACTGAAGAAAACAATGCTTACCAGCACATGGGGATAATTGTCCTTTTGCATTAGGACAGACTGTGTACTATAAACGTGTGCAAGAAACGAATGACACAACATCTCCACTTTCAACTGCCTTTTCAGATGCTTGTGAGCTGGAAGTTTCGTGTGCATTCTCACCACAGGAACATAACAAAGACAGTTCAATTATCTAGTGTAGAAGCCTCTAAATAGTGTTTCAAGGAAGTACCACCTTAGTGGAAGGTCAAATTTACAAATACAACAATCATTGTGCAGACAAGTCCAATGATGTTGAAGACATTTCTTCAAGTGTCAGAATCTTTTAGCAAAGATCACAGTTCACTCTACTACCCAGGAACACAGTAGTTATCTTTTTCTACAGTTATACAGAAATTGAGGAGGGTAATGCACCTTAACTAGCATGCACAAAACCTGTAGGTCAAGTTGGAAGTCACCTAAGTTAACCAACAGGAAGCACCAAAGACAGGAATGCCTTATCAGTCTCATCTCTCACTGTGCTAGAGTTTTCTGCCCACCACAAAAAGGCAACTACATCTATTCATGACCACAACCTCAAGCCCAGAGAGGGCTGGTGCTCTCACCCAGACTGGTGCTCTCACCTCAGCAGTGAGATCACTTATACAAGATAGAGGCAAAGTCCAAGTCATTAATGGGCCCAAGGTGATTTCATCTCCTCTCTAAATAAAGTTAAGCTGTTTAATGATGGCAACATAGCCAGCACTTCCAACTGCATTAGTCCTGCTTTACATACAATTCTTAAGTTGTTCACAGGCCCAGAAATGAGAACAAAAGCTAGTTCAATTGTCTCATCTTGGGAGCCCAGGCATGTAAAGGGCATGACTTTGAACCACCTCAGGGAGAAGAGGTACTGAACCCAGTTCTCACTCTTTGGGAATGCTCTAACCACTAAGCTATTACTCGGGAGTGGGAGGGGTAGCTCTGGTTTGTTTTGTGCAAAGCCCATCTGATAGGTCTTCAGTAAACATGCTCCAAGAACACCATGTTCTGCAAGCCCTGAGAGGAGAAAGAAGGAAACACTTAACCTCTGGATCCAGAGTGAGCTTACTTGAGCACAGGCGTGGAACTTCTGCCCACTTCCTGACCTGAAACACCCTTAAGCATGGCTGAATATCTGATGAGGTTCTGCCCAGATGCTTGCTGACTTCAGTTACAGGGTTAGAAGGATCCTGAGTTTTGAAGCTCTGAGTTGGATCATAAACACAAGCTTCCTGAACTCAGCTCCTGTCTTTAGACTGCACAGTTGTTATTCAGTGACTTAGTGAAAACCAGAATCTTTGTCTTGACAAATAGTTATAACACAGGACAGAGGAACTCCCATGTTGGTGGCTGTAAGTGCAGAAATCTGAAGGTATCTTACTCCATTTAAAACAAACAAATCCCCAAAACCCAGCTAAGAAAAAAACAAAACAAAACAAAAAAACCCACCACCCCACGAGCTGTACTATAAAAACATAGGTTTGAAAAGCAAAGTATTCTGATGCTAGCAACTACCAGAAGTTGAGTCTACCCAGATTATTTCAATTTTTAAGTTTTCATTCTGCTGTAGGGAGAACATTTTCCTCTTAGGGTTACCTTTTCCTACAGTGTCATCTGTTGCAGAACCTCACCTCTTTTATTGTTATTGTGAACAATATATCAATGATAAAGTAGGGACAAACTTGTCAATGAAAATACTGCATAGTAAGCTCTGTCACAGTCAGGATCTAAATGTATGCCAAGTGGCTGAACTACCATTCCCCTGCAGCAGGCTGTAAGAAACAGTAAGAAACTCTAGTAACAAAGTGTAAAAAACAGTAGAGCATTGCACCTGAAAATACCTCCAAGATACAAGCTAACTCTTTCAGTTGCATACATACAATAAGGAAGCTAAAACAATTTGAAGAGTATTTGCATCTAAGAAGCCACAATCTCCAGCCCCTTCTTTAACTAAAAATACCACCTATGTTCTGATGCATTAGACACTGGCAATAAATCTCTGGGGACACAAGCAGTCTGCTGGGTCATTGCTACAGCCAGGCTTGAATTTAGTAGAGCACCTTTCCCGCTGGATGAGGCCTTGCCATACAGCAGGATAAAAGCTAAAATGCAGCCAGGAAGTTTTACCATGCAGGGTCCCGGTGAGCACACACCAGTGACTCTTGTGCACCACAGTCACACAACAAATAATATAGTTTCTTTTAGCAAGTGAGGACAGCCAAAGCATTCTATTTTCCACTACCTCGCTTTATAATAGTGGACAATTAACAGTATTTAAATAGATTTTAGTCTTGACAATGCAGTAGTTTTACTCTGCTTGGAATAAAGGAAAAAAAAAGCAAATAGCAACACTACCACACAACACATTACTTTACTCAAGATAATACAGTTCAGCAGAAAAAAATTATTTTATTCCAGAGATAGCTTAACATGTTTATTGGTTGATGTTGTTTAACAGGAACTAAAAAGTCCTAAAACATTAAATGTCAGCCCTCTCCACCCAGCTAGAATCTACTCTTTTGTTGAATCCATTCTTAGAAAACTGGTTAGGTGCCGTGTGCTAGTTTAAAATTCTTTGCTAGTAAACTCAAAATTAAAGTTAAGAGTTATTCACCAAAAATTTTCTAATAATTTCATTTCTGTTTAAGTTCTTCATATAGATCCCTTGCTAGATCCTTCAGAAAAATAAAATAGACTGATTATAACTATTATTTTCACCTAGTGAAAATAATAGTATTTTCTAGTTAGGTCGGGGAAAGTCTATGCCATGGCCAGCAAGAGAAGACACCATCATACGTACTCAGGACTGATTTCCTTCACAAACTTCAGCTTTTTGACCCCAACTCTTTCAACTATTAAAACATCATTGTAATTGGGTAGGGGATTTTTTTCTGTTGTTGTTTTGGCTTTGGGATTTTTTTTAATATGTGGGAATGTATGCCTCCTGTGTTCAGAAGAGGTGACTTCTTGCAGTTAGTGCCTTCTTTCCTTCATTCATTTTTTTGGTTTTTTTTTTTTTAAGATATATTAATGCCAAGGCTTCATTAACAATACAGAGGTAATATCAGGGAAGTTTCAGGTGGAGATAAATACTTTACAAAACTGAAATAGTGACAATCATGAATTAAAATAGAAATAGGCATGAAACTTGAATATAGTGGTGAGTATTCATAATTAGTATATAAGGTGCTGATTCACCTACTATCGCAAACTTCTTATTCATGAATGCTTTTCTGCTCCCTTTCCTATAACTGTCAATCATCACTACTTAAAAGTCAGTTACAATTACACTATTTCTAAAGAAAACTAGCAAGATATCATCACCAGCAAAAAAAATCCAAAACAAAAATATGCCCCATCTCAAGAAGTTTTCATGTTACTATTCTGCAAACAGAAATACCATGAGACAAAAGAACAAAGTTTCATTTTGCAAGAATTTTAGAGTAAGACATCTCAATTAATATTGATGTCACTTCAAACAAATCAAAAACTGGCAACAAAACATGAGACATGAAGTCTCCCCCAAGTGTTCCTTCAAATTCATTACATCTTCCTGGAGCAGGTGCACCAGGTTAAGTTCATTCCATGTGGAATTAGTGAAGCACTTACAAGTGAGGAATGTCTGTTTACCGCTGTGGTAACTGGCACACCAGGTAGCCCACACTGAGCCAATTTAGTCCTGAAAATACTGCAGCTGCATTTATATGACATTACATTTAACCTCTCAGGCCCTGCTAAAAGGTACACCACCACAAAAAAATAGAGACACTGTGCTTCCAGGCTCCACATGGCCCATCCAAAACTTGCTTCCTGCATCTCTCCACTCACAGTGTAACTTGTCAGATTAAGAGACGAATGTGTCAGCTTGGCACAGTGATCACACTGACAGCCATGAAACTCCAGGAAACCTGAAACCTGTATGAGGAGACACATGATTGTCCATAACAAATAGAAGTAACTAAGAGAGTTTTGAAATAGAATCCTGCAGAAACATTTCAATATGCTTCTGGACAGACCAGCCAGCACAGGGACCTCAACCCTGCAAGCACATGTATGCTTCACTCTACCACACAGGAGCAGCCATTCTGGCAATTCAGGGCTGCTCCCAGGAATAATAGGCAGTCTTGATTTTTTTCAGGAAAATGTCTGTGGTACACAACACTTTTAATGAAGTACCTGCTGGTTTATTTTTAATCTATAATTTGCAGATCATGTGATGGTATTAAGTACCCTCAGTAAAGCAGTTCCCTCCAAATGTGACAGTAAGTGCCCAAAATACTACTGCTAAGACAATAAATACTTCAGTTCAAAATTAAAATTTTCAGGAAAAAATCATGGGGGAAAAAACCCCAACCCAAATCCTACCACAACAATCTAATTAAACAGATGTGTTTAATATCACAATGTTTCATCTGAATAAAGAAAAAATGCTTTCCTCTTGTGGCACAAAAAAAAATTGTGTCCTATTTCTGTAGCACAACACACTCTTTCCCCCTTTCAAAAAAAGATCCCAGAAGCTGAACTTTATGAAAGCCATACAAATATGTATTTCATCCTAGTTTTCTGAAGTCAACATATTTTGAAGTATTCTAGAAAGAAAGATAAAACCTTCACATTATGATTGGAAAAATTATTTTAGCATATTTCAGTCTTCACCAAACTTTCTGTTCAAGTCACCTCATTAATCTAATTGAATTACCACTACTCAGTTAGGCTAAATCCTTCTCCTGCTTTACAGGCTTTACTACACTACTTTGGCTTTAATATTAAGCACTTTTGGACTGTAAATAAATTTCACAGCATCTGGACAAAATGTGGGTTTTTTCCTAACTTGATGAAGTTTTAAGACCTCAAGTACTTATTTCTCAATGTGACATCTTGTCAATAAAAATGACCTTTAGGGCGAAGTTAAGTTTTGAGACGAGGCAGAGCAAGTTTCAAACTCCAGTTCAGCACAGATCACACTTATGCTTGAATGAGATACTCATACATCCAAGACAAATGCTCTAAGATTTTTACGACTTTAAATGAAAATATGAAACTCCTAATGCTTGAGAAGATCTGCTTTGTCTGTTCAACTGCCCACAAGTCACTTACCTGAGAGAGGCAGAGACTGGAATGTGAAACCTTCATGCTCATAGTTTTTGGCTATTCTAAGAGTATTTTTCTTCCTATTCTTCATGGGACTTTCAGTTATTATTGAAGAAGCCTTTCCCTGCAAGCACTTTGTCAAAAGCAGCATATTTTTACAAAAAGGGGTTTTTTTTTGAGACACCAATTAACCTTGTAACAGCCAAATCAACATGATATTCCAGCAAATTCTAAATTTCACTCTCAAGAAAACACACCAAAGAACTAGTTCCAATACTGTGGTGGGTTGGTGCTGGCTGCATGCCAGATCTCCACCAAAGCTGCTCTATCCCTCCCTTCTTCAGCTAGACAGGGAGACAGAAAATAACAAAAAAAGCTCGTAGGCCAAGGTAAGGACAGTCACTCACCAGTTACCATCACAGGCAAAACATACTCGATTTGGGGAAATTAATTTAAATTTTTAATAAATCAGAGTAAGATAATGAGAAATAAACCCAAATTTTCAAGCATCTTATCCCCCTCAACCCCACCTTCTTCTTGGGCTTAACTTCTCTCACATTTTTTTCTACTTCCTCCTCCCTAGCAATGCAGTGGAACAGGGAATAGGGTTGTGATCAGATACATTGTCTTTGCTGTTCCTTCCTCCCCTTCTCCAAGCGTCTGTCTCCACAGGAGGCAGTTCTCCATGTACTTCTCCAAAGTGCATCCCTTCTCAGGGCTGCAGTTCTTCATTAACGGCTCAGCTTGGGTCCCTGCCAGTGGGGTGGAGCCATGTAGGAACAGATTGCTCCAGCATGGGTCCCCCTCAGGGTCACATATCCTGCCAGCAAACCCTCTACAGCTCCATTCTCCACAGGGCCACAGGTCCTGCCAGGACCCTGCAACAGCACAGGCTCCCAGACTTCCTCAGGCATCCACCTGTTCTGGTGTGAGATCCTCCACAGGCTGTAGGTGGAGATCTGCTCCACACAGACCTCCATTGGGAGATCCTGCCTCACCACGGCCTGGACCATGGGTTCTAAAGGAATCTCAGCTCCAGTGCCTAAAACACCACTTCCCCGTCCTTCTTCACTGCCCTTGTCTGCAGAGCTGCTTCTCTCACACATCCCTCACTTCTCTCACTGCAGTTGTTATTGCCCAGGGCTTTTTCCCCTTTCTTAACAGACACTATCCCAGAGGTACCACCACTGTCACTGATGAGCTTGGCCTTGGCCAGTGACAGGCCCATCTTGGAGACAATTGGACACAGGGGAAATTTTAGCAGTTTTTCACTGAAGTCACCTCTGTAGCAGCTCCAAAACCAAAATCTTGCCCAATACAAATACAGAGCCGAGGGGTAAAAAAATAAAATCCATTCTTTATTAAATAGTCTGCCCCACACATTTCCTGGACTTCATTTCTACTACAAGAGAGAAATAAAAAAGATCACTGTAAGATCCTTCTAGAAATTTAGAATTTGTATCAATAATGAGAGCTTTAGGAAGCTTTCCTGCAGATGATGCCACATTTCCAAATCAGACTTTGTGAAGAGTAATGATCCCATCTAATTATGTGAAGGAAAGCAATGGCCACAAGGACATAATAGCAGTTTCTCTTCTATTTATAGCAACAGAATATTGTTGAAACAGAATATTATACAGCATGCTGCTTCAATTCTTTATCATTCTATAATGTTCAGAATTGTTAAGAACTCAACTTCTTAGAAGAAGCTTCCCCTTGCCATTTAGAAGTTTCAGGATTCAAGACTTCTCAAAGAGAGCTCAATATTCAGAAGCACAAACTATGTAAGAAGTATCACACTATTTTGAAAAGAAAGTACTCTGTTATCCACGTGAAGACTGTCTTAATCTGTTGGAGATGGACAGCTCGATTTCAATGAGCACCAGAAACTACCGTTGCACCAGATAAAGGAATCAAGTCTCAAATGAGGCTATTAAATTATATTATCCCTGCTTCTATTACATACTGAAGAAGATATTTCACATGATACTATCCCTAGGAAAATCACTTCATTCTATTTCAAAATTAATTATGCTTGGCTTAAGAATTTAGAGTTAGTTCTTTGTTAGATTGCCTCTTATATTGTGGATACATAATAAGAACTTACAGCACATGCTCTTTCCAATTTGATTTCTGCTTACATTTCTTAGCAGTTTTAGACAACAAAGGAGCTCAATGCTTTTTACGAGTCCTGCCTAGCTGGATTGTCCACTCTTATTTTTAAACAAATATTCAAGTAGTCCTGTAGCAGGATACTGTATCCCAATGTGGTCAAGCAACTTGGACAATGTCCTACTTGCAAAGCTATCAGTGGTGGGCTGAGCTCAGGCCATGTGCTGGTTTTGGTGTTGAACTGTGCTCAACCAGCCTGGCTAACTAACCCCAAATCAGTATCCTGATAGTGAGGCAAAGATTTGGCAGACATGGGACCTACAGTCAGTAACTTTATACTGTGGAAGTCCAGTCCACTTTCATAAGGCTAAGTTTCTCTAGAATATTCCTTCTTGATATTCCTCAAGGTTAAGAGAGAGATCTGCCCACCAGCATTGGTATAGTGAGTTACATCCATGTCTACTTAACTATTCCTTCTTGTGAGCTTTAATATAATTGCTTTGCAACAGTGCACTGTGCTATCCTATACATACACAGCTAGGAGTTTTAGCTTTTATACTGTGCAGGAAAGAATTCTAGGGCTAAGATTGGATCCAGCCACACCTGAACCCCTCTCTGAGAAGGAGTTTAGAAAGCAAGAGGTTCCTTTCAGCACCTCATGGCTCAGTGGCAGGACTTGTCCTCCACCCTTGACAAGTCCATAGAGCAAATATTTAGAAGATTAGTATTCATTTTACTGCTGAAGTTTTGAAAACACACGATGATAGACTTGCATGCTTGTCTCTGTTACAGACTCAAGAAGGTGTCTCCTTACAGCTGTCTAAAACAGCTACATAAGAAAAGAAAAATTTCACACCATATCACCACACAGGGCAGACAGGTTATATTAGTAAAGGATAACCTGGGATAAGTTTGCACTAAAGCCATAGACTTTCACCAAAACTTCAAGCTTTGGCCCTCCCACACCAGCCCTGACACAAACTCTGAGACCATATCTTCTAACACATTTTATTCCTCAAAAGGCGTTTTTATTCATGAAGTCATAATTAAACAGGGAATTTGTGAGTCTGCGTGAGTGTGCATCTAGAGAAATTCTCAGTTTCCCAACACAATCAGGAAGAGGTTTAAAAGACAGTATTAAAATCTGATTTTATTCTCCATAAAATGCTTTAGTTTTTTTGACCTCAGGACATCTTCCCAAGTATTTTTTAGCAACTATTTTTTTGAGGGAACAGACAGCAAGTCATTTAGCTTCCATGTGAGATTTCCAGCAGAACTTCGCAATCTCCTTAGCATGTTTTTATGCACATGCATGAAGATTTACTGCTACCAGAAATTACTTTTGAGCCATGTGGTTACAGTACCCCAGAGATCTGATATCCAAGAACTGTACCTCCCCCCAAACATGCAGATGTGTGACACACTGCACCACAGACCTTGGGCTCTGAGAGGAGGAATACAGATGAAAGCCACATATATGGGAAGCACAGCACAGCTTACCAGTACAAAATTAATTTTTACATCATGAAGCAAACCATATTTCCCACTCCCTTAGGAGTAATGATCTGCACACTGAATTCTGAGTGTATAAAACTAGCACTTTTCCCAAGTCTTCTATCACTATACACAAACATACAGAAAACCCTAAAAAGTAGTAAGAACACAACACAGACTATGTTTCAATCTCAGGTATTCACTTAATGCATAAGCTACAAGGAGTTAACTACTACCTTCAGAATATAAAATTAAGATTTTTACATTGTGCATTACAAATGGTATCTTCTGCATTAAAAAACAGCTTTCATTTCTAGTGAAACCTTACTCAAAACCTTGAATCTTTTAACAGCAAGGCCTGACACCAAATAATGAAGGAAAAAGAAGCAACATTTAACATTCCCAATTTACACATTTTCTTCTGACAGATTATAGATAATATCAGCCAAGCAAAGCTGCCATGTTCTGAATAGCTGGAAAAGCAGAACACTACAAGCCAAGATACCAATATGCCTTCTAAAAGCCAGACAAAAACATTTCCATTTGGCTCATTTTCCTACCTCATGGAACAGAACAGTAGCAATAAAAATGCCAGAATTAAGCTTCTCTTACAGAACACTATTTATACATCAATTTCTAGGTAAATATAAGCAACCATTACAAACATAACTCTTAAAAAAATGTAATCTAGGTGAAGTTATAAGGTTTCCAAAACCTTTTCTGTAACACAAGTAGGAAGCACAGAATGGACACAAAGGAAGTTACAGCAAATTTCAAAAGCAATCTTATCCTGGTAAGGACTTACAACATGATGAGCTCCAGAAAACGTTTTGTGCACAGCAGTTGCTAAATATTTAGTACTGTTAAAGGGACACAAGCTTGCACTTAGCCCTGACTCGAAATTCACAGAAAGTTTTTCTTAGATGTTTTCCTTTCTTCAGTCCTTCATCTACATGGATATCAGCGTGAAACTAGTTTAAAACTAAAATTTAAATAAATGGAAAATCCAAACAGTTTAATCTGAGTGGAATGTGCTGTTGGCAAACGGGATTCATTTAAAACTAAAGGCTTTGTTGCACCAAAACACCAGCAGCAGGTTCAGCAACAAGCTCAATGGAAAAAAATCTTTCAGAAAAGAGGTTCTCCTCCTCCCAAAACAAACACCATCCCCCTCCCCCCAAAAAAGAAAACAAAAGCACACAGGAAAGGCTTCACAGCTTTAAATAAGTTTGCACTTTCAGGTTTGTTCCTCCTTTGAATAAATGCCATATTATTCCATGTTTACTCTCTAGGAGTTAAGGAATCCTTGACAAAAATATTTGTCTCAGAAGAAAACTGTTTAAAAACAATTCAATAGCAACCAAGAATACCCCAGGGAGGGAAATTTGGCGAAGAGGTGGTTACACCTTGACTCTCAAAGCTAAGACCCACAAAGCCAGTCAGCTGNAGTCACTGAAAACATTAGGAAGGCAGCAAACAAGTAAAAATGCCACCACTTAACTTTTTGGATTTAATTCATTTATGTAGCTTCAAGTGAAGATTTCCATGTTTCACTTGATTTCTGAAGACAGACCTAAGCTTTTCCCACCCTGCAATCCCCATCAAACTATAAACAATTTACTGGAATAGAAAACCATACTGACAGCAAACCATATTTTTGGAAATTTAAACACTCAGTATCCACAGGAAAACATAATCAAGCTTTCAAAACTATTTTTTCTGGCCCACAATGGTATATTCAGTACTTTTCCACTATGTTTATTTTAAAGGAGAAACCCTGACCTGAAAAGAAAGTCAAGAGTAAGATGACAAAACAGCAAGTATTTCTTCAGTGCTCACTTTGCACTTGTTACAGTAAGACAATGTAATTTTCTTTAAAGTAATATACTTTGGTCAGGCTAACAGAAAATAACATTATTTTACATAACCTAGAAGTCCATACTGTTTCTTTTTACTCAATATTGTATGCTAATTTACAAAACATTCCAAAACCTTAGTGTTCCTTTTGCTTGAACATCTCCTCAAGATACATAAAATTTCCCCATTTGTGAGCAAAAAGTATCCAAATGTATGCCAACTCAAAATGAAGACAGTTACTTACATAATAAACATGACAAACAAATTATATGATGAAAAAAATGCAAAAAACCTACAAATAAATTGGCTTCTTGGAAACTTAGAGCAGAAGTTCTAGGAAGCTCAATGGAAAGAGGGGAAGGATCATTGCTACCCATACACTATAAGTGTCAAAGAAAGAAAAACAATTTCAGACAGAAACCTCAGCTGACACTAGAATATGAGTATAGACTGGAAAAGATCATATCCAGTAATGAGCTGAAATGAACAGCCAACATCTAAAATTACATCTAGAAAGAGAAGCAGAATCAAAAGAAAGTTAAAAAAAAATCTAAAAAAGAGCTCATGTGACTTAGTGACTGCTAGATCAGGAGAACAAATGCTGCTATTTACAAAATGCATTCAGGCTGAAGCATTTCTGGTTTCTACAGATCTCTAGGTATTAGCTCTTATTAAAAAACAAAAAAAGGTTTCTAAAAAGGAAACAAATCTTTTTTAACTAAGCCATCAATGTACATCCTATAACTGCTTACCTCATTACTAAATAGCAAAAGATAAGGCAACCTTTGTGTTTGATTTCTTCAGTGTTAAAGCACTTCAATGCAGACAAAAAATAAGTATCAACCAAGATGTTATCAAATGTGTGCTTCATGCTTCCCTTCTTTTGAAAATAAAAATTCTAGTTATGATGTCCTGAAAATCAATTCAGCAGAATCACATAAACACATAAATTTACAGATCAAGTAATTTCAAACAATTATAAGAAAAAGTTGACTAAGCAAAGCTTATTTCCATACACAAAGAGCAGCATATTGTTAGCATGGAAAATTCTGGAAAGGCTCCAAACACAGAAACAGCATTAGAAGTGCCCCAGATGCCCCACTTTGCATCATTTTGAGAACTTCCACAGTTTTCAAGCAACTCCTTATCCCAACCAAAGACATTCCCAAGGCAATTCTGCAGTTGACAAGCTCAGCAAGAGAAAACTTCCCTTCATCTCTCTCAAGAGACTGAAGCCTTAAGAAAGGAGGCAAGTAGGCTGAAGGAGTCAGATAAGGCCATCTGAGTTTTATTGAGCATTTAAGTCTTCAAAAAATATGTTCACACCCCTGCTCAGAAGATTCCCTGACAAGTCAAGATTAATTCCTCTCCATTAATATCTCAAGCCAGCCTCACCCCACATATGTGATACAGACCCACCATAAGAACATGTCTACAATAAATACTGCAGAGGCAACAGATGCTATAAATAAGACTGATCATTTTAAAGCATCATGTCATTACTTCAGTATTTTCTCTCAATTTGAGAAAAGCAAGTGTATTAAACACCACCAAAAAAGCCCATAACAGACAGATGTCTCCTAAACTAGTGATTTGGTAAAGCAGCATGTGGATTTTGAAGGGAGCACCCTACAATGAATATTTAAATCCATTCCATCCAATGGCTGGAAAAGACAGAACATGCTTTTGCTATGGAGTGAANAAAAGCACACAGGAAAGGCTTCACAGCTTTAAATAAGTTTGCACTTTCAGGTTTGTTCCTCCTTTGAATAAATGCCATATTATTCCATGTTTACTCTCTAGGAGTTAAGGAATCCTTGACAAAAATATTTGTCTCAGAAGAAAACTGTTTAAAAACAATTCAATAGCAACCAAGAATACCCCAGGGAGGGAAATTTGGCGAAGAGGTGGTTACACCTTGACTCTCAAAGCTAAGACCCACAAAGCCAGTCAGCTGTTTAGGCAAAGGACACGCCAGGAAAGGCCTGCAACCAAGAAAACTTTATTACTGACTCCAGAAGGCATAGAATAGTGAAAAAAGGTTACAATTTCTAACTAATTTACAGGGAAAAAAACCAACAAAAACATGTGTTTTCAGCAGCAGTTTTCAGTGCTTTTCTACAGTACAGTGCCTGAATTGAAAGTAAGTTCTTGCAGTTGCACAGAAGGGACACATTATCAGATTACATAAGTAGCATCACCTCTATTTTTAAAATACCAGCCCAGTGTATTTTTGGGTAATATTCTTGCACTGGAACACAACACTGGGTGAAACTTTTAACCCAAAATTACATGAAAGAACAAGCTTGGTTTCTACATAAAGCTGAAGTAAGGAAAATGGTAAATTGTTTATTAGGTTTAAATAGAATTAAACTAGTTCACCTTCCCAAACCAACTTTTGGCAGCAATTTAACCTAAGCTTTCCAGAAAAAAAAAATAAAGACAAAAAAAAAAAAAAAAAAAAAAAAAAAAAAAAAAAAAAAAAAAAAAAGAGAAAAAAAACAAAAAACACAAAAAACA
>VXBB01019854.1:32352-81303 GCA_013399915.1 Illadopsis cleaveri
GCCCCAGGCATGGAGGGAAGGGACGGCCCCGGCCCTGCCTCTCCCGGGGCGGCCCCTCAGCCCTCCCCGCCGGGGCCGCCACCGACCCCCGGAAGTCCCCTCTCTCGGGGTTGGGGGGAAACGGCCCTGCCCAGCATGGGGAGCCCGCGTGACAGACACGCCGGTCAGCCAATCGCCTTTCAGCGCTCGCAGCCGGAGGGTCCAATCGCAGAGGGGAGGGGCAGTGCCAGGAAGGGTTGCTGGGATATGTAGTCTGACCAAAGGGCTCTCCTGCGGTCTTCGCGGGGCAAGACTACGTGTCCCGGCAGGCAGCGCGGCGCACGGCCAGGATCCTGCCGGGGCAGGGGGAAGAGAGCGTTCGTTGTGGAATGCGCGCACGGTATTCCCGTTATCCCGTTTGATAGGGTTTTGGGGGGATTTTGCAGGTTAAGGAGCGCCGATGGCTGGCGGTAGCCAAGGGTGAAGCAGTCCCCGTAGCAGGTTTGCCTCAGAGCTTTGCACCGGCAAGCTTTTAAGCGCGCACGTGTTTCAAGCGACCGCGGAGGCGTGTCAGAGGCGGAGCAGGGGATGTATCCTAAATGAGCGCGTCAGCGAGAAGGGAAAAACTGTCGGTACTAGCGAAATATAGTCCCGTCATCACTCGGGATAAAGGAGGGATGGTGGGAGGAAATCCCCGGAATATTCACATTTAGCAACAGTTCCGCGGTGTTTTTATCCAAGTTAATCCCAGGGGATTTTTTTAAAATTCCAGTTGTGCGGGAGCTGATGAACGTGGAGAAGAGAAGGCTCGGGGGGCGGGTGGGAATCTTACCCGTGTGTATATCCGGACACTTATATGTGCCTAGAGGGAAGGTGCAGTGAGGACGGAGCCAGGGTGTTCTCGGTGGTGCCCAATGACAGTATCAGAGGCAAGGGACTCAAATTGAAACGGCGGTGGTTCCCTCTGAACATCAAGAAGCACATTTTTTACTGTGAGGGTGACCAAGCGCTGGCACAGTTGCCCAGGGAAGTTGGGGACCTGCTATCCTTGGGGATATCCAACAGCTGCCGGGACACGGGGCAGCCTGGGGTAGTTGTCTCTAGGTGGGCCTGCTTGAGTGGGGGGCTGGACCAGATGGTCTCCAGAGGTCCCTGCCAAGCTCACCCGTTCTGTGATGAAGTGTAATCTGCCGCTAAGGAGGCTAGTATTGCTGTTTCCCTTGCTTTTCCTGTAGAAAAAAAAAAAAAAAGTTCTGTTTATGATAAATTTTAATTTTCAGCCAAGTCAATTTCTTGATCCAGTTCACCTCTTGGCAGACAAGAGCAGAAGAAAACAAAGGCAGAACTGTTTGTAGCTGTCACATTGAAGCAGTCATGAAACTAAAATTTTGAGTATACAGAAAGGCAAAAGAATACTTGGGAGTAAATTAGAAACAGGACATTGGGCCTACATAGGGTCTTGCATAATTATTTTTAGCTTCTCACATACGCATTTCCCACTCTAAAATTCAGACGTCAGAACTGAAGAGCAAGCCACTCTTATACCACAGAAAGACACAGAAACCACTTCTGGGTCCAGGAGCAGAGGCTGGGCTGGGTTACCAACACCATCCATCCACAGCTCTCTTATTTGTAAAGAATCTGATTTCTTCATCTGACATCCCTTTGTTTTCTGGAACTGTTTCTTTAAAACTTGCATTTACCTGTACCTTTGAAGCAAGACCAATCCTTTTTTTCGCATAAAATCCTTTCTGCAAGGAGGCTGAGTTGCCATTGTTCAGTAGGGTGGACAGGCCTGGACTGCTTCATGCAGCTGCTTCCTCCAGGCCTTTGGCACCCTCGTGAACAATGTATCTGCTGAAATCAGCACTACCTGTAATAAATATGAGTCTTGACTTCTCTAAGCTCTCGAGGCCTCCACCCACCATAACTGATGGGTTCAAAGAAAATAGTTCTGCCAGTGCCTTTTATGTTGTTGGAGGGGGGTTTTTTGGTTTGTTTTGTTTTTTACCTTAGCCACCACTTTAGCTTCCCATCCCATTCTGTTGTCACTTGTTATGGTCTCCCATTTTCCTGTGAATGGGCATGTCACATCTATTTGCTTTATTTCTATCTACATTTTGATTTCCAGAAGTTGGCTAGATCTTATTTTTCCCATCATGAGTTGCTGGGTGTCTCTGACAATGGCTACATACATCCAAGATCAGTGGAGTGAATCAGAATCAGAACTGGGGCTTTGGTGTTTTAGACTTTGGTACAGTTGTATTCACACACTGAATGCCAAGACTGATTGAAAGTCACAGCACTGCCTTTTATCTTTTAGAAGCTGTTTTTTCCACTGGCTCCAAATGAACTCTGGCTACAGGAAACAGATTGTGAAACTGGCTCCAAGGCCTAAACTTCAGATTTCAGCTCTTTGTTTCATAGATTTTAATGTAGCACATAGGGACTAGCAATGAGGATGGCTTTATTTTTTTTCCAAACCAAATCTCTGCAGTTTTCTGATACCAGGTCAGGCTTCTTTATGCACTGCAAGACATTGTGGAAATCAGGGTCAAAGGCTACCAGTGGAATTAATCAGAGCCCAAAGTTAGGGGAATGTGTTTGTTTGATTTGCATGTTCACTGACTGAAGTTAATATGCTTGTTTTTGATCCCTAAAGAATGGATAAGAGAGAGGCAAAATTATGAAGGAAACAATCTGGCAACTCATCCAGAATTACAGCCGTTGAGTTTTCAAAATGATAAGCTGAAGAAAAACAAATTTGTGGCTGTTTTAAACCTCAGTATTTCCTTCCTTCATGATTTATCAACTTCCTTTTTTTTTTTTAACTAGATAAGGACTTCTATAGCCATATGCAGATGACATCCAATAGCAGAATTATTTTTGAAAATACAATATCTAGTCATTGTATTCATGTCCTTTCTAAGATATAAGATCTAAAATATATTATATTTACTTTTAAGAGTTCATTCCAGTTTCTGTATGTCACAGGAGAGCATTTTACTCCAGAATGCATTTAGTCAAATACTGGAGAGCAGATAATACCACAGTAAAACTTGTGCAGTCTAGAAGGAACTGCTTTTTAAATTACATTCCTTCAACTGTTTTCCTTTACATCTGGTTTTGTTAAGGCTTACTTCATTCCAATTGCTTAATACCTAGCATGGGATGACTCTTCAAAAAGTTCACTGTCCCTTTTTAGATCTGTCTTTTGACATGTTGTGACAATAAATGGCACTCCAGAGTAAAATGCATTTTTCTTCACAGCTTGCCTCTGAGAAAACAAAGTTCTGTGACTCCTATTTTGCAAAGAGACACCAAAAAGCCAGAGGCTACTCCTCTACTGCCTTTGAACCTGGGCTCAAGCTTGGTGTCAAGCCCAAACCATTCTGTTTGGGAGAAGATGTGGCCTTTTTTTGTCTTCTGAGCGTGTGTTTGTACATCTAATGTGTTCTGCCCTATCATGTGTTGCAGATGTATATTTGTATCAAACCGTGCCACACTGCCTCCTTAGAGGTCACAGATACAGCAGGGATGGGTAAATTAGACACCATCTTCTTCTTAGGAGACCAAATCTTCCATGCAGAATGTCTGTGGAATAGTTTATGCTGGAGAGTGGGTTGCTTTGAGAAGAGCTGGGGAACTAGAACTAGGCCAGAACTACAGGCCCCTCAAAGTCCTGCTGCACTTTGCCAACTCTCTGACTACAGTCCTCTTAACTGTATAAATGTAACCTGAAACACTGAGGACTAGGGAAACAATATGGGTAAGCTAAAATTGCAGTTCTGAAAAAGTCCTCTGAGCAGCCACCTGAACTCTTGTTAATCTGTTTCTGGATAGAAGTGTTCAGAATTGCCCCAAACTGGGCACCTTGGAACCTGTCTCCCCTTTGTTCCCATTTGTGATCTAGGAAATAGGTGGAGCAGCTCTGAGAGGTCCTGCTGAGTGGAACCTCTCCAAGCCCAACAAGTCAGGTTCTTCTGTTGTAGCCACAGATGGCTTCAGTGCCTGGCAGAATTTGGTAGAGTGCTCACCTTCAGTACAGTAACCCAGGGATTAAAGAATTGCCTTTTAGCTCAAAGGCATTTACATCAACACCTCCTGATTACCAGGAGAGTGTCCCAGGTGTTCAGAAGGATTTCGAAATAGAAGGGAAGCATTCATCACCTCAGTTGTTGAATTTATACCCTGTTGGAAAGGATGGCAGATGCCTGGCGCTAGTGTGAACTAGAAGGAAGGAGACACAAGGATCTGTGGGCACTTATTCCTGATTTCTGATAATAACAGCCAGTGCTGTTTTTTATCCAGGAGCTACTTACTACAAAAATGCATAAATTAACCCCAGGACCCTGTTTTGATGATTGAACTAGATGAGAGAGACACCTCCTTGTTTTAGTCTGTCTTGCGCCTCCACTGCCTTGTCCTTGCTCGAGACTTACATGCTTTTTGGAACAGGGTCATAACTTCAAACGAAAAGGTGGTGACTCCCTGTTTCCTTCCTGCTCTTCCTCCTCCCAGTCTAGCATGGTGGTCAGGGATGAGGCATGAATTCTCCCCAGGAACTCCCACTTCCTGGCCCATGGTCTGACCACTGGGTAGCAATACAGAGAAGGTGGACACTGTTTCCTCCAGCTGCACTTTAAAAGAAAAGGAGCATTGCTTATTGGGAATTTTATATCTGCTGACAGCCCAAAAGGCCTTTAAGCACCTTTGGCAGGCTAGTAACACCGACCTTGGTGTTTTCCAGCAATAACACATAGAAAATGCTGTGACCAGCAGCAACATGAACTGAAGTCACAGACCAGAAAAACTACAGGGACTCTTTATTCATTGTTTTAAAGAACAGATTTTGGCACTCACTGCCAGAAGAGGACTCCAAATTCTGAGTCCAAAAAAGATAAAGGTGCCAAGCACCAGGGTGGGACTTCACCCATGTCTGTGTTCAGAGTTTTCTTACCCTGAACTGAAGCTCTTGTTAGCTTCTCACTGAGCTTGCTGCTTGTTTTGGATCTATACCTGCATTTCTTTTTCATGCAGGGAATGTAAGCCTGTCATTACCACACTCAGCCCTGAGGCTGAAAGGCTTGTGTATCCTGAAACATCAGTCCCTTATCAGTCCCAGCCCTCTGATTTATTAAGGTCACACAGAACAGCGAGAATTGCAGTCAAGAACCAAGGCATCCACTACATTTCCTTCCATTCAGAAACTACATACAGATAATAGGGAAGAAATGCTTATTAAAAACTTTATAATCAATTGAAGTTAGTTTTCTACCTGCAACATTGCACAAGTTTTTTGTTGCATCTTACTCAGATTTGCTTTTTCTGTATCTCCAAAGCCATGCAAGTTTAAATATACAGATTATATGAAACAAGTAATGCCTTTGACTATTTTAAGGTTCCCCAGGCAACTCAGGGCAGAAGCAGTGATAAAACCATTTCTGCATTTTTGAATACTCATTATACCATATGACATATAAACTATTTGGCATTAGTACCTAGAATATTGTGCCTGTTCAGGATGTGCAGTGTGGATGTTAGAATTGCTATGATTATTCTGAGTCATGTAAACAGATGATATTTTCTAAAATCATTCTTCAACAAAATCATTCTTCTCCAAAATAAGATTGAGGAGTTGCTCTAACTCAGATCTGCTTTCATTTTTTCTGCATGTTGAAAGACAACTATTTCAGACAAAATGTGATTTTGGGAATCATTTCTTGCCTGGAGTGAAAGTTATCTTTTCCTTGCTAATTTTTTTTTTTTCTCATTCTGTTTCTTAGGCTGCCTGATGTACAAATGCAGAATAGAGTTTTTGTTCCTTGCCAGGTGCCGAGCTATCGGTAGCTCAGGAATATATGAAAAAATGTAGGCGTGGTAGTTGGTAAAAAGAAACAAATCCTATGAATAATTACACTCTTTGTGTTTCTCTGCTTATCCATGTCAAGCTTTTGTGGCTATCTGTCTATAATCTAATCCTACTCCATCTTCAGGCTAGGTTAAAGAATAGTGGATGAAGAGACTTACCCTTTTCCCTGAGAAAGTATTGGCAAAAACAGAAGTTTACTTTAAAAATAAATTCCAAGGCAACACTAGGGACACAATCTGTGTGTTCATCTGCCTAGAGAGCAAGTTTCAATGTTCGAAATCATCTTTCAGTGAAACCATTAAATATTTGAGACATAAAAGGTGAAAATTATCACACAGTAAAAGAGTTTACTGTGAATGCATCAACACCTGCAATAATCATCCCCTACCTTCTTACATTTCTTCACTATGATTGTCATTTCAACCCACCCTTATATTTGCCCTGCCCTACCCTAATATGCCTTTTCCATTTTGCATTTGTCTTCCTAATATCTAATTATTCTGCCTGTGCACAGATACAGTGTTTTATATTGGAGTCAATTACCGTTGAAAACCTTCCCTTTATACAACAGCAAACCTTTTTTCTTTTTTTTTCTTTTTTTTTTTTTCTTTTTTTTTTCCCTTTTTCTGTCTTTCTAGCTGAAGTCAGTAATTTCTTCCTGCCTTCCAATCTATCAGGACACACTAAACTAAAGAAACTACATATGGAAGACAGTGTGATGGCATCAGCAGGAAATAACAGTGGACAGAAAAAGTAGCCTTTTACGTTCTTCATGTAGAGTACTAAGGAGAGCACCTTCAATTTCCACATCAGTCAGTATACTAAGAGCAAGCAACATCTCTTGGAACTGGATTTTAAGTATAAAAGGAAGAAACTTGATAGCTAATCTTTTTGGGGGCGGGGGGGGCAAATGGGTATTTTTACTTGGAAAAAATCCTAACTTTTTATGCTAAAAGAGGCAGTAGGAAAAAAAAGAATACCGAATGGCAAAGGGCAAGGAGCAAAGCTACAGAATCATGTAAATACAATAAAAAAGAGAGAGATGAGGGGCAAACCCCAAATGTAACAGAAGGTACATGAGAGAAGAGGAACGGAACTGTGGGTGAAATGAGGAAATATATTGGTGAGCATTTACAGTATTTGAGTTTTGTTTGATGCTTATTACAAAAAGGTTCTGTTTAATTACTTTGGACTGATTGAAGATATATAAATGTAATTATTTTGATAGTACTGTATTACAGGCTAAATGTTTTCATGCTAAGATAGCAATTATTACTAGATAGGAATTTGCAGTGTTTCTCCTCTAAATGCTAAGTTCAGTTATCATCTGTACATAGAGGTTAAAGCAATTTACACCAACTTAATTTCCCCACCAAGGGTTGATTGTGAGTGTATCATGTGCTTTTGGATGAGGGCCCAACTGGATGAGGAATTTGGTCTGCTGTACTCATTGAAGAAAACAGCAAAATGCTAATAACATTTTGACCCAAATTTGCATGCTTGATACACTGCCACGTTAGAATCTATTCCCCAAAAAGTTGTTTAAAAATCACAGGTTTTTTCTCCGCCAGGTTGTTTCTTCTTTGCCTTGTTCACATAATACTCATTTAACCCATTACATTTTCTTTCTTCCTCTTTTTTTTTTTTCTGTCTAGCAAACAGGATCTAGAGAAATATCAGTGTGAATGCTTAGAAGTGAAATGCTGGCACAGTGAAAAGTCTTAGGAGTTTTGGGCATTTGTTGGATTGTTTGGAGTTTTTTTAATTAAAATACCAGGTTTTATCCTACTTGACAGTACATATGGTGTCATGAGAAAACAGAATGCCATTCCTTTTTCTTTTCTTCCAAGAATGAAAAACAATGATTGTATGAAAGTTCTGCCCAAGACTTGATGTTCAGGAACGGATGGGCTTTGCTACAGTAGTGTCAAAGAAGAGACTGGAAATTTAACCTTTATGTATCTAGTTCTGAGATTGCCAGTGTGTATCTCACAGTTTGTACAACAAACTGCCTCCCATGGATTTGGCTGTGTCAGTTTGTCAAAACACACCCAGGTTCCTTAATTTCTCTAATAAATTTTTGCCATTTGCTCTGAACTTGAATTTAAAGTGGAACTTGACAAAACTTAAAAAACACACTGAAATGCTTTATTGATTCAGTGAGGTTTCACTTCCTATTCGTTTTGCAGCTGCCACCATTTCATGTCTAACCCACTTGTATTAGAAGAGACATGGGAGTATCAGCTGCTTAGATATGTCCTGAGCAGTGCCATGTGTTTCAGGCTGATTAAAGTGGTTGTGTCAGGATGCTGGAGACTGGGTGTTCCCAAAACAACAATGCAGTTTGCCCACAGCATTATTTATTTCTTTTTTTTTTCTCTGTGGAAGGGCTGTTCTTTGTCTGCTGGGAATAAGGCTGAGTGTTGCAGCATAGCTAGTACAGCTGACCAAGCTCTTCTCCCAGTTCTCAAAGGAAAGTGAAAGGGGAAAAATTACACCAGTTTGGACTGTGTCACAAAAATGGCCTCTCGCTTAACCATTAGCCAGCAAGTCTTGGCTCAAGTAGACAAGGCAGCAGCCAGAATTTTGGGAGCTTCTTGGTGTAGCCTGTGTTGGGCCAGTTATTTAGAACTTTTCTTATGTTAGATAAACACTGAATCAGTCTTTGGTTCACCTAAGACTTTGTTTTCAGTTATCAAAAAAACCCCACTATAAATTGTGCATGCCCAGTAGGTCAGGCCAGAAGATAGATATCTTTGTATTTCTTTCTGAAAAATGCTTTGAACTGCTTTTTCTTTTTCCTCTTTTAAGGTGTTCTGACAGCATCTCTTTCTTTGGTAGTGAAAGATTGTCCTCACAGCAATTTGAATGACCCAGTGTCCCTGTGAGATAGCAAACATCAGAGAATTTAGTGGAAGTATCCCTTACATTATCACGTTATTCATTTAGTGTGTCTTTTGGGAGACTGTTAAGCCAGCATTATTCCCTGAGTCTGCTATTGTTTACATGTGGAAAAAGCTTTTCCATATGGTGCTTTACAGTATGAGACATAATTGTATGTGTGTCAAAATGTTTCTGGACTTTTCAGCAGACATTTTTTTTAAACTTTGTAATGAAGTGGCTTACATTGGAGAGGAGGAGGATGAAGAAGTCATAAGTGGTCTTTCTGTAACAGTTGGGATTTCAGTTGTGTTCAATAATTCTCCACTGTTAGTATACTTGCTTGGGCCAGACAGCAGTAACTAAAATGTCAATTGATTTTTACAGCAACCCAATCCAGTGCTCTGGCATTTACTGCAGGCCATATTCAGCAAAAGTAAATAGAAATGGTATAAAGGTAAATTGTATTAGTACTTAGATGACTGTGATGAAATGGGAAATGATCTGTTTGTCTTATGGTACCAAACTCCAGTTTGCTTGCTCTCTTCTGAGGCACGAACCTCACATACACAGGGATGGACGTGATGGTGGGATTGTTTCCCAGAGTGTTTTGTGCAAGCTCACTCTCAGCCTGCGTGTAATGGTGAGCCAAGAGGCAGAAGTGGTCCCACTGAAGGGACCAGCCCTTCTCATGCTCATACCCTGGGGCTTAGCACTCCAGCTGCAGCAAGGCAAGAGGTGGGCAGAGTATTTGCATTAGTGCAGTGCTGTCACAGAGCTAATGTGCTATGCCTGGCATCATGCACCATGCACAGAGTTGCAAATGTGTGGCACAGAACTCCATGAGCCTCCTAGCTCAGACCTGGAGAAAAACATAGCTGGCTTGCCCAGGCTGATATTTAGTGTTGTAAGAGACTCATGGTAAGTCCATGGACACAACTAAGTTACCCCATGCTTGATGCAGCCGGTGTTGGAACCAGTTACTTTGTGATTTTCTGAGTAAAATAACACCGAGTATCTGAGTATCGCTGCTGCATCCACCAACACAGGCTGTGCCATTTCCCATTAAAAAACCCAAAGGGCCAGTGTTGACTCCAGATATGACCTGCACAACACAAGTGCTTCACCCTGCTCACCACAGCAGTGTAGGCTGCTGGGGTGGCGGTGAGGCACTTCTTCCCCTCCCCTCTGCATGTAACTGGGGTATTTTGTCAGCCTCTGTTTAATATGCATACTTCTCCCTTGGCTCTTGCCCAAACTCAAAGGAGTGCACAGCTTTCCTCAACCAAGGGCTTGTCTAAACAGCGATATTCTGGCTGCTTTAACAAGTGTTGTTCAAGTGCTAAATCCCCCTAAGCCTTGTGGAGTTACATTAGTACAAACATTGCTATTTGGGAAGCAATATCTGCTTTAAAACACCTCTCTAGAGCTGTGCACCAGGTGTCCATGGCAGCAGCACCATGGAATAAGAGAGTGGTTTAAGCTTGCTGTGTAAGACTTTTTATAAAGCAAACCTGGTTGTGATGGTTTTATAGAAGCTTAAATACTTGGGGGGAAAAGTTGGTGGTAGGACAGTTGACGTTCAAGCATATGTCAAACTACTTAATTATTTCCTGATAAATTTCTTGTTGCAGTGGGCTGGAAGGGGCCAGGATGTTTAGCGATGTCTTGCTGGTCTAGAGTGACCTGGTCCTTTTCCTGGCACGCATCTCCTTGCCTGAGCTCTGCAGTGTTGTAGACGTTCCTCCTATGCAGTTTGGTTGCTATGAACTGTATTTACCTGCTGAGATATTAGGACTTGCCTACACCAGAGCACCTCTGCCAGACTAATTATGCTGACACAGCCTCAGAGCACTATAGCAACCATGCCCTCAGCTACTCCACACAGCCTCCGTATCTGAGGAAGCTGTGGTAAAGCAAGGCGTCTGTAGCTGTGTCTGCAGCAGAGTTTCTGCAAACAAGGTGTCTCGGTCCTCTGCTGTTTTCTTTCACACCTTTTGCTGAGCCTGTGCTCTTAGGAGCAGCTTGGGGAGCTCCCCCCTCCAGCTGGAGGGTGTTTGTTATCCCTGCTGTGCTGGCAAAGTTGTGGGGTTTGTGCTGAAGCCCACACCGAATTAGCTGGATCACCACCAACAGGCAGGTGAGCTGGCCTCTTTCACTTCCCTTTGATTTCACTTGCAGAACTAAAGGGGTTTTATTTCCCTTTCTGCCATATAGGTGCCCCCCATGCCCCCACATCTTTGTATTACTGAGCTTGTCTACAAACTCAAATTTTCTGCTGCTTTATTAGCTCTTTTATTCATTATTTACTTCGGATCACTGCCCTCCTTACAACTGTCCGCAGGCCCATCTCCTTGGAAACAGCAAAACTTGTTTATGTGAAAGTAATAAGGAAAGTAATTGATATGTAACTGTGCAGGCATGCAGGGGACCTATGTTCCACTGGAGGATGTTGAAAAAGTGAGTCTCCACATACGCTGACTGCCAGAAGGTTGGATAGTGTGAGCAAAAACCACCTTCTTCCTCTGCTGTTTCCAAAGTTGCCTTTTATTCACAGCAGCAGTAGGAAACTTCTTGCCTGTGCATGTGCTCATTTTTATGGACTTTTTTTTGCTAGTCTTTTTCATCACCAATGTGAAGGGGTTAAATAGCAGCAGGAAAATTTTTAAGTCTTGTTTATCTCTTATTTTCTGCAACTCCATGCTGATGCACTCTGCTATGCCAACACCATCTCCTGTCTTGTCTTGGTCCTGACCAGCTCTGTGGCCACAGGATCTTCTCATCCATGTTCTGAGGTTTCTGCTGCTCCCTGCTTTGTGCCCTTCACTGCCATTGCCCCTTGTGCTGTTGGACATGGTCGATAGACCTGATCAGCTGTTAAGGTCAAGTGTCCCTGGATGGTGTTTTCCAGTCCTTCAGGACAGAGGTAGGGAGGCCTGTAAACAGCTTTTGTGGCATAGATGTGGTGGGGTCACCAGATGGGACCTCTTCCAAGTGGTAGTGGGAACCTGGCTGTCTGCTGCTGCCAACCCAGCACCGAGGTCTTGTGGCCCAGCTTGAATAGGATGGCAGCAGAGCCCCATGGAGAAGTCTTTGGAAAAGACCTGTGGCACGAGGGTAGCCTGGATAGATTTCCTCTTTGGGACCAGGGGTCTGCTCTGAATGGTGTGACCTCAGGAGTGTTAGCACACAGCAGTGGTGATGGTTGGGAGGCCCCAAGTCAAGCAAGCCCTGGTGAGGAGATGCTCATGTTGACATCCCTGTTTGGAGGAAGAAAGGATTTCTGCTTGCCTTCAGTTTAGTGCATACCTTGAAGAGGCAGTGTGGCCTGAAGATGATTTTTTTTGGTTTTTTATACAGTCTTTGGAATAGGCTGTAAGAGCTGTAAGTGCTCCTAGAAACTTCTTTTGTTATTGAAAACTCTTTTCCCTGTTCGTCACCGAGTATGAATGGCTTCTCCTGGGGTGTGCTTCATCAGCAGACTCTAGTCTTGGTCTGTTTCTTTCTCGTGTTACTAGTTACTTCCTTTGGGTGATTTTCTTGGGGACTAACATCTGTAAATAGTCTTACCCAAGCAGGAAGACTGTTCCAGTTACATGCCTTTTATTTTAAATACAAGTGATACAACATTCATATCTGTTATATCACTGAACTTCAAATAAGCTGTTTTTCTATTAGCTGAAGCTGTATAGACTCTTCACTTCTTACACTGTACCAAGTGAAATGCTTTATACTACTTTGATAGGTAACTGCAGGATGATTTCAAACTTGCTTTAACTTCCTAGAAATTGTATTAGCCTAAAGCACTTTCTGCACATTTCACTGTCTATGTCTTGAGTATCCTGTCTATTTTGATGTTTTTTTTAAAAATTGCTATTTGACAGGGTGTGAACTGTCTTCAAATGTGCTTCTCATAAAACAAAGAATGTGAAAGCGTGGAACAGAAAGGATGTGAAGAAACAGGACCTGATAATACACGCACCTGATAATGGAGATAATACTGGGGATATTGCATATTAAATATCCTCCTGTTATCTCAGCACTAAATGTGGAGAACTGTATCTTTATTATGTAATAATGGTAAATTATTTACCATATGTAATTTGGTTTTATATCCAAAAAGATGCGGAGAAGAGCACTAAGGAGGCTGCAAATGGAAACAGGCTGTAAAACCTGGAATGTTTGCTCTGCAGGGAGCACTTAGAGTCAAGACATTGAAGTCTGTAAAACAGTTAGTAGAAAATGCTCTTAATACTTGGGTTTTAAAAGGACAAAAATCAGCATAAGTTATTAATCAGCATATTAGAAAACACCTAGAAAAGTCTTGGAAAATTTTGGTCCGTCAAAGGAAGCTATGTTTAGTGTTATGAAAGACATTGCTTTGGAATTGCATTGAAAGACAGGATTCTTCTGGTGGGGTGTGGGTATTATTATTGTTGATGTTGTTGTGTTGTTGTTATTATTATTATTATTTTGATGTACATTATCTGGTTTGATATAAACAGAGCCAGGGACAGTCCAGTGACATACTTTTGAAAAAGAGTCTGTTAAAGAAATAATGTCATTAAATGGCTCTCTTTCTACAGGCTATGGATTCTGAATCAAAGAACAGTTTCATAGGAAGCTTTCTTGAGCCACCAGATTGGATGCTTCCTGCAGCCTTTATTTATACAGAATCAAAGAAGTTGGCAGCTGCTGCTGGTGATAGGCCTTCTTTCCCAAATAACCAAGGTATAGCCAAAATATGTCCTTAAAATGATCTTTTTAATTGTTCTATGTGAAATCTCTTGAGCAAACTCCCCATCCTATTTGACTGAGTTCAATGACTTGCTGCAGTTATCAGTCTGACATTGAGACAGGATGTATATGTGTCCTGAGGGAGTAGTCTCCCTGAAGTCATACGTCGAGAATGGAAACCTCTGTAAGTCTTCTAACATCCTTGTAAACTTTGGCTTTGAAATTTGTTTAACTTAAAATTGTCAGACTTCCTCTGAAAGCAAAGGAGAATGCTTCAAACTCAGTAGAAGTAGTTCATGACTTCAAATACAGTAAAAAAAGATCATTAGTATGGTACAGTGACCTGAAATTGGCTTTGCATAGTGCTATTTGACTCCTTCCAGCTTAAAGTCACTTCTAAGGATTTTTGGGTTTTGTTTGGTTTTTTTTCACATGGTATGTTTCCTTGGGAGAACTTCTGAACAATTCAGACTACCATGAAAGTTAGTCCATATGAAATACAGTTGTCCTGTGCCTTAGTGGGTGACTGCTCCCTAGAGCTCACTAGGCAAAATGCTCAGTGGCTTAACAGATCTGGAGAGCCTGGGGAATCCTAAGGATACCCATACTTGAACTTACTATCATGGGCAACTTTGCTACATTGCACAGACATAGCCTATGAGTGATCGTTTTTCTTCACCTGAAAAATCTGTGATTTCTGTACTGATCTTATGTCATACAGAGTTTGGGCTTTTTTGTGATTGTGATTACAGTGATCAGTTTAGTGCTATGTAGCTAAGTCATTAAGGAAATGTTTGGCATACCAATAGAAAGATGGAAAAGGTGGTCCCGCTTCATCCTTCTGCTTTCTGGTATTTGCTTTTTGTTTTGTTTTTAGTTTTTGTTTGATGTTTGTTTGATTTTTGCTGTTGTGTGGTTTGGTTTGGGTGGGGTTTGTTTGTTTGTTTGTTTTTGGGGTTTTTTTTAAATGGATCTGTGTTAAGATGGTGAAAGTAGTTAAGGAAGTAGCAATATTTCATGGTATTTTCTTGATGAGAGAGTTTGGAATAGATAAACTGTCAATTATAAAATGTCAGAAAATAAGCTTGACTTGTTACAGAACATATTTTAAGCTTTCACAGGTGTGTATGCTTTATGGAGACCTAGCAGACTTTTCCTTGTAGCTGAAATTGCAGCTTTTATTTTTGCTATAATTTGGCGCATACTGATTTGACGCCGGAAGCAAAATCTTTCAGACTTGTTTCTGTGGTTTAAAGAATCATCAAATACAAGATACTAGACATTGAAACATTACCTTTTGAAACAATAAAGTATTTAACAATGTATCCTTTGCTAAATTGTCCTTTGTATCTAATTTCTCCCCATTATGAGCATATTTTCTCTTTTTAATCTGTCCAGACCAGTTGCCTTACACCAAAACTTGGATACCTGTGTTCTCTGCCTCTATTTAAAGAGAATTCCAGGGTTTATTATATTCTATTTGCCATGATTTCTTTGTGCTTGCTGCCATTTGGAGTGAAAATAGTTTTGCTCATAGAGCCAGAGCTTCATACCTCAGTTATGCAGGAAACATGTCCATTTTCTCCCATATATGTTCTACATATGTTAGTGTACAGCTGGGGAATGTAGTTAATTTTAGGAGTGATCCTAGGAAGAAAATTCAGGTATTATATTGTAACGTGAAGTGTTTTCTAATAATGATAATCATCATCACAATACTTTTACTTAAGATGCTGCTGTTGTGTTGTTTGCTAGCTGTAGTGGCAGCCCTGAAAGCTCTTCAAGAAAAAATCCACCGTCTAGAGCTGGAGAAGTCACAGGCTGAAGATAAAGTGTGCAGCCTCTCCAGAGCAGCTGCTCAATACAAGAAGGTCTTAGAGCACAAATCCTATGAGAAGGACACAGCACATCAGGAGCTGATGCAACAGAGGAAAGGTATTTCTTTTGAGTGATAAGGTGTAGCCACAGCAACACTAAGTTATAATCCAGGGAATGTTTTGTTTTGAAAAACTGCTAATTAGTGCAGCCCCCTTTCGTTCTTGGCTTCAGAACTGAGGAGGGACAGGAGCTTGATAACTGTGAATCAAGTTGAGATATTTTTACGTATATTAACTAAGTATTGCATAAGCCATAAAGCAGTTTTAAAGACTAAGCATGTTTCAGGTGGTATGTTTTACAATAAGCAAGCAGCTGCTTACACAACACTTCTAACTTGAGAAAAGATAGGAGAAGAGAAGATTCTCCTGTCTCTGATTATGGTTAGGTATCTGCTGATACAAATCAAAGTAACTGCAGTGCTCATGTCTTTGGAATTCAAATGAGGGACTAGCTTTGAAAAAACCATTTTAATTTTCATGTCTTATATATAAAATACATTTTAACCACATGACTTGTTCAGACTAACAAAACTGTTCTTGCCTGTTTTGAAGACAGAGAATTCCTCAGTGAAATGACAGTCTGGCTAAATGTGTGGCTCCCTTTGCTGTACTGAATGTCTTGTTTCTCTCTGTAGATGCAAGTGTGCAGTTAAATGCAGCACAATCCCGCTGCTCCCTGCTGGAGAAACAGCTAGATTACATGAGAAAAATGGTTTCCAGTGCAGAACTGGAAAAGAAAATGATTTTAGAACAACAGGTGAAGTCCTTTAATATAATAACAAAGTAGTGATGTAGTTCAAAAGTATAGAAATGTGCAGGATCTGAAGTCTTTTGTGGTCATTGTTTTTCCTCAGCTCTGCTCAGGCTGCTAGCAAACAGAAGCAATTTAGTGTATGGCTGATGACAACCACTGAATGAATTGTATGAAAAGCTCCCTGGGTGGAACTCCTAATGAGCAAAACCATGCTAATACTTGCACACTTGGTAGACAAAAAAGCTGCTGGAAGCTTAAGTCGTCTTTGTCTGCCTGGTATTTTTCATCACTTTGCAATTTTAAAAATATGGAATTTAAACTAATTAAACACCTTTACTCTGGTGTGGGGTGGTTTGGTGGTTTGTTGCTGTCTGAAACAGTTTCAGTCAGTTGCCAACTTCATTCTTGCTTATTTTTTCCAGGCTCAGCTTCAGAAAGAGGAAGATCAGAACCGGTTGCAACTGCATGCAAAACTTGAAAAGCTTGAAATGCTAGAAAAAGAGTGTCTTAAACTTACTGCTACTCAGAGAATTGCTGAAGTAAGCATGCATGGAATGACAGTCTGAAAGTCATTTGGTATCGTTTTGTGGCATACTATTAATAGTACTAAGATTTGCAAAAGTTACTTCTGTTAAAGCATACCTGACTGAATGCCACCTTGGCTTCAAGTGCATGAGTCTTTTTTCAGTCTGGGCTTTCAAAATTCCTACAGTCCAGTTTTATCCTCACATTACAATTGTGAGCTACTCCAGACTTCTGATTCAGCATGACCAATTGAAGTGGGACTAATCATTCTTGCCTTCAAATTCAGGACAAGATCAGACACTTAGAAGAAAAGCTGTGTAAAGAAGAGCATCAGCATAAGCTAATACAAGATAAAACTGCTCAGGTAGACTGAAAACATTTTATTTTATTTTATCTTATTTCAGCGTACTGAAGAAAGCTATTCTCTCTATTCAAAATACTCTTCTTGTTTTATTACTTTATTATTTTAACTCCTCATGTTTATTACCCAGGAAGAACTCCTGAAATACTACCTCGTTATAAGCTATAAATTAGAAAGCTCGTCAAGTGTGTTGCATATCTCAATGAAAAAAGATTCTACTTGGGTTTGTATTAGTGGTACACTTCACCAGCATCAACGCTGCCCTAAGTGAGCCAGGTAGAAAATTAATTTAGAAAATTAATGAGAAAATCTGTAACTGAGTCAGGTTAACCTAATTTTCAGTAATTCGAAAGTGGTCACATATAAAACCTTATATCCCAAGTGAGGTTGGTTATGTGTTTTGTTAAGATCTGTAGAAATCTAATACATAGGGCTGTACTTGGAAAAACCTTAATCAGGGATATGTTATTCATCAAATGAGATGTTGTATAATTCATTATTCTGTGAAGCCATAATCAGTTTGTTGGGCCAGCATCCATCTGAGAGACAAGTATTTGCCAAAGAGGGCAAAATGATGAAACCATTTTTTAAAGGGGCAAAATGGTCGTGTTCCAAACTTCATTTTGTGCATAAGTAGCAGCCAGCTTGAAAGAGAGACCAGTTGTGGGGGAATTCCATTGGGGTAGGGTGGGGGCTGCAGTGCTGAAGAGTAATATTGGAAGAGCATAAGCAAAGCTGATGCCTTAATTTAATTCATCACTGCTGTCAGCTCTTATATGTCCTCCAAGGATGATGGGTTTTCATCAATCCAGGAAGCTTTAAATAACATGCAGATTTGTAGCCCAGATGTCTGACCACCTCCAGCAGAATGACACAGTTGAAAACTTGTAGGTTTTTTGGTTTCTTGCTTAGAGTGCTTGTTGCTGCAGAGCAAAAGGCCTGTACAGAGTACAGAGATTTTATCTTCTGAGAAACATGGCAAGAATGATTGTCCCAGAGCAGATAGTCTAAACATTTGCTCAAGAAAGTTCTTAGATGCAGTAAACTGAGTCCTAAACTAGTGTTAGTACCATCTTAATACACTGCTGGATGGATTTAGGTCTGTTGGATCTGGACTGGGAAGCACAGGGTGTGGTGTGGTTCACTTCCTCTTGATGACAGAAAAGCCAGAATATTTTCACTTTAGTGGTGGACCTCCAGCATTGCTTAGCTGGAACTGTAACACATGCCAAAACAAAGTCCTTGTCCTGTGTTTAATTGGGAATGATTATCATCCTGTTTATCACGGGCCTTGAGAGCAACTTTGAACCACTGAGCAATACAAGGATTGTCGAGCAGGTTTGACCTCAATGTAACACAGACAGGCTTAGTTCTCTCTGTCCCCAGATTGTAAGAGCCAAATGTTCATATAATTTGGATTTTATGATCAGATCCTCAGCATGTGGCAGGATTGGCTTATCTCAGTTGCTGGTTGTCACAGTGGAAAAATACAGCTGCTACTGCAGCTGAATATGAAAATGAGGACTACTAAGACAGAGCTGCAAGATCTGCCTCATACCCTGCCTTCCTAGTAATCTGTTCAGTTTTTAAGAGTAGCTTATGCCTTCTAAGCAAGACAATTAATAGTGCCCTTAATTGGTTCTTATCCATGCATGGAAGAGAGAATTAATTAAACCTTGCTATTTCATACTTTAATATTCCATTAAATGGCTGTTTTCTTTTTTGCTTATTGCCACAGCTTCAAACAGGGTTTGATATAAACAGAATTTTGATGTCTTCAGTAACATCTCAACATGAACCTGAAAAGGAAGATGGGAAGAACAAAAAACCTAGGAAGGTAATGTTGAAATTTTTATACTGTTTTCATACTGTTGCTGGTAGCATCTGACTTGCACAGAGACTGGAATTTGTGAAAAATGGTGATGTAAGAGGCACTTGATTCATCTGCTGCACTTTACTCCACTTCTAAAGTGGCAAACAGTTCTAAATAACTCTTTTTTTCCCCTTTCTTTTCTTTCCTTCATTAATTATAATGGTATTGGGGCTAGTAGAAAATGGAAAACGTTTCCTTACCAGCTTGACAATTACCTGTGTTTAAGTCTTGCTGCCATCCCCCTTGTCCTGTCTTAGCTGCCTTTCAGTTTATCTGGCAAAATTAGTTTCCAAAGGAGTTTTAGCCCAGCATCTTAAGATGGTGTGTTTTGGGGCGATTACTGAAATCAAGAGAATTTATTTTGCAACATATGTTACAGATCAGTCAAATTTTGCAACTGTGGTTTTGAAAACTTAAGTAAACAGGGTTCAATACCTTTAATGTTAGCTTAATTGTTAAACAATCTCTGACATGCATATGGAATAAAATTTACTTGTGTCAGCTATTGGAAAGTCTTACTTGTTGCACATACAGGAGGGAAAATATTTTTTTTTAAAACCAGGAGAAAACTGAGGTGATGCATTTACTTGAATTTTACTTACCAAAAAAAAGTTTAAGATTGTCCTCTTCAGTCAGCAGATTGGAATTTCTTGTCTTATATTTTCTTGTGGCTCTTATGGCAGAAAAATCCTACAATGAGGAAAATACAGCTTTCACAATTACATGTAAAGGCTGGTGAACTACCTTTTGTGGCTGGGAAGGTAGGTGAAAACCACTGTTCTCACTAAAGTGACATCTACAGTTTGAGCAAGGCTGTGTAGTTGTTAATTACTTCTGTAAGCCACTAATAATTCTTCTTTAAGTCTGTCAGCTCCAGCCATTCTGTCAGTGCAAACGTACAAAGCGTGTTGCACATCATGAAGCATCGCAATCCATGTATCTCATCACAAAGACAAGGAGGAGCTACAGCTGGGATTTCAGGACACAGTGCACTTTCAAAATCTGTATCCTCTTGTTCAACATCACCCACTGCCACCGGGAGCTTTTCTGACCTTCTGTTGGCCTTACAAGATGAGCTGGGCCAAATGAGTTTGTGAGTACCCATCACTGGTGTTGTGAGTAAATGTGACTTCAGCAGCAGCCCTGAGAAGTGACAGGGTGCTCTAGTTGAGCCTAACCTGTTTTAGCTATAGGACTACTTGTTGGTAGACTGACCTGAGCAAGCTTGACTGGTAGGATTTTTCTCATTCAAAAAATTATTTCTGTCCTTGTCTTTCACTGGTCTTGTTTTTCTGCTTCCACATCCTGTATTTAAACAAGCTCCTACTGAAGTAGCAGCTGCAGCAAATGAGAAGCCTTTCAGACCTGTGCTTTTTAGACATTTCAAACATATTCTGAGATGTACAGAGTAAACCAAAATATTTCTCCTGGAGAAGGCTGCAAAGGTGGTGCTGATATTGAGTAGGCCTGCAGGATGCAGTAAGTCTGGGTGGTGGAATGGGTTAGTACAGCTCTGGCCTGAACAGTCCTGTCACAACATCTCTCCTGTTCCTTTGTACTCACTCTGTGTTCTTTCCTTACTGGTGTACCTGCCGAGGCTTTGTGCTGAGTCAGTCTGGTGCTCATACCCTTTGCTTGTTGATAGCAGGAGAACTTGCTGGTCCTGTAGGGGCATTGTGAAAGAGGGACAGTCTCCTGCCAGAAAATGGGCAGGTTGTGAAAGAAGCTAACACTTCAGTGGGAGTGTATATATCTTTCTAGCCATGCAAGTAAATGTGGATGACAACCTGTTGTGTTCTTTAGGCATTTTCCCATTAATGCAGGCTTGTGGGACTGTGGGCCAAAGCTCTGTACCAGGTCATAGCAGACATGTCAACATGATGAGCTGTGGTTTGAACAGAGTTAGGATGTTGACGCTAATTTGAAATCCTTGATGTGGTAAAATTTAAACTGGCAAGCAACCTCATGTTCAAAAAACAATGTCTAGCTTACTCATGGCAGTTCAAGGACAGGCTTTTTTTTTTTTTTTAAATAGCAACAACCAGTAGCTTCAATTAAACTGTCAAGGAGAAGCAGTTACTCAAGTCAGAAAAGAAGCTCTGACCTTTGTAAAGGGTTTACTTGTCTAAGAGGGGGTCTCTGTCTTCAACTTGTTGAGATACCTGGGTATCAAGATCTACAGAATTTCTTTTACTTAATCTTCTTAGTTTAATGAAGCAGCCCACTTTGCTGTAAATCTTTTTGAGTATAATATTTTAATTTGAAAAATTTGTCAGAAAAATTGTGACTTGAATACTAGTTTAAAAAATACTTTTGTGTATTACACTAAGACTTCACAGTCTGTGCTAAACTGTGCAGGAAGTGCTGTACTGTATAGCTGCTGTTCACTTTCAAAAATTTCATTTTGCATGCTATTACACATGTAGTTGTTGTGCCTGTGGGAAGAGGGAGAAGTAAGATGGACATCAGCTAAAAATTAGGAATGAGAAAATCAGACTCACAGGAAAACCTTTCCCTTTCTCTTGTTAATATATTCCAGATTAATGTGTATTGTGTGAGAGTGGAAATAATGCTAAATTTCTGTAATCTGCACAAAATGGCTAGGAACTCCTGCAGGAAGAAATCCTAGAGACTATATCATGAATACTTAGATTGCCATTCTTGTCTTTAATAGTGAGCATCAAGCACTTCTGAAGCAGATACAGGATACTCAAGACTCCCAAACTCGTAAAGACCTGGAACAGGAGCTGGATTACCTTGTAAAACAAATGGAGATGAAAGGAAATCAAATATCCAAGCTGAAAAAGCATCAGGCTACTGTAAGAATGAAATGTAAACTCTCTAGCTGCTAACATTCTTGTTGAAAGGCTGCCACAACTCTGCCTCCTGTTGTCATCAGCTAGAATGTCCCTGAAATGTTTTAAGGCAAGATGTTCCAGTATGGGTGATTATAATTAGACTGTTGGCTCATATTTTTGTGCCTCCAATTTCTTCATTTGATCAAGAAAAAGTGCTTACGACTGGCAGTTAGGAATATATACTGGTGGGAAAGCTTCCTGCCCTGTGGCAGTTCTGCAATACAGAGCTGGGTTGCACTGTCTGTCACTTCTGCTCACCGTGTTAAGACAAACTGTTGAAATTTCATTCCTTTATATCCTGTCCCTCAGGGGAATGAAAAAAAAGAAGCTGTAATTCCTGTACAGACTGGATTAAATGTCTTTTATATTACTGAAATGTTGAAGCTTTTTTATTAACTGGTCTGTTGACCAGAGCTTCTCCAAAATCATAGCTGAGCAAACCTTTCAGTTTTGTTTAACCCTTAAACTATCAGTATTTAGTTTAGAACCATAGATAACAACTTTTCATACATGCCCATATAAAATCCCTCTTCTGTAGCTGAACAGCCTAACTCTTTTGTAGCAATTTGGTTTGGGCATATGATTAAACATATCCATAGTTCTGTCTGATTGTTTTCTGTTTTTTCATCTTACGTTTCAAGATAAATACTCACCTGAGAACTTTGCTTATACAGGAAACAAAATAAAAGTCAGCATAAGACCTTATGAAAAGAGGAGGTTATAGTTAATTTAAATCTGACCAGCTTTATTCATATTCATTTTTGATGGATTTTACTCACTTAAACATTTTATTGTGCATGTAATTGCAAGCATAGAGGTGCTTTATGTCATAGCAGATGTGTCAGACTTGCATGTTAGCAATATGGACAAAGGGCATTGAGTGCTGAGTCCTCACTGCCTCTCTTGGCAATGTCAGCTGGTTTCTTTGATAAAACTCTTATATTCTTGAAGACCCAAAAATTATGGTGTTACTCCTTGCCTCAAAATCTTGCTGACTTCATCCTCAGGAACCTAAGACAGTGGACAACAAATGCACCTTTGTTTCTTTCTTTTGCATATCTTTATGGCCACTGCTTGCCTTTGTTTTGGGATGATGAAAAGTAGCACATACAATGTGGTGCAACCTTGTTGTCATCTTTGCCTCTTACCAGTGTGCAGATCTTCTGGCAAGTCCTCAGTGCTCTGGTACAGCCTGGTCAGAGCACACCCCTTAGGGCCATGCTGTAAATAATAGTGTCTGTATGATTACTGTCCATCATGCCCTGGTTATCAATTCCTCTAACTCCTTGGCCTGTTTTTGTTTTGTTTTGTTTTGTTTTCTGGTGCTTCTGCACACAGACATTTCCATTTGTATTTTGTACAGGCCAATCTTAATATTTCTAATGCATATTTATTTGTCTAGAAACTGCCATACTAAAAGTGCCATGCTAATCTCTGTGTTTCACAGTTAATAATATGTTCTAGAACAATTAAAGTTAATTATTTTTAGAAGTGGGCTTAAAGCCTAAATTGGCATTTGGAATGCTTCCAGCCAAATTTTATCTTTGGGAAGTGACCTTTTCATGCCAAGTGCAAGTCAAGACTCATTATTTGACATTTTAAAAAACATTCTTTAGCAATTAACCCTATTTATTCTGTTTTCCACTTTTGTTAAGGAGGCTTCAAAATAAGCTGCTTAAATCCAGTAACTGACAATTAACAGTATACATTTTAGAGATTTATTGGTTGTTTGGTTGATTTATTGGGGTAGTACAATCTGAAATGGAAGGAGACTGCTGTAAGTATAGATTATTGAGAGATGATATTACAGCTCTCTCAAGCAAGCATTTTTATGTTAGGGAGCGATGGGATTCAACAACCAATTGAGTGTGGGTGAGGTCAGTTTTCTGTGGTGGTTTCTATATGGGCAAGGTCAGTTTTCTGTTATAGTGAGCCAACTGTGTAAGGTTACTAAGTTTAAACTTTTCTCTTTTTTTAATGTCTCTTAGTAATCTGTAGTTTGGAGTCCAGTAGAAGTCCAGTCAGCTCTACAGCTTTGGATCTTTGGAGTATGTAACATGCTAATTAATAATTTTTTTTTTTTCTTAGGTGCAGAAATTAAAGAGAAAAACTCAGAAATTGAAGCAAGGGGAAACTCATGTCAAACTAAAGTGTGGTGAACAAAAGCAAGCAAAGGAGATGGCAGTCTCTGTAAAGGAAAGTATGTCTAAGCCTTGTCCTTGGCAGAAAAGCAGAAGTTCTCTTCAGCTGCTAAAAGCTGTGAGAAAACTTCAGCTATCTTTGAAAACAGATGATGTCATCTGAGAAGATTAGTTCTGAAGTTTGCTATGTTAGAAGTTTTTGAAGTTGTCCGACATCTACTAAATTTTTGGTTGTACAAAATACCTTTTAAGAATAAACTGGACACAGTAGAGATGTACATTCTAAACTGCCTACTCTCCAGTAGGTCAGTTTGTTCACCTTAGAATTAACTTTCCTGTAGTGTAGCTATAACTCAACTACACTTCCTTTTAATAAAGTGTTTTAATGGTCTAATGAAATGTTATCATTTGTAAACTTGTCAAATAAAATTTTATACTTTTTTACACTTAAAATAGTATGTGATCTATTTCCCCAGCTGCCAAGGAGATATTTAGAGCTTGCTTTTCCAGAATGACTTGTGCTAGTGCTTCTGTACAAATAAAACCAAAGATCTTCCTTTCTCTAATAACTGAAGATTCAGATCACTCTGAATGAGGCAGAAGAGTCTCTTTATTTATATATATTTTTATCATTATTAATATTATTACTTTATAAGCTCTATTAACAGTCTTAGTATTAGGGACAGCTGGGGTCTGGAAGCACAACCCATTACTTGGTTTAGCCAGAAGAATATTGGAGTGTTCTTGATATGTGCATGGGAGGGGCCACTGCCAAATGCTTGAGTGCGTGTCTTCTGTGTAACAGAGCCTGCTTCCAGCACAGTACACAGTGACTGAGGAGGAGGCTGTCATAGAGGAGACCTTCAGCCATGTACCTGTTACCAATCTTCTTATTTATGGATTATTTCTAGCTTAGAAAAGCACATTGTATGCTTAAAGCTGCTTAGACAAAATTTGAAGCATGGTATTTTTTCATGGTGCAGATAGCTTCTATGAGATAGGTTTATGCATTTCTGGATACTGGAATCATTGATACTGGTAGGGATAGGGTACATAAATCTCTCTGACTTCCTCTGTACCTTGACTTGTTATTCTTGTTGACTACAGAATCCTGGGGAGAGAGTGTTATTTTGGAGCTGGAGAAGCAGAGCCCTGGCTTCACACTTGGGCAGGAGCTGTGGTGGAGGGCTGCAACTTTGGGTCTGTCAACCAGGTACTGGATGGGGCAGTCTTTAAACAATGGCAGCATTGAATAGTCAATCTTCAAAATGTATGTGCTGACAGGGGCTGTCCAGTCCCAGAAAAAAAATTATGTTTGCCCTTCTGTGGGGTGAGTGGCTGGAGGGAAAGGGAAACAATTGAACCTGGTCCTGCAGGTGGTTCAGCATTTCTCATCTCTGCCTGCCTCGCAGCTGGGCCAGAAGCTGAAAAAGCTCTCACTCAGAGCCAGGAGCTGGGATTTGAGAAAAGAAAATAGGAATTGATAATGTGATAGCTTACATTGGCTGACTGGTTACATCACTTGTATTTCAACTCAAAAGATTGAAATACATTTTAATAATTCTTTTTTGCTTTTTCTTTCTGAAGCTTTTATTTCTGTAGTGCGTGTGTCTTCAAACACCAAAGCAAAGTAGATGCATTTCAGCATTGGCTGAAAGATCCAAACCAGGTGCAAAGAAAGTGTATCCCAAACCAGTTTTCTTGCTTGAAGAAAGGCTTAAAATTTGTTTCCAGATTGTATCTTGAGAGGGATGGGTAGGGTAGGAGGTCAGGTTATGTGTTTATCTATTAGCATATTCACAGTTTGAGGCAGTTATGAGTCATGTAAAATAAGTTTTCAAAGAAATATCCGTCAGAGACTAATTAGAAGCTGCATTGGGGAGGTACGCTTGTGCACAACTGTGGTGAAGTTCAGCTCCATGAGAATTAGTCAGATCACAGTGAATTTTGCTGGGATTGAATGCTTCATGTCTTTATGCTCCAAAAATGTTCTGGCCTGGAACTCCATAAACGTACATTTGGAGAAAGCACAGTGGTCAGGGCAGGCTTCTTCACAAGAACAGTATGTTTTTGGCTTAGTAAGTGCTTACTCTATTCTTTTGCAAATCCTTGTTTTGATTTATATCCTGCATGTTTTTGTTTGTCTTCTCAGATGAAACTGTATATATCTCTTTTTTATTAATGGTTTGGATCTAACTCTGCAGGGCAGCAGACAAAAACACACAGTGATCCCCAAAAAAAGACTTATCAGTTTATTTACTTGAGATCTGGGTTTTTTGTGCTGAGTTATGTAAAATTGCGAAAACACGTTTTATTGGTATTTGAATCAAGGGCTGTATTTTATGGTTAGACATCAAGGGAAGCGGACAAAAGATGTAGGTCAAACAGTATGATTAAAAATACAGACCAACAAATTGCAACCAACAATAGCTCACTTTCCTGCTGCTAATGTATGCTAGCACAATTTAATGGCTTGTTACTTGAGCCTGCTGGAAAGACTTTCTCCTAGTACAAAAGACATTCAGGTTGAGCCTGTGTGTTACAGTCTTCTAACTAGCAAAGCTGGAGGTTGGCCATAGCTATAAATCCAGTGTGTTCTGGGAATAGAAGCTGGCAAAAACACTCAGAGCTAAATAATCAGGGCAGGATCTTGCTGGGATTTGGATACTGGCTAACGTAACTAAGTGCAGATGTTTATGTGGACTGAAATACATTCCCAGAATAAGAATATTGTACAAACACATCATGATTTTATAGCAGGAAAAAAAGCCAAGGAAGTGAGGATAATAAAAAAAGCACTTTTATTTTTGATGAAGCATGTTTTGTTTCCCTCTACTTGCCTGCACTGAAGTGGCCAAGGCTGCCTCCACTGTGTCCCCTGCTGGGGCCTGTTGAAGCTTCTGCAAGTTGCTTGGGTTGTGGCTCTGGTGCTTACCTGAAAGTCTGCATGGGATCCCATGTGAGTGCCACAGTCTTTCTTAGATAAGAGGGGAGAAGCAAGCATTTCTGAAAGTGTTACACTGAGGGAACAGCTGAAATAGGTCAGATGAATCTTATCCCAAATGCCTGGTCATTAGTTTTACAGCCATTATCTGTGTTATTTTTATCTGAACTCCACTGGCTACACAGTGGCATAATTTCTCTTGGTTCCTTCTTATTTATACAGCTGAACTGCCTGCTCTTTATTTTCCTTAGCAATTTTTAATTTACCTGGTGTTTTTTGCTTTAGTTTGGGCTTCCCAGCCCTGACTTTTGGGTTAGCTGCACCTTTTTTTTTTTGGTTGCAATTGTGTCAACTGTTCAATTTTGAGACCTGAATACACGCATGGGAGCCAGGAGCACCAGCTTTTTCATTGTGTGTTTACCACAGAATTATGGATGAAATGGAACGGAATGTCAAGACATAAACTAAATTCATTTCATGTTGCATATTGTAAGCAAAACTTTAGATCTTCCTGGCAGGTCAAGTGTGTCCTTCTTAGAGTGAAGAGGAAGCAGCTTCAGACAATGCTGCAGTGTTTAAATAGAGTGGTTACACAGGAGACTTTCCTCAGCAATGATGAGATGAAAGCTAAGATGATGTATCCAGGTTTGGATTACACTTCAAGGAAGCTGTAGACTACTTGGAGAATATGTGGAGGAAAAACAGAGGTGAAGAACACTTGACTAGGACACTCGAGAAGAAAAAGGAAGGAGCTGGACTTACATCTCCACTCTGTTTTCTCTAGGTTATAGGTCTTAAGAAGCATGAGACATTGCTGTAAAGGTGAAGGGAATAAAGTTCTGTTTGCACTTACAAATAGGACATAAAATACTGGGCTAAAATTCAAGCTTTCCAAAGATAGTGTAAGCTAAACACTGACATCTAGGCTAGGAGGTTGTTGACCATCTGTAAGGACCATCCATTTTTAAGAACAGTATAAACCTTTAGGGAACAGATTTACTTTTTCCTGCCCAAGAGCAGTGAAAGTAGACAGATCATAAAGCCCATTCTGGTCCTACCTCTTTAGGGCTCTGAAGTGTTCCAGCAGTTTGCCATGTTTTGCTTTTGGATGAGGTCTAGGGGGCCTTTTTTAATGGTCCAGTTTTTCACCTGTGGTTTTTATTTTCATGCATTCATTTTACTCAAATAGATAAATATACTTGCAAGAAGCATACACTACATAATCTTTATCATGGAACCTTAGAATATCTCAGGATGTAAGTGAGCCATAAGAACCAAAGATTGTAATTCCCTGCTCCTTGCAGGTCTACCTAAAGCTAAACCAAATGAGCAAGAGTGTCATCCAGATGCTCCTTGAACTCAGGCAAGTTTGGTGCTGTGACCATTTCCCTAGGAGCTCAGTCCAGTGACAGACCACCGTCTGGCTGAAGATTCTTTTCCTAGTGACCAGTGTTGATAGATGAGAATTAAAAACCACTTCTCCTCCAGAAGTTCTCTCAGCTCCCCCTTCTGTGATACAAGCATACTAGGAAGGTGATAGAATTGTGAAGGATGCTTGTCAAGGAACTCCACTCCATACCTGTGCATTGTAATATGTGTTTGTAGGATTGACAAGTATCCGGATGGACTTTTTAAAGGCTTTGACAAAAAAAAAAAAAAAAAAAAAAAAAAAAAAAAGCCCAAAAAAAGTCTTCTAATTAAATAAATTCTGCTGGTTTAATATAGTCTTTTCATATCATTAAAATTGCTTACTCATAAATTTACCATCTGAGCTATGTTGAGCCTGATGAATGTTTGGATTATACCAGCTTGTGTGTAGCATCCTGTTGAACATTTTTTTTCCCCTGTTGTTCTGTTGGAATTCCAAGTGATGCATCTGCTTTCAGAAAAGAAAGGGCGTTAACACCAAAGAAGGTCTTACGGACGGCTAAACAAAATGCACACTGGTTTTTAAAAAAAACATATTAGATCTTTGCCTGAAAATTAAAATCAGAGAAAGTAATATGATTTTTGAAATCTGCCTGTAAAGACAGAATAGGAGGGGTCATAATACTGTTTTCCTTTCAGTAACACAGCATAACCCTTCTTTCATCTGAGTACTAGTGTGGACCTGTTTCTGCAGCATTAATTTATGTGATAACTCCTAGTTAAATTCAATGCCAAATAATTTTTTCTGTATTTACCACTTTAGATTTTATTATTATTATTATTCAATGTACATTCCTTTTGCGTGTGCCAGAAGCAAATGTCCTTGTTATTCAGGCTACTGTCATGCAGAGGGAGTTAGAGAGCTGGGAATAGCCCGGAGAAGGGAGCACACGACAGCACTGTTGCTGCTCCACGTAGGGCTCTCGCTGACTGTGAGGACCCAGGAGCTTTTATTGGCCCAGCAGGCTGCACTGTGCACATTTGAAAATAGAACAAATATGAAATTCCTTCCTGAAAAAAGGCATGAAAATGCCAGTATTTGCAGTTGCCTTGTATGAGATTATATTTTTCTATTCTGTTTCTTGAAGAGACAGGGATCTATGCCAGACCAGATGGGCTGAGCCGAGATTGTCTTAATTCTCTGATATTTTTGTGCTGTTCTAGTACATCTATGTTGCAGGTTAGTTTTATTTTCAGTTTTTAAGTGGGTTTCAAATTTCCAGGTTCAGTAATCTGAATTCTGCCATTTTCCTGTTATGAAATGTTTTGGTTTTTTTATACCTGTAATACTTCCACTGGGTCAACTTAAGGGAAGTACACTTCATGGATAAGTCTAATAGCACAGTGGTCTTTGGTGGCTGATTAGCTGTTGTTTTGGTGTTACTCTCCGATGCTAATGATGATCTATATGCTCTTTAAGTTTCCCATTATGTCAAGCTGCTGTTGTTTATGAAAGTGTGACTTGCTGGTTATTTCTGATTTTATTCAAGGGGTGTTTTTTTGCAGACAGAATTACTTAGCTAGTCCAGAGTAAATATTTGCACAACCTAAGATGGAGAAGATTTTGTATGCACAGCAGTCTTACTGGACTGTTTTATCCCCTTTATCAGGAGTGAAGCAAATCTAGGATCTATCATGCAGGCATATAACACAGCAGCTGTTCATTAAAAACAGTGTGTCAGCAATGGCTTTTTTCTCCACCCAAATAAAAAGCTATTAACATTGAGGGTAATTTGTCTCTAGACTTTCACTCTCAGCTGTCTACTTATGATCAGAATTTGCTGCTCAGCAAGATTGGGACTGAAATTCCCTTTCCCTCATTGGGTTGGAAATAACATTTGTAAACACTTAGGAAGAAAATAAACCTTTGAGATGACTCTCAGACTGGGATTCTTCATGCAGTGGGAATGCAATGGTTTTCTAGCTACACAGGAATAAGATTCAGAAATGCAAAAGTAACTCTTTTATATACGTAAGCAGAAGCAATTCAGTCATATCAAGGAGGAACACAGCAATGCAGTTCAGAGAGCTGGAAGGTTTTCAGTGGCAAAAAAAAGTTCCTGACAGGAAAGAAAAATCCAGTGAATGTAGTGATGCAGGAAGATCATTGATTTACACCCAGGAGTTATATTGTGTCACCTACACTCTTGGAAAGTAGTTTTCTCCAGGTAAGATGAGCATCATTTGAACAGTGAAGTGTAATTATGAAGCATTTTAAAAAGTAAACAGAGGAAGATCAAATTCAATGTAAGAAATCTCTAGGTTTATAAGTAATGAGCTAGGCTGCCTACATGTGACTTTCAATTCTTTTAGCAGATTGATTTTACTAGAAAGGAAATGTTGCAATGATAAAAAATTATTTAGATAATTAATGAGCTGCTTGTGTGCAGTGTAGGTAGTGTTGAGCTGCTTGGATTTGAAGAGGTCTGAGATGAGAAGGAGAGAGCTTGGAGAGACTTTTTTCTGTATTATCGCTGTAATGATGTTTTGGTAGAGCAGGACACTACTGAGGACTGAGACATCTCAATGAAGCCTGCAAACTTGGGGAGTATTTGTTTGAGCATCACCTTTTGAAAATAGTTTTGAATACTTGTTTATTTTATCCAATTTCTTCAATAATTTTATTTTATCAGTGCTACTTGTCATTGACAGTGAATAAACTTCTGGAATTGTATATAATTGATAGCTACAGTTTTGTTTTTTCTCTTTTGTGTTTCATTTTGTTACTAAATTTGCTACTGAACAGTTTATATGCTTTCTAAATGACTAAGAAAAATAACTGATATGTTCTTAACTCCAATTCTCCAGCACTTGCCTATTTCTCATAGCAGGAATGTAGCTGATGAGAAATATCCTGATGTGGTTCAAGACAATTGGGAAAAATTAAGAAGTGCTTTAGACAGGAATTCAGATATTTTTAATACTGATGTGCTTTCCTGTTAAAGAGTTTTAAGAAGAAGAATTATCAGCTTTCCTTTAAAACCACAGTCCTACAGATAATGCATTTGTTTATAGGTATTTTCTGAGAAAGATCAACACTGCAAACGTTGCCACCCTTGGTTTGTATGCTTGAGAAATCTGGAGTGTGGCTTTCAAAGTCAGCAGGAATCCTGGAAATCTGGTGCTGAAATTCCAGAGTCTAGAGCCCTGAATCTGAAGTGGTTGCTCCTCTGGAGCTACTGTGTCTTGGACTGCAGAAACAGGCAGTTCAGAAGGGTATTTGTGGGATCAACTTGATGGAGCAGCCAAGATATTGTCTCAATTATGCCAAACCCTGAAATTCACCCTTCCAATTCTTTGCAACAATATTATTTAAAATATTTCTGTGCGTGGCCTGTTTCTGGATAAACTAAGAGAAGAAGGTTCTCGTTTAAAAACTTATGCTGAAGTATCTCTAGGAGTCTCTAGATTTTCACTCTAAGCTGTCTGCTTCTGATCAGAATTAGCTACTCAGCAAGATTCACTATTAGGACTGGGTATCTAGGAGTATCTGCTTGTGGTTATTCTCAAGTTCTCTTTCCTTTTGAAGGAAGGGAGGGAGTTGTTTACATAGAATTACTCGTGTGAGTGGTACTTAGCAAGCAAAGCAGCTTTCCTGTTGCAGAGTGTTTAAAACCTAGGATTTAACCCATGCTGTTACAGAGTGGGAACAGTGTGGAACTGTAGCACCTCACAGGATTGTCTCTGGAAAAGTACAACCCCTCTCTTCTGGGAACTAGGCAGGTCTATGCCTCGACTTTGCAGGTGAGGAGTGGGCTGCCCAGAGTGGAGGAAGGAAAATATGCTGTGACTTGTCCTCCCTGTCTCCTTTTTCCAGCAAAAACGTCTCATGTGTCTGTGGGTTTGCACAGGGGAGGAAGGCACAGCCCTTGGCCCGAGTGGTTTTGGTGAACAAAAGGAAGAAAAGGAGATTGCAATGCCCAACCAGTGACAATTGATTGGGAACAGTGCTAAGGAAGGTACAGATTTACCTGGGACAGATAAGGGGTCTGTAGCATTTAGTTAGTGGTATAACCAAGCTCTAACTGGTCTAACTGTCAGTGCTGGTGCAGCCATTTTTCACTCCTTAGCCCAAAGGGGTTTTGTGATGGGGAGACAAGGTAACACTGGCCCAGGAGTACGGTGCTACCAGGGCAGGAAGAGCAAGGTTAAACTCTTCATTCCAAATGCAGCCTCTTGAACTTGACACGTTTCTCTTATCTGAACAGGATAGAAGAAGACATGATCCATGGTCTTGGATACAATGGGCTAATAACGTACAGAGAAGGGAGCATGACCTACAACATTACAAAGTTCACCTAAGCCACTCTGGAATAGACCCTTATTAGTATTAAAAGCAATTCACATGTGCTCTGGATTATTTTGATCTTCAGTATCTGGTTATCTAATATTTGAGGTACAGTTTCATCTTACCATCATAAGTGTCATTCATCTGCTATCTAGATCTGAGCATCATAGATGAAACAACAGAATGATTAGACAAGACATTAAAAACAAAGCTGAAATAAAGCATGGAACAGAAACACAGATGGCCCCTTATTGATGAAACAGTGAGATAAAAATTTTATTACATGTAGTTCCAGTAAACCCCAAGTGTTTTGCTGAACTTAAGGAAATTCTGTCTTACCTGTTAGGATCATTGCATGTATGTAGCAATACTCATCAATACTGGGTAAAGAAGTCTCAGCAGATACTTATGTAGACTTTCAAAGCTCTCTGGAAAAGTAGTAGCAGAAAAAGTGCTGCTGTTTGTTATGGTTTGGCCTAAGACAAAAAGCAGCCAAGCAACCAACCCCACAGTGTTAAATATACCCATCAAAGAGCTGAGAAAAGGAAAGAAAATATGACAAACCTTACAGGAACACAGTAGTTTTGGCTTTTCAAGGATGAAGTAATACTGGTACCCTTCAAACCCTTGAGCAAGCCTGAGGGATGTAAAGAAGAAGGAAGAAACAATTTCCTTCTAAAAATGGGTGTTATGATGCCAACAGACCCTTCAACACTGATACCAGGCCAGACTCAGCCATCCCCAGGACACCCTTGTTTCAGAAGCTGGCTACAGCAACATCGTGCCAAAATCAGATACCAGAGGAGCGATAACCCTGAAATAGTAACATACTTGAAGTTCTCATGGCATGTGAAGATTTAGGAGGTGTGTGTGTGAGAAGAATGTTGTACATGCCTGAGCAGGACTCTGTTCAGGCAGAAGGATTTGTTAACTGATGTCCTTTCCTAGAGGATAGGCACTCCACCAAGGACTGTGGAGGTACCTTGACCTCCAAGAGCTGTTTGTTTTTTGGGGTCGGCAGAAGGCCCTTTCTTAAAAGAGATATGAAAAAAATAAAAATCCACACAACATGGGTTTCCCCTGCCATCATATTCCATTCTCTGACATACTTCTGCTTCAGGATAAAAGACCCCAGGGAATTAAACTGTGGTGTGGATGAAAAGTTAAGGGCACTGACAGCATTGCTTTCAGACATCTTGCACTCATGTTGCTTAAAGTGTTGATGTTCTCCATCTGGTCTGATATTCTCCAGCTGGTTTTTCTTGCAGAGTCCTACCACAGGCACAATGGTTTCACCCTGCCCTGGCACAACACTGAAACCAAGGAGCTGAAACCTCAGTTCCAGCTTCTGCTTTCTCACTCTGATATTGACTATAACCTTAAGAATCTCAATATAACTCACTGATGAGATTGGACCTCTTTTCCCTACTAATAGAAATGTACTTCCCTATGGTAAAAAAAGAAAGAAAAAAAAAAAAAAAGAAAAAGAAAAAGAAAAAAAAAGTTTTAAAAACAAGTTTAAAAGCATGGAAGAAAGTTCCATTCATTATGAGTCAGTGTTTAAAATAAGCCTGTGGTTTTTTTGCTCTTGACAGGAAGCAGCAGAAAGGCTCAACTCACACCCCCTAAGCTCTAATAACTGCTCACATTCATATTTTCAGTATCTTGGTTCTGAGGCTGTGCCTTTGTTCTCTCAGCTCTCACTAGCGTTTTCTGTGCATTTTCTCGAGTTTTCCTGCCTTTGTTTGGTGTCTCCCTGAGCTGTGGTCCTTCCACTAGAGGTCGGCTGCAGCACATCATCACCCAGGATCTCACCAGCCTCCGCAGTTCTCAGGATACCAGCAGGAAGACTCTGAGTTTCATTTTTATTGTCATCCAAAAGCCAAAACCAAACTAAAATCTCCACCGTGTGCCCAGGGTCCAAAAGAGATGTGTAGCTGTTAAACAGAAAAAACAGACTGTTTTTTAATGCATGACTTGCCTTACAAACTGCACCTTGAATAAGCACAGGTGATCAGCTGAAAAGGACAAAGGTTTGATTGCATAAACTGATCTGTAAGACTTTCCTTAAATTAGCATTTGAGCTATTAGAGATAAGCACAGGCAGACACGTTTACCCAACTAGGCAATGATGTTCACTGCCATCATTGTAGGCTGGCTTAGTTTGTGGCTCAGTTTGTGGCTTCTTGGTTTTTGAACAGGAGTTTCAAAGTACACCTTCTGGGCTAATGCTATTCTTACCAAAGCCATTGATAAGAAATTTGCTATTAACTTTGGTTGAAAGACAGTGGTTTTGAAAATCCTGATTTTCTATTTGGAGGTGCCAGAATTAACAGTAGGGAGTTTCACTGAGTCTGCTGGAAAAGAAACACAAGACCAGAATGTCTCCTTTGCCCCTTTACCCCTCCACTTATTTTCATCTCTTTTTTTTTGGCTGATAATGTGCAGTATACCTTTACTGTAGGATTTCGTATCCAGCTTAGGAAATTTATATCAGTACCATCTCCTTTTGTGCTTTAGGTTCTGCAAAACTTTAGAAGCATCTTCTGCAAGCAGCAGATGATGAGAACATTTCTAGTTTATGATGCAGAGGTTTCTCAGTCAGAAAGCTGGGGCATGCTAGATGCAGGACTTTGGAAAGAGAGACTACATGATTCATTATTTAAAGGTAATTATGAGGAACTTTCCTTTTTCAGTTATGTTAGTCCTGACTAGTCTTCCTGATGTACCAAGATACATTTCAGTGATTAAAGCCTAAAATGTTTCTTTTGACAAATGGAGAGATGATTTTTAAATAATTCAAGTCTTATCAAACTACAATATTTCTGTATAGTCAAGAATCCCTACTCATATATTGCCGAAAATACAAACTGAATATGTTGCTCTTGCTTTACTATATATTGCCTCCTATATAAAAACATGTAGCAGTATTCATAAGTTTCTGTGGTTACTTTTATGTCAACCAGATCAATCCTAAAGTAGATCCCTGGCAGCAAAAGCTTTTGATGAAATGGCAACAATAGAAAAAAGGATATAAACTGATGGGCCTTCATTCTAAATCTGTAGAGGTAATAAAAGAGATTAAAGCGATTTCATTTAAAGTTATTTTAATTTATTTATTGGACATTTCCAGGGAAATTGAAATCTCTAGAGAAAGGTTGCCTTGGGTTTATGTATCATGTACTTATGTTTGAATTCATTAAAGATCCATTACTAAGGTGCTGTAGAGATATTTTTCCCCCTATTTCCCAGTTCAGCAGTTTCAAAAGGCAGCTCAAACACTTGCATAAATATTCAAAAGCTCTGAAGTTCACCCAAATCAAGTCAAAATCAGCCCTGGAATTTGTGTCAAAGGGATTGCTCAGAACAGCTCTTTTTGCAATGTGACCAAGGTTCAGCCCTGTGCTCAAAAGACAAGGAGAAATGCTCTAATAATAAGGTACAGGTGGGTGGGGCACAATGTGCCCCAGGGAGTGGCTACTGAGTGTCTCTATTTTGGTTCTCTCTTCCCAGGTTCTCATGACTATGGTGATACAATGCCATTTTGGGACATTTGGAGGATGTGCTACCTGCCACCCAGCCTCCTTGGAAAAAGGGCAATGTATCTTTACAGATCAGGTATCTTTTACATCCACAGGGAGTCTGAGGCATCTCTAAGAGTTCTCATTCATTTGTCCTGATTGCATCTTGTTCACTGTGTGTATCCTTCAGGGCTGACCTGCACCTACCCAGCCAGAGCTGCTCATTCACCCCTGCTGTGGATGATGAAGGAGCTGTGGGTGCGACAGGCTGGTCAAGTGTGCTGGGGCCTTGCCACACTTTCCCAGTGAAATTGGAGCAGGCCTGGTATCTTCATCTGTAAAACTGGTATTACAGAAGTGTTCTGCCTCTAAAACAAGAGGAAAACTAATGCAGTTAAGATGGTGACCTGCTAGTATAGAGCTGGATCTATATAAATATCCAGTGACACTGATACGGTGTCAGAGCATGAGGTTACTGCCTCTCATCCCCTGGGTGAGCCTGAAGCACTATGAAAATAAGAACACCTTGTAGCTCATCTTCCAGTTTTACAGAAAATAAATGCCTTCTCTGAAGTTGTGGAGGAGTTGTGCCCCTGTGTGCCCTTTTCTGTCTTTGACAAATGGAAAGTCCTTGGTGTGCTTCTCTTTCTTCTTTTATTACTCGTGTTTTGTCTCCAGCTCATGTGAAGCTGTTTAAGCCCAGAAATGTTACGAGCTCCAAAGCTTTCTATTCCCAAAGAACCACTGCTGCAGTCCATCCAAATATCTCCATACTCAGGCTTGAAGAATCCCTGTCTAGAAAGGGGGTAGTGGGCTTGTCAAACAGCCACAGATGATGCTGTGGATGTGTTTGAGTTGTGGGCAAGCCTTCATTTGGGACCCTTATTAGCTGGTGGCTCTTTAGTAGAGAAGCAGTAAAGAATGAGAAATTGTTGACTCCCAACCAGTAAGAAAGAGAATAAAGTAAATACTTGGGAAATTAATAGAAATGTAATTTACATAGAGTTTGATATTTAATTTACATTTTTATTAAAGGTTTCTTGGTCCCCTGCCCTTCCTTTTTAATTTTTTCTGTCTCCTGTGTTAAGCAAGGTTCCATTTGCTCAAAACAGATGACAAAGAGTCTTACGAAACTCCTGTTCTTAATATCCTTGGAATTCCTGTAATGTTTTGCTAGAAGTTGTATCAAGAAAATTTTATGGATACTAATAACTGCTAAAACATGACTATGTTCTTCAAATTATACTTCTGATAGAAGTGGCAATTAAAAAAACTCCTGCAAGGGGAGATGTGTGGTTTTTAAATTACTTTTGTACTACTATTAATTTTATTTAACCTAGGGTTTGGCAGTACTCTCTATATTAATATTCTCACTGGTTCCTATTTAATATTCATTATTCTTTTGTGGGTCTCACAAAGCATTTGAGAGAGGACTTGTCTTAAATTGCAGAATTCAGAAATTCAGAATCCAGAAATTTTCTGGATATGTAGGCTTTACAGCTAAATTCAGCTTTGGAGTATTTTAACTAATGTAATGGGTTTGATTTTGATGATACTCTTAGAAAAAGTAGGTGTTTATGCCCTTTTAAAAAAAATTAAGACTGAAATAAGTGTTCTTTTGTGATCCCTGTTTTCAGACCTTTTCCCCGTGCCAGACACTTTACAAAGAAACCATTCTTTCAAATCTTGCTACAGCAGGTAGTTTTTCTGGAAAGCTTGAGTACATGCCATCATCACTAACAGAAGTAAAACTGGCTTTCCTGCTCACTGAGACAACGAAAAAAACCGAGATCATTCCCCTTGTTTTTTCCATAGTGATTTGCTCACCAAATACAGTACGTTTGATTTTGATCATCACTCCTTAAGGATGAGGGGTAACAGCAAATGAGAGAGGTAGTCCCTCCCCTCCATAAATCGTAGAAAAAACCCCCACTTTCATATTCTTTTCAATCTGGTGTATTTCCTCCATATGCTGTAACAGTCAAATCCATTCTACATTTTGACCTTGGAGAGGGGGCAGCAGAGAACTTTCTCAAATAAAGGAGAAGCAGTCAGGAGCAGTGCTGCAGAGGCCAGATGCTCTAAATTGATCTTGACTCACAGCAGGATGGGATCTGGTGTGCTGACTCATTGGCCTTGTGAATCTTTTGTCTGTATTTGGTGTGAGAGTGATGGGGGATCTCCAGCAACATGCGGCAGCAGTGTTTGAAACACATCCTGTGTGGTCAAATTCTACCACTTCTGTTCATGCCGCTGGACAGCAGAGCTACAATCATGTCTGGGAGGAGTTCTGCCAGATACCTAGAAGGGTAGAAATTATGGATAATGGACAATTAACACATCTAGCAGGCATTTGTCAGCTTTGATAGAAGGCTTCTGTAACCCATTTCTATTTAGACACCAGCCTTCCCCTTTTTCACAATTCAGTCTCCTGCTACTGCTGCTAAGCAGGAGCTGCCCAGCTGCAGTGTGAGGTGGTGTGCCAAAGTGTGCTCTCCTCCTTGTGCTCACCACGTCCAGTACAGCACAAGCAGCCTGAGACTGCACCTCTGTAAAAATAATATAGGGACATGCGTGTAGCAGGGCTGGGGTGTAGATTTGGCCACAAGAAGTGGGTCCTAGTTTTACTGAAGGGTGATGGTCTTAGAGAATGGGTTAGCATGTCTGTATGCGGGGGAGAGGAGATGGATGGGGGCATGACCTGGAATCCATCCAGCAGCTGAGCACCTGGGAACCTGAGAGCAAATGCCTACTTGGTGCAGGGGCAGGTGTGACAGCAAGTTCCTCCTGTAAAGGAGGAAGTGGCATCTGTGGACATCGCCTCACAGAGGCTCAGAACCTGCAAGAAATCTCCACATTTGGTAGAGGTGGGGGAGGGGAAAAGCCCAAATGTCCTCACTGTGGGTGGGGGTAGTGAATGAAACCTACTGGACTACTTCTCTGGTATCTGGGGAAGTTACAGTAGCTGTGCTACAAGCTCTATCACTAATCCTCTGAATGTGAAGCTATCCCTTTGATGCACATGGACTTTGATTCCCTATTTCTTTATTGTTCTTTGGACTGAGAAGCCCTTCACAGCTGCTGCATTTTGCACAGAAGGGTTACATCCCAGAAGTTTTTGTTTTTACGGCCCAATGTTCGATTCGGCTCCCTCTATCCATGCCTGCACCAGTGGGACCTGGTGGCAAGGTAAGAAAAAGCTGGAAAATCTCCTCACTTTGCTGCTGTTTTTTGAAGAGGAAAGGTCTCAACTACTGGAGCTGAGGCAGCCCAAATGTCAATGAGAAGGTCTTGTGCCCATGCACTGGGCCAGGATCAAGCATGGCAATAATACAGGAGCAGGGGAATGGGAACAGAGAAAGAGAGAGAGCATTTAGTCTCACACATTCCCTATTTCCTGCTGATTAATCTGTCCCAAGATTGATACCCACTCTGTGTTAAAAAATATATTCATATTTTTCTGTCAGGAAAATTTCCCACATGCGAAAAAATACTGAAGGTCTTCCTACCTCAGGCAGACCCAGACCAGGAAACATTGGATAATTTAATGAAAACTTCAGGAAAGAACTCCAAACATTGGATTGACTCATGCAAGCAATAGGTTTGCACTGTACATCTTTTGTCAAGCACGCTAAATACGCAACTGGGTTGGGAAAGAGTACCTGTTTGAGGGCAGTGCAAGGGATGTGACTGATTTAAGTTTTAAAACAGTCTAGTCATCAAGGTTATTTAAAAAATAGAACTTGATCCTCCACAAAGAAAAAAAGGTGCTATCCAGGTCTCTCTCTTTTAAAAAAACTTTAGCTGCGAGCCAAAAATGTGCCATCACTTTTTTCCTTGTGCCACTCATTTTTCAGACAGCATTGTCTGTTGTTTTGAAGTGGAAATTTTAAATACTTCCCATGATATTTAACAGAGATGTACAATTAATACTATTGATTAAGGAAAACATATTTTCAAATTGTTTGACTTCATGCTATTTTAAATAATACAGATGGAAGGACCTAGAGTTTCTCAAATTTAAGGAATTAGACCTTTAGAGTCAATGAGAACAGGATGAGCAAGGATGATCATACTAAGTAAGATAAAGAAATGGTTCACAGATAATCTGTCATTGCAAGGATTATGTAAAGAATTCATTGCTTGACAGTTTGTCATCAAGATTTGCTTGGCTTGAAGGAATTCTTGGAGACAATACACTCAAGTCAACTTGCAAATTTACAGAACTGCCAACATAGTCCTAAATTTATCTGTGCTGCTTCTATTAGAAGCTTCATTAGAATGTCTCATGGTGAGCAGGATAAATTTGACAAGCACCCATTTGTAAAGATACAATAACAGGATTTTCTGTAATCAGAAAACCCAAGGCCAAGATTAATGCTATAAAACCTTTAGCACACTGAAAAGAATTCCAATTTATGCCATCCAAATAAATTGGTTAGAGAAGATACAAGAATTTTTTTGTTTACTTGTCTGAGACAAGTAAATCACTGTCCATAATGATCCGCGATTAATAAATACTGTGTGACTCACAGTGATCTTCTCATTTACACTGATACTAATGCCAGTTTAATTCTAACTGATACTGGTGGAGTAACTCCTGATGTTTGTGAGAAGGCCTTGGAATTGATACCAAGGCAGGTGTAGGTGTTTTCTTGCTTGCTGTTCTTCTGCTATTCTTTTACTACAGTGTTGAGTTGCTCAAAAGAAGTGAGGAAAAAAACCCAAACCAAGCATTTAATTTCATTTTACAGAATGTTGGATAGAGCATTTAATATAAGCTTGTTTTGGGGGTGTTGTGTATACGTCACAGTAAAACTTTCCTACAGCCTAGTCTGATACTAAATACTTCTTTGTTTCACACTATGATTTTACCCCATGCTGCTCCTGTGACCTTTTTGGAGTCCAGAAATTAGTTTTGCTTTTATGTCTGGAGGAAAGAGGATGAACTAGGAGGTCAGACATGTCACTAGCCATAGCTGTTCTGAGGTTTTATTGAAACAGATGTTCTGAATTTCTTTGGAAAATTTCCTTATTCTGTCCCTTGCCACAGTCTTGTCTTTGAAACAGGGACTGCGCTCTCATACAGCCCAAGGACAAACCACTAAGGACTGAAAAGGAATCAAATATTGTGGAGTTATATGCTAGGATAATTTCACTGCTGGCTGGATTATGAATTTCATCCAGTATGGAACTTCCTTCCCTTTTCTTTTTATTATGATAAATTCTATGCATAAAACTGTTTATGTATGTATATATTTAATAAAGCCCAAGAGAAGGAAAAACAATGATTACAACATATTAACAGAAGCAGTAGTGCCATCCTTTTCTATTATTCCATACTGCAGGTTTCCATGACTTTCAGTCCTGAAGGCAGCACCAGTCTTCTTTTAGACAACAGACATAGCCAAACTGTTTGCTTTTGAGAGGTTCAGAAATCTCCTTGGACAGTAAAAAATGTAATGACATTTTTCCTGTCTGGAAAAAGGTATAGTTATACAGGCAGCTTGCAGCTGCTCAGGCTAGAAGGCATCAGAGCCATTGCCCAGAGGGAGCACTTGGTGAGAAGAGCCTACTTGTCCCTTCTTTTCTTATATCCCCTGAGGAGTCTGTAAGCTAATGGTAAAAAAAAAAATTGACAAAATCTACAGAGATCAGGATTAGTTTTTTTAAGAGGGGAGCTGTCATCCAACTGAAAATGCAGCTGTTTGCTTGCTCCAGCCAATGTGCCTGAGGATCCTTAAGTATTTCAGGTCCATGGAGAGCAGCCTGACCATCAGTTCTGCTTAAAGGCTGGTTGCCTAAATCCCAGCACAGAAGAAGCTGCCAAAGGAGGCAGCTGGGTTTTCTGGTGGCCTGAGTTCTCAGCCACATGTTCAGTACATACCAAGGTGAGGTAGCACCTGAATCTTCCAAAGCATGTTCTTCACCCTATCCAGTGCTCTGGATCTCTCCATGCCAGCTGTGTTCTGATCAATTGCTGAATGATCTGAGGGATTCAGGACAACCGATTCCACACAACCCAATGTCTTGCCCGTAGCAACTAAAACTTGCATTTACCAGTGGTCTGTAACAAACCTGAGAAACTTCAGGCACATAGAAATACAATGTCAATTATGCCAGATAAACATTCACTTAGATAGGTGCCGCTGACGTGCTTAAACTACAACCTTTGTAAGTGTGGGACTATCATACAGCATAGATGTTCTGGAAAAATCTGAGGCATTCTGACAAAATTTATGGAAATACTTGTTTAAATAACTCCTAATGACTTCTAAAATGTATTATTAGATTTAGGTAGACCTTACGACTTACTGTTTTTTTAATCTTGGATGAGCGCATATAACCAAAGTGAGATAATTTGTATATTTACTTCCCAGATTTGAAAAAATAACTACAAATGTAATTCCTAAGGCTTATCAAACTTTGAGTCTCCAGTTTTTTTGCTGGAATACCCTGAACTTAATCAATAGCTCATGCTGATAGCATCATGCTGATAGTGGTTTGATGTGAGATATATAGTATTTTGTCTTTTGAGCGGTAGAATTTCTGCTACTTAACACTCATCCAAAAGTTCTCATGTAGAAAACCTGAAGCAGCATGATAGTATTCTACAAGGAGTTTTTGTCAGCATTTTGAACTCATATTTATTTTGTATTTACTGGAAACTTGTTTGTGTGTTTTTCTGATAGAATCACATAGAAGTGAACACAAATGCACAAGAACTGTGGCTATAACCAAAAAGGAAGTAGGCTTCCAGCCCCCATTTTTTGCTCATGTAAGACTTCAAACATTCCATCCACCTCCCAGAAAAAAAATAAAATAACACAACCCCTCAAAAAAACCAAAGAAACAAAAAACCAAAACCAACCAAACAAACAAAACCACCATAAAATCAAACCAAACAAACCAAAACCAAAACCCACACCACCTTCATCTGGAAACATGAAAAAACCTAAACTTCTTTGGAAATAAACAAAATGTGGGGGACAGACATGGAATTGATGATATTTTTAAGCTATCTTTAGTTTTACTTCTAATCTGATCACATTTATACTTTAAAAATATAATCAGTAAAATTCCTAAATGAAAGCTACTTGGAACTAGAAAATTGTATTTTTCCATTAAAGAAATGTTGAACAGAGTGCTCCAGCACCTTCAAATTTTCAAGTCAGAAAAAGTAATTTGAAAACTTTTGTTTTCCAGTGGGAGATGTCAGCATTCCAGGGAGCAGGTGCTGGGACAAAATCTCCAGAATTCTAGATAACATACGTTTGTTTTCATTCCTTTTTTTCAGTGGCAGAAGAAATGATGCAAAGATCAGTTCTGACCTTCCATGTACGCAGTCTCTGATCTGGAGATTAGATGTGAAATACCTCAGAGAGCCCTCGCAATGAGGGAGACATTATTGCACAGGGGCCTGTCTTTCCCCTGGACTAATACATGGATATGGATATATACTCTTGAACTTCAACTAAAGCTTAAATAAATATTTACTAATCTGATTACAGTTTATTTGCCAGTGAATTTAGAAGCAGAGGCAACAGTACTTCCTTAACAACAGTCTCTAATGTGTTTTGTTTGGTTTGGGTTTTTTTAATATACTGCACAGACTGTCTTCCAAGAACTGGAACAACAGGAAAGCCAATTTACTGGCAACCTGCTTGAGACCTACCTAACATGTAGGTAGCACATGCTACAAACACAAAATGTATGGCATTGTTTCTGAAAGCCATAATCATTTCAATGCTCAGAATTGGAGGGGTACCTGTGTTATGAATCCCTCCACACTGTAAGCTGTGAGCCAATGTGATAGCTTAGCACACAATCTGTCTGAAACTGAGATTGAGTCAGCGTTGTACCCTCCCTGGCAGACTGCTTGGGATGATCAGAGATGTGAGTTACACTGACAGAAGGCCCTGCAAATCAATGAATTCCTTTACGTTAAAACCATTTTCTGTTCCACTTTGAGATTCAGCTTGGAAGACAGTAGATAAGATATATGTTGGTGTGTAAGTGTTGCTTTATAACCCACAAAGGATTTATGAAGGCCCAGTAAGCCTGAGCAGAACAAGAGGAAGAAAACCCAAAACCTGCAAAAAAATCACACAAATACCCAGTTACTTCATTTACGGCTAAGATACGTAACTGGGTATTAACAGTTTTTATAGGCATAAGTAGTATTTAGAAGGTTTGGGTAGTCTCTTTAAAACATGACTCCCCAAACAAGCACAACAGGGAGAAGTCTTCATTTCTTCTTTTGTTTTGTTTTTTTTGTAAAAGGTCTCTAGTTTTGTAGTCACACACGACTTTTGCAAAGTGCAGTAGACTTGACTGAGATATCTAGGACTAAGAGCAGGAATCGCCAGAAAAATAGTCAGGATCTTGAAAGTGGAGGTATTTCAGTGAATGTTCTCCATAAGGTTGCTTAAAAATGCAATCAAAAACCTCTTCTATCTGCTACCGTGAAGTCAACCCAGAATTTGTTCAGTTATTTACCTCAATCAAGTTTAATTTAATTCTTCTGTAAAGGTTTGGTTTAACCTTTAGCAAACTCTGCACCCCCATCATTAAGAGCAGTGAAACAGATAGTGTGTTCAGAAGAATAAGGAAAGAACAGAATGCAGAGAATTGTATCAGAAAAAGGAAAAGAATCTGACCGGGCTGATCCAACAAGTGTTCAAATTAGGTGAACATTTGTCAAGGGTACCTCATAAAGTTTATGGTAAAGAATGAACTCTGATTCAGCACAGATCTGTGAAGCTGGCAAGCTGTTCTTCCAAGCACGTCGAAATTTTACTAAGATTTCAATGACTAAGGGAAATTGCTTTTTCTTTTGTCCATCCTTTCTTTGAATAGAATTTGAGACACCTGGGAAGCACTGGAGATCCTGTCAAGGCAGATGGTAGGACAGACAGTGAGAAGAGGAACTCTGCAGTACATCGTGCATCATTATTTGGCACTGAAGGGAGAATAAAGGTGCATTACACACCAGGAAATAGCAAAACCAGTGGAAAACCAGGACCTTGTATTTGCTTGCTAGATTCTTTTATGGAGAACCATTTAAAAAATTTCCATGGTTATACCCCTATACCAAGTGCTTATTTATACCAGAAGATTAACTTCGGTAATTGTACACCCAGTGATGTATGTATGTAATTCTCTTTGTGACACTCCTTGTCAAGAAACAGAATCTTTTGAAAATGAACACCACTTCTGCTGACTGCAGTTCTGGATTCTTGCCTGGGGTGTTACCAACAGAACTAATGACTCACTGCCAAGGTAGACAGCCCTCACTTAAACATGCTGATGGGTTTTTTTGAAAAATAAGGTCATTGTTAAACTATTCTACTGAACAAGTTCTGATGTCACAGCAATTTGGGACACCAGCCAATGAATGTTCCTTTTAATTAGTGCTGAAGTCCTTGTGTTGTGTGAGCTTATCTTCAAATCTTGCAAGTGGAACTTAGTTTAGAAGGCTTTAAAAATATGCTGACCTTGAATATCAGAATTTAATACATTTTTCCAAACTTTAGCTAAATTAGAAAAAAGAAGAAAAGTTCTACGTTAGTTTAAGAGCTAATCTTTTGCGTTTTAATGCCTTCTTGGTGCTTTTTGTGAATTTATATGACTGAAGGTAAAACCAGGCACAATAAAAAATTCTTACAGTATGTCTTACTCTGTGACAATATAAATGAAGCCACAGTGTAGGTCTTACCTGTAGAAAAGTAATATTTTGGTGATATTTTATTTAGTTGTTCCCTGCTAGTGACAAAACACCATGCTCTGAGGCCAGATCCACTCTTAGGTCGATTACACAGAATTGAAATCTTGGCAGAGCTGGCTGCTGTTTCCTGGGTGCCTCTTTTTCATGGCACAAGCCCACAGCACTCAGCTCATGGAGTTTGCAGAGGTGGAAAACCATGACAACCCTCACACTGGTGAGGATGGATATATTCACACACAGGACCAGTGAGGGTTTTACATAATATATGATGCGAATTTAGAGGACTCAAAGGAGAATGGGGACAGCTGCTGCTTGTGACCAGCCACTATATTAAGAAAAATAAACATAAGATATCCACAGGTCCAAAAGACCTGTGATAGTTAGGTTTGCTGTTTTCAAGGTAGGCCAAGCCCATGACTTGAATTGTTGCTATACTTCTGCAAGACCAAGTGCTGACCGCATTTCTGAGACTTTTCTTTATCCTTCTAGTTAGTTAGGTGATTAATGTTCTACAAAGACCTAACTGAACATGTGGAATTAGTTGTCACATATTGTTAATGTCACAGTTTTGCACTTTTTCAGGGTCATAGACAACAAAGTCATCCTGGAGGGAATAATAACAGAGAAAGGACATTTACTGATGCAGTTCAGTAATACAGTGAGCAAGCACATCTTCTAGACACAGGGAGTTGGAAAAGGAAAATGTTATTTTTTTTTCTGAATGTCTTTTAATTAATGTATTGGATTTCTTTTCCCACAGAACTATATTTAGCTTTCTACCACTTTAAACTTTCCTCAGTTGCAAATAAAAATCCACAAATTATTTGATGTTCCAGAGTTCCTTTTTTTTTAACCAGTAAAATCTGAGTTAAGTGAGACTATTACAGATTTCTAAATAAGACCAGTTGGTACTTCTAGATGGGTGAGGAGGAAGAAGCTTGGAAACCCCATGGCTGATTTTTAACTCTGCAGCTCTAAACTTTTCAGATTCACTCTACTTTATTTATTATTTATTGTCAAAAATAGCTTTAATTTAGATGGCAATACAACCAAGAAAACAAATACATTTGTTCTTTAAGGATTTCTCATTAACTGATAGCATTGAAAGATTTGTAGTGTTGTTTTTTCCTCCTTTCACAGTAATTTTCAAATTATGAAGACTGACTTTTCTGATACTAAGCTATACTTTGTCTTTCTGAAAAGAAAGCCTACCCCCTTGATCTACTCTCTGTCCTGCTATACCTCTTAGTAAAATATATCTTTGAGTAGTCTCTGCTGCTTTTCATTCATCTGAGAGTGAAGGTGAAGGGATGAAGATGATACCCACAGAATTTGGTGCTGTGAACAATTAAGCTTCTCTTCACTTTCCTCTCCTAGATTCCTTGTGTTTTCTCTGGCTTTATGCTTCTTGATGTGGGTCTTTTGAACTTGAACCTCCCAAAGAATATTTGTTAAACGATGACAGAAGAGATTTGTTTACACCAAATGGCTGGTGAGTTTGTTCCTTTCCCTGCAGAATACTCTGGGGTGCACCAAAGCTTATGGAACCTGAAATCTTTTCCTGGCCTGGGGTTCCCTGCAAGCAAAAACCACAACCCTGTGCTATAAATAAACAGAATTACCACAAGCCCTGGGACCGTAGGCATGTGGAAATCCCTGTGATACTGACATCTGCTTGTTTTCTCCTTTTTTGGTTTGTCTTGGGCAACATAACTTGTGAGCAATTCAGTGGCAGCAAGCCAATCCTTGGCTGGGCATACGCCTCTGTGGATCAATGTGCTATGGTGCTTGACCTCTGGACCTATCAAACTGCTCTCCTGGGAAAAAAAAGTCAAGTACAGATGATTTTTGGTCTGAAAACAGTGATTTGCAATCAGTTTGCTTTGGGTTACGTAAGATTGCCTTTCAACATTTCCTGTTGCTCATCCATAAGGATGCTAGAGCCAGCAACTATATATATTCTATAAATGTCACTCTATAATTACTATAAATTATTTTTTTCATTGTTATTTAATCTGAGAAAAAAGTGCCATGCCAGAAAAACAATTAACAAACAGATAATAAAATGTGTATTAAGCAACATGTAGCATGGTTATTCACTAGGGCTGCTGCATATCCTGAGGGCTCTCCCTATGGATCATCTCTCTCTATGGATCCAGAGATGTGACTGTATTTTACCATGGCCCACAGAATCATACAGGGTTTCTGCCCAAAGATTTCGGTGTTGAAAGATGAAGACTGGACAAATCAAGAGGAATGGACCCAGAGAAGCTTGGAAGTGTATTTCTGTCTAGGGAATTCAGCAGTCCCAAGGACAATTCTGTGAGTGTCAGGAAGTAGAAAGAGGCACTTGTTACAGTTCTGCAGATGAACCACTTCAGAAGCAGGGAGAAATGGCACTAATTGAGGTCATCTTCACACACTTGAACTGTTTTGTTCTCAGTCCTGGAGCAACACAGGGCAGCTCTCAAAATAGGAATAGTAGAGGGTGTTATGGAATCTCCCGTGTACCCTTGGCTTTAAATAGAAAACCTTTAAAACAAAAAGTATGTAGTTCAGGAAATCTCCTAAGGCCACTCTCCCATTTTCATGGGTGTTACAGAGCTATATAAAAGACAGTCTAATTGCCTCATACACTAAGCTTCAGCCCTCATCCCAACAGACTTCACCTTCCACTTCTGTATGACCATGCTACCTCTGTGAATTTACCTTTCATTTTTACCGTGGATCTTCTGCACAAAGATATTTGCTTTATTTTAAAAAGAAAAAACTCCAGCTAGAGTATAGTGACACCTCTACAGCAACAATATAGTAATTGTCTTGCAAAAGCATCAAAGGATATATTCTGGAATTGCTCTCACAACCCTGCTATCTAAGCAGGATTAAATGTACAGATGTGCTGTTGCTAGAGGTCTCACTTTTAGCTGAAATTTTAGCTAGCTTTCTTTCCATCTGGGAGAGAGTTCATGCAGAAGAATGAGGAAACAAAAGCACTTTGTCCAGCAGCTTAGCTTCGCCAATATAGAACTTGTTATTGGTCTATTGCTCAAGCACTCTCTTAGCTTCCTCAAAATAGTTCAGGTCAGGCAGGTCTAAATCAGAGAAACTGAGTGTTGAATTCTGCCTTCTCAGAAACTGAGTTACCTCCTAAGCCTTTACCTCCTGCATGGAAGACAGCTTTTTGTC
>VXBB01019858.1:1272-17374 GCA_013399915.1 Illadopsis cleaveri
AATCACTGCTTAGCTGCAAGCTGAGTTATTGCACACAAACTCTGCATGAGCAGTGGGCTCCTACAGAGGCATGATAAAAATGCTGCTGCCACAAGGCAGGGCAGCCAGATGCCAACAGCTCCTGTTGAGCTTTACAGCCTGAGAACGTGGAGCGTGGTGTGAGGTACAAAATGCAGCTGAAAGGTAAAGGACACCAGCTTGGGGCTTGAGCACAGGTTTGTGGTTTGTGGGCTGGGACTGATTCCCAGCTGGAGAACACAGAGTGTGCAGCACTGCTCAGAGCTGCTGTCAGCCTGAAAACATCTCCTGGTTGCTCTCATCAAGTGCATGCTACCAAATTCACAGTGTTCAGCTCCCAGGAACAGGCCAGAGAAAGAGTTGAAACTCCAGCCTGAGTAAGATTTGCTGGAAGGCTGGGATTTTTTTTGGTGTTGTTGCTGTTTTAGTAGCTAGTCTGGACACTGCAGATTTTTTAACATCTTTGCTTATCAAATTGTTCTGACCTGGAAAGTCCTGGAACCACTTCTGAGGTTGTGCACTTTTTCTCCAACCATGGATGCTGTTGTCCTCTGAAAGGAAAAGTGAGAGAAATCCTTTTCCATGACAGTTCTATAGAAAGGACTTTTTTGTTATCAGTTTTCTAAGTGTAACATTGTTAATTTTGCAGATAGTTTTGAAGTTTAAAATGGTTGGGCATTTGAATTTATTTCTTTCTTTTGGAGAATCAATATCTCATCTACTTCAAATACTGTTAGACTCATACATGTCAAAAAAGTTTCCCCTCCAAATCTATTTTTTCTCTGCATGTACATAAAGAATTTCTACTTTCAGCTATTCAGAGTATTTTTTTAAACTGCTACTAAGCCTGAAATATCTGTGGTTTTAAGTGCTGTCTCAAATAGTGTACATGAATCAGTAGCCTGATTCTCAATATCCCAGATTTGTAAAGGGAAAAAGACACTTAATATTACAAATTTCAGTTTTCAGACTGGGAATAGTGAATGATGAATTTGGGGAAGGGAAATAGATGTGCTATAAAATAATTTCCCCAATCTAGGTTTTTTCTTTTTTCTTTTTTCAGTCAGAAAATTCTGATCCTATAAATGATGCATTGCAGGAGAATTCCCCTTGCTGTGCCAGATCCTGCTATCTGTAAAACCAGACAGTCATCAAGGTGTTGGTTACCCTTTCCTGATTTTAGCAAACCTACCTTTAGCTGCCAATGTGGGGAGAGTTCAGGAGAGCTCTGTGCAATCTCACTTGCACTTTGATTCTGGTAAGGACAAAACAGTAAATTTGAAAGCACTGGTGGAGGCATCTGCTGGTAAGGAAATTGTTGACCTGATGGATTCTTTACCATGTGTTGTCAGGCCAAGAAATAGTACTTCTGGAGAAACAGAAACTCAAGTTTTTAACACTGTGAAAGTTCTGAAGAGTTTAATTTTGCATGCATTATGGCTTAAAAAATTAAAAGACTGACGAACTGTACAATAACACAAAATGTTTGAAAATAAAGCTGTTCTATTTTATTCCAACATCTAGTACAGCTGGGAAAAGGAATAGGTCAGAAAAGAGTGATATTTGAGGGGGGTGAATGCTCTGTGGGTGTGCTGGAGGAGACGGGTCTTGTGACAGAACAAAGAGTGGGACAGTGGGCACAGGTTCAGCTGGGGTGGTCACATGACACTTCAATGTTTTAAGGCACTTAATTCAGTTTTTTCTTTCCTGGGTTTCCCCTGCTGACAGGAGGAAAGGATTGCTGTTAACAAGCCTGGCAGCAGAAGCATGCGTGGCACAGGAACAAGGCCCTGGGAAGAACTGTGTGTGCCACAGGGTATTTCCTTCTCTTCTGAGTGAAACTGCAAGTGCACAGTGAATAACTACTGGGAAACCATGTATTATGTGGAAATTATGTGGAAATCAGGCTAAGAAACTGCACTTCCCAAATGCTGCCCTCATCAGCATGGTAAAGCATTGTGATAGTTACTGACAAAATACATGTATACAATATTGGATGCTGTTCACTTCTCAGTAAGAATTCCTTCAGTATCTTTGGTATCTTTATAGCTGGAGTTACACCTGCCTGCCTTGTAACCCACAGCTACAAACAGGTTTCAATCCTGTACACATATTCAGCATTCCAAGTATATCTTTAAAGTGTTGTTTTACAAAGCAGGGCATATTCAGAAGTCACCCTGATGACAACAATGTGGAAACTAATCACTAAAGAATTTGTTTTCCAAAGCATAAATGGTGTACATTGCCTCAGTGCCCATATTTTCTAATGGAGGATTAGTTACCAGCTTGTCAAGCCTATTTAGGAAGGGATTATCAGTTTACAGGAATTGAAAACATCAGTGTAGAAGACAGTAAGTCTTAAATTTGTTTCAACAAGTCAGGGTTTTTTTGTTTGCAGGCTTTAGGCAACTTATTTTCATAGTTAAACATACTGCATTGCAAAAGCCTGGTGGAATTTCCTCTTACCTGGAAGGAAGCAGTGCTCTTAAACTTAGAGGTTAGAGAAGAATTTTTCTGTACAAGAGGCTTAAGACATAAGACAAATGAGAGTTGTTCTGAGAATGGGATTTCCCAAAACTATGGAATCCTTGGGGGCAGAGACAAGATTAGAAGGGGAAATACCATTTGCATATGACCACAGATAAGCATATGAAGGCTTGTGTAAGAATTCCGTCTTAATCTTGAAAAAAACACACAGTAATATTTTTAGATACTATTTTATTAAAAACTGGGGATAAATTCAATTGCAATGGTGCCATTCTTTTGTTGATAAATCATAGCAATCTTGTACTGTAGTGAAATGAAATTTTTATGGTTTTTTCAGCTTGAATACTTGGCCAGTCTTGAGAATTTTTTAGTAGCTGACCGTCTGTGGGGTCCCCTAAAATTTTCAGGGTATATTCTGACAGTCCTGAGCACTGTGAGGGACAGTCAAAGTCGTGAAGAGGTGCCAGCATCTTCCACTGGTTTGCATAAGGCACTTTTGAAGCAGGTAACTCTGAATTTCAGTGTGAGGAGTAGTGCATCCTTGTGGGAAAAGCGTGAGGCATGAGTGGGCATAACAACTATGCAGAAAAGTGGGATGGGAAAACTGGAGTTTGTGAAGGTGTACGTGAAATTTGGAGTCACCGTGAAGGATTTACCTGACAGTGAGCTGTCAGTAGAACCTGCAGTATAACCAGTAACAGGAGTTAAGATTTCTGAATTTCTCAGAAGCCCAAGTGCCACTGTTGGTGAGCACAGTTCCCTTGTCACGTGACAGAGACGTGAGTTCACCCCAGTTCAACACCCTGATTAATACCACAAAACTTTCTGGGCATCGATTTGGTGTGGGAGTCCTTTCCCAACGCTGGTTTCAGAGGGCTTTGAAACCATTTCATGGGGGGTTGTATCAACACTACAGTGAGCTGGACTTATTTCAGTTTTCATTTCAAGAGAGACTTAAAATGTCCTTTCTTTTCTCTGTTTCTGTGTAAAAGAACAAATGTTAGTAGTTTATTCACAGCTAGTGGCATTAGGTACATGTAAAAGTATGTATGTAAAATTTTCTTCTAAGATCAGGTGATTGGCTTTTGGACAAGCCCAGTAAATGTTTTACTGGGGCTGTTAGCAGTTTGGTTTTAGTGGTGTTGATCTCTCCATGCTTTAACTTGTGTGTGAATTGGTACTGTACACAGAGTGAATGCTGAAGCTCTCTGACTGGAGGTTTCTTGGGTGCACTCAGTTTTTGTTGTAACAATAATCTAGATTAAAAAGTAGAGAGAGGGAAGAGCCAGACTGGCACTCTGCCATTACTTGTTCTAAGCAATACATGATGTCAGTAAAGGTGTGCTTTTATAGTAGTCATTGGGCAAAGTGTCAAAGATTTGAGATGACAGGGAAGTGCAAAGGAATTCAAGGGCTGCCACAATGAACTTTACTCCAAAAAAGTGACGTATTTGGGAAATGGAAGCAAAAAATTAATGAAAGGTCATTTGTTGAGCTCAGTTGATTTTCATACCAGCAGACATACTACATTTTTTCTCCTTGTGACTGCATTCAAATTGAAAAAGACACCTTTGATGATTCCCCCTAAAGGCTGTCTGCTGCAAAAACTTGTGCAGCACAGCTTTGATAAGCTGCTCAGATTCATAAAGCTGAAGACACTGATCACTCAAAATTAAGTAATGAAACACAAACACACACGCATCCCCTTAACTGTAGTGGAAAGAAACAAAGGAAATGTAGACCTTATGTTTAGAAGCACTTTAAAGGATACACTATGCAAAAAAAAACATTCCTATGGTGCATTTGCATCCTGTTCAAGTGGTTATGGTATGGCTTTCTTTCTCCTGCACTGGGGGTGGTTATGGTATGGTTTTCTTTCTCCTGCACTGGAAATAATTGCAACACAGATAGAGGCAAACTGAGCATCCACGCTTCACACATGAATAATGCAGGGCTTATCTGCCTCTTTGCCTCACCACAAACTTTAAAAACCTGTAGTCTGCACTCCTGTATTTACCCAGTGAAGTGATTTGTAAATAAATGAGCTTCATAAAAATAAATATTTCTTCGTTTGTTTTGCAGCTGGGATACAGAGGGAGTGAGGTTTAAAAACACACAGCAAATCAGTATCGGGGTGAGGTTTGTGGGACTCTAAGCTCCATCTCTCTGCCAGAGAGGCTTTTGCAGACCCTCTTAGAATTTAGATAAGAGAATGAATTCTTGGAAAAGCTCAGATGATAATTTTATGGAAAAATGATCTCTGGATGCACAGTTCTCACAACTATTTTCAAGTTTTTACAGGAACATCCTTCTGTCAGCAGAATGACTTTTTGTTCTAAGCTCCTTTTGCCCATCTCAGTGCCCCTAACTGCAGTTCAGTGAAACACTTAAAACCTCCCACACAGTGGATCTTTAGTGGCATGAAGCACTAGTTACCCCCACTCCTAAAATCCACACATGCAGTAGTCAACAACATATGACATCACTTGCTTACGTGTAAATCTGCTGATAGACAGAGAGGGAAATAGATTACGAATCAGTCCCAACCCTCAAAGCCCAGAAACCACCCTATCTACTGAAGTCACTCAACAGGAGGAGTCATAAATTGCAGAAGCTTGGCTACAGCTTGACTTTCTGCTTCCTACTCACTCACTTCATTGGCGTGTGTTAGAAATCTTGCATTTAGTTGTGTTAGAAATCTAGCATAGCACTCAATTTGCCACTTTTCTGTGGCTATTACACATCACTTTTTCTCCATCACTTCCACATGCTGAAATTGTGTTTCTTCATCTGTTTGATATACTGGGTGAAATCAGGTAAGAACCATCAGCTTACTTGTGATGTAGAATCTTTGCTTTAATCAAATATTTTAAAAAATGAATATTCATTCATTTAAATTGGCCAAAAGATTAAGATAAAATCTTATGAATTATGCCAAATAGAGCAGATAATTAGTAAAAAGAATTAAATAACTTTGAAACTGAGACACAAGTTTTCATTTTAAAGTAAATAGAACCAAGCCTGATACTTTATCTCTGTCTGTACTTTGCCCAGAGACCTGCTGCTGAGGTATGTGCACTTTGTACAAAGTAGACGTCATCATGAAATAGTCATAATATACTCATGTGAGTTTCCTGGTTGTTGCTGGTTTGATAGGTGCTTAAGATTTTCAAGTTACATTTTTAAAATAGTAAAATTTAGTTCCAATAAAGACTGTGCACCTAGGATTTTCCCCTTTTCAACAACACAAAATAATTGAAATGCTTACAAACGTGCACAAGAAAGTTGAAATTATACATTAACTTGATTAAACTGCATGTGTAACAGCCCAACGCCTACATGTATGTTTTGATTGTACAGAAAAGAGTGAGTACTCCAACAAGAGTGCACAAAGGGCAGTTGGGTATTGCTTCCAGTATTCAATGACAAACAAGAGTTTGAAAACTTCCCCCAATGACTCCTCGCTAAACAATTCAATGTAATAAATCTATAAACCTGTTTGCAGAACTTATCTAATTCCACAGTAAAGACATCATCATTTTGGTTTTATTATCTATTTACTTTTCAAAGAATAACTTCTGTCATTTCACAGGCAAGAGTAAAGGAGTTGCTTCCCTTTGACATTTGCCAGCAAGTAAATAGGCTTGGCAGTTATAATAATTTCCTTGTGATTTCCCACTCCCATGGAACAGACTGTATCTGGTTTATCTCACTGTCATTCCACTGGCTTTAGAAGAAGTAATTTTTATTCCCACTAATCGAAGGATTTAAAAAAAAAAAAAAAAATCAAAGGGATACAGAGCAGTATCTTAGCACAAATCTTTTATATTTTAGGTATGAAGGAGTGAATTTTAAGGGTCAGTGATTAAACTTGGATTTAAAGACAACATCAGGCAAATTGAGGTTTTCATGTTGTGCTTTTGAAACTATAATCAAGTGACTGGTTTTGTTTTCACTTTGTAGATTAAATTAGTGTAATGTAATTGATACTCTAGTTTTATCATCATATACAAATATATGAAAACCAGAAATCAAATGTGACACATACTGTTAACATCCCAGGATCTTATCACATGCATGACATTTTACTAGATTCTTGATTATTATTTTTATTATATTCAAGTTCCACTTCAGCTGAACAGTTCTCAATTTCAGAACTTCCTGGATAAGTCCAAGCAATGAAATCAGTTGCATTCCTGTATCACTTGTTAGCTAATAACCTGTCTAATAATCTGAGTAAAAGTTACTTATACTATTACATGTTTAAATAAGGAAAACGATGGTATTTATTTTGAAATATAATACTTTATTTTTCTCCATGTAATAATTGTAGTTACTGTCATAGCGTGATGATAGGCATAAAACTTTTGTCTGGCTGATTTGCAGTAGGGAGTTTCAGGGTATTTTTAACACTGTGTAACTTCAAGCTTGCTCTTGTTTGGACTATATGCATTATTTTTTTGTGATGTCCAGCCCAGAGATGACCAATCTAGTCCTTGTAGATGTATGGTTTGGCATTAGACCTGACCTGTAGTATTGAGCACATATTTCAGATTCATTGTAAGCCACCCATGCTTGCCTTTTGCAGCTTTCAGAAGCAGTGCAGGCTTGCTGTCCATCTCAAATGTGGTGGATTTGGTTCTCCCTGTGAGCTGTTCCCTGGGAGGAGGAGAAGGGCTGGAACTGCTTCTCTTATGACTCAAAAAATCTGAGAAATTCAGGTTATTTTTTTAATATTATTTTTAAGGAACTAAGAAGACACTATTCCTTTTCTCACTTTTGGTTTCTTGAAAGTGACTTGTTCTGCAAAGATATTAATGACAGAAGAGTTGAGAAAGGTGCCATCAAGCACCAGAGAGACAAAAGTCTTGTGTAAAGTAATGTAACCTACCAGAAGTCAAGAGATGGGCCAAAAACCAACTAACACCATAGCAAAGGTGAAGAGGCCATAGCAGAAGAGCTATGGCACATGTTGGTGTTCTGCCCAGAGTCCTGAAGGGCTTTATCCACAAAATGTGACCTCAGCAGGCAAAAGATATCTTTAAAGTGTGAACTTTGGATGTTGATAACCAGACAGGGGAGAAATTTAGTCTTTTTAAACTCTTTTGAAATCTCCATCTTCTTGTTGACCAGCTTAACCTGGTACACTCTAACTGTCCGAGTACAGACAGAAATACTAAATCCTACTGCTTGTCTTGTGCCATTATGTACCCTGACCTTAATTCTTGTTTTTTCAAACTCAGAGCAAGATTCTTTGTTTCTTCTGCTTTTGTTTCTTGGCAATGGTGCTGTTATGGTGATCCAAAGCTAGGAAAGGGTTCTGGATCATTCCTGTTTTGTCAGGCATCTATTTCTTACTGCTCTATCAAACAAATAAGGTCTAAGGATTGGCAGCACAGCCACCCTGGCCCTAAGAGGAAGAAACAACCACAACCTTCCTGTTTATACAGCACACACTTCTTGTGAAAAAATTCTGAGAACCTGCCTTTGATGGTGAAATGAAGGATCTTATCAACACTGACTACTAATTAGTAGTTATAAGGAGAAAATACATGGTTCAGGAAAAATTAGGATAAATTCACATTTGAAGGGTTCAGAGGAGTGTAGTGGTATCTGAAGAGTCATTGCTTAAACTGTGGTTCCTTGTTCAGTGCATGCTTTGACACCTCTTTCCAAAGGTCAAGAGTAAAGCAAATGGAAGTTCTCCACTTTTAGCAGAAAAATATATGGAAAGAAAGTGAACAGGTGGTATTTCAGATAGCCCAACTCACCAAATGACTGTTTTAACATTTTCATCTTTTTCAGATGAGGAACAAAAATGTCCAGAATTTACAGACCTTAACATAGGCAATGCTTTGTCTGGAACAGAACTCCATGTTCAGCTACTCCTATACACAAGGGAAAATCATGATTGTGCTGAGAAACTCATTGAACATAACGTGACTGCATCTGAGTACCTGAATAAAACCAAGAAAACTGTCTTTGTTATTCATGGCTTCAGGCCAACGGGTTCTCCTCCGGTGTGGTTGGGCGACATGAAGAAGCTTTTACTGTCTTCAGAGGATATTAATCTCATTATAGTTGATTGGAATCGTGGTGCTACCACTGTGTTTTACATAGCTGCTGTGGAAAACTGCAGAAAAGTTGCAGAAATACTGAAGAATTATATTGACCAGATGCTGGTAAGGCAGAGCGCTGTGTGTGTTCTGAATAAGCGTAAAGAGCATGGTTTGAGTGGGAATGGATATTTAAAATATATCTATAGAGAAGTCCAGTGCACAGCATCAAATCACATTTCTTTATAGAGGTATTACTAACTTTACATGCAGTTATTATTGCATATATTTAACTTCACCTGAGTTCTTATTTCCAATTCACTAAAATGTGCCTGAAAGTGGATCTGATTTCTTGAACCAGCTGGAAGTTTCAGTTCTTCTGGAAAGAGTGAATTCAGCAGTGGGGAAGTGAAGAGAGAGATGTTCAAATAGTATGCAGTGGAAACATTTTACAAAGGCATTGCACTACTCTTTTTACTAATTATCTACTATAAAGGTTTTAAATGGGAAATAAACCACTGGCAAACATATAAATATTAATTCCAAAATGGTATAAACTTCTTGTCTCTAGAGGCAGTTGCTGTAATCATAGTTGATGCCAGTGGTCTTAACTTTAGATTTATTACTTGATCACATGAACAAAACATGTCATGATGTTATTTGTGCCATTGTCTGATTTGTCACTTGAATTTTCATCTTTTCTCACCACTTATTTCCCAGCCATTCTCAGAAATTTTGAATGCTGTGCAGTAAAAAAATATTCATGTGAAATTTGAGAAAAACATCCAACATTTTGAGAAAGGCTGAGGTGAAAAGAGAGAAAGCCTATCAGAATCTGTCCTCTGGGACAGATTCAGTGATAGCAATTTGCAGTTGTGCCAGTAGATTTATTGCTATGGAATAAAAAAAAATAAATAGAACTCTATTAAATAGACTATAAGGAGAATCTCTAAATTAATTGCTGTTTACAGATCTGCCTGGCAAACAGTGACAGTGTGAGTCCTGAAAATGGTGGGAGGGGGGTCTGTACTGTCCCACAGCTATTGCTTTCACACTTACAAGCTGTTTTGAGGCCTTTCTAATTCATTTTAAGACATCTTAATATTTCAGATCCTGTGTGTCACCCCATCATTTTGCAGACATTCCAGCTAGATCAACTGACACTGTTTTAGAAATCTTCAGTAGGTTTTCATTTGTGATTTTTTTTTTTTTTGAATACTGCCTGCTTTGTAGAATAGGCATTTTAAGGTGTGCATTTGGCACCATTATTCAGCAGTTGTGTGGTGAAAGTATTTGTTAATGCTGTTATGTTTTTAATTCATGTTATTGGAAAGATAAAGTAGGGCAAGGATTTTTTTTTCCCCTCGTTCGTGGTTTTGGTTCAACTTTCTTTTATCTGAGAAATGCCTTCCTCTTCCCTTCCCTTCTCCTCTTCTAACTAATGTGACATTTCAGGAGAAATATGACTCAAACTTCCTTTTAACATTTTTCTAGAGAAAAAAATTTCATAATTTCTACACTTTAGCTAATACAGAATTGCAAACTGAAAGGAACTTCATAATACTCTTTTGGGTTTTTTTATCTTGAAAGTTAGATGTATAATTTAAAATACTTGCAAAAAGTAAAAACTAAATCAGCCTACTGATTTCTGTTCTGTTAATTCTGTGTGTGACTGGCTTTGGTGTTTTTTCCCCTGATAGGTGGGTGGAGCTTCTCTTGACTCCATGCATATGATTGGAGTTAGTCTTGGTGCTCATGTAGCTGGTTTTGTTGGCCAGAAATATAATGGCAAATTTGGCAGAATTACAGGTAAGGCTTTTAATCCCAGTGCACATGTTCTATTGTACCTTGTATTGTTGTCTGAACACTGAGACATCGACAAACGAGAACTGAGTATTTAATGACATACATGAGGAAAAATATAGCCCTGATAGCAGTTCAGGAAATTGGGCAAGTCTGCCTTCAGGACATAAATCACAGATTAAATTTTCCAACCTGGTTACCTTCTAGTGTCTCAAATGAAAATTGAGTGCTACATCTAAATGCCACTTAATTTAAATGATATGCTACCTGAGTGTCTGACCAGTTGTGTTCTGGAGATGAGAGCTGTTATATTGTGCATTTTGGTGTTATGAAGTGTGTAATAGGTACAGTATTTTCTGGGGAAAAGGACAAAACATATTCTCCTAATTTGATCCCTGATGCTGTTGGCTTATATTCATCTGAATAAATGGGAGATGAGCACATCTAGTTATGAAAAGAGAGAAATTTATAAATATGGGTTGATCTGTCTTGGGGTAGGAATCTTTGCATTTCTTAGCAACCTGAAGAGAAATATCATGCTTTTTTAAAATCTTTATACCAAGAAAATGAAGAATCACTGCTGAATAATGCTCAGATGTTGGTCTTTTTTATATCTGTAGAAGGAGCCCAGGGATTGTGATGCAAATGTTGTTTTTATTCAGGTCTGGATCCAGCAGGCCCTTCGTTCACTGGAGAACCACCAGAGCGCAGACTGGATCCTACTGATGCACAGTTTGTGGATGTGATCCATTCAGACATTGATGGTAATAACATAGCCTTGACTTGCTCATTTCAGCCTGAGGAAAGCCAGGAAAGCAAAGGAGAAGGGATAAGCTGTTTCAGTAACCTCCAAATAGTGCTGCAGGGGAATATTTTGTGTTACATGGGTGTTCTTTTGCTGTGTGAATGAACACAGAAGTTGTAAGCACATGGTTAGCACTGAATTAATCCCTTCTGAGACAGTCAGGCTCTGCTATATCAACTTAGTGCACCACAGAGCCACTGCCTAAAATACCAAATCATGTTACTGTAAGGTTAAAAAGAAGAACATTGTAAAGTTTGCTTCATCTCTGCCTTAATCTCTGGTTTCATTTTTTCCTCAAAACCATGAGTAAACATGTAATACCACAATTGTCCCATTATTTGTGTAGTTTCATAACAGTTTCTTTAACAATATTAAAATGTAAGCATTTTCCTATACAAATTTATATGTGAGGCTCTAAAATACTATTTTTTGTAATGTTCCCATTATGTGAGTAAAGATAAGATGTGGTAAAAAGTAAAATAGGTCAGATTGAATTAACCCTTACTCATGGAATTTTGCTTAATTTTATAGGACAGATACAGATTTTCCTACTTTGATTTACTGCTAATATTAGTGTACGTCAGAATCCAAGGTCCTACAAAAATTGGAAAATTTTACTCTAATTAAAATTACACTGGGAAAGAATTTTGGTTTCTGGAGAAAAAATGAATTTCATAAATTTATTTATGTAAATAGTATCTCACTTACAGCTGTTTCTTTCCGTTTTGCAGCAGTAGGAATTTTACACAATTTTGTATACATTTGTGCGCAGCATTTTACGTATTTTTCTTAAAAAGAAAATAATCCTTGACTTTTACCTCATACTATGACTTTCATTTCCAGTACAAAAAGAATGGTATAATTGCAAACATTTTCTTTAAGATCTCCGTGATTTTTGCAGTGAATGTGTTGATAAATAATTGCCTTCATAATTCTGTTTATGGGATTTTTTTTCATTCATGATGTTTTTACTTTAGTACTAGGTTTCAAGAAGCCTTTAGGAACCATTGATTTCTATCCAAATGGAGGAATGGATCAGCCTGGTTGTCCAAACACATTTTTCAGTGGTAAACAAAAATCTGTTTATTTAATAAGAAGAAAAGTTTGAGATCAAATCAAAAAAGATTAAATTGAATTGAGTGTACACTGCACTTAATCAGTAATATGGAACCTGAAAATGTATTCTTTCTTTTTATCCCTATGCTGCAAAAGAAAAATAATAAAGATAGTTGAAAATAATCTTGCTATAACATACACATCCCATCATATCATTATTATTGGCATGATGGAATTAGTTGTTGTATTATATATTCAACCTGAATGTAGTGATCATTATTTTTCCATGGTTATATGGGTCCAGGCATGGGGGAAGGTGTTTGTGTCCCAGTGGTTTGGGCAGGATCTATATGATCTTTATGACATAGAGGGCAAGGCTTCCATGTCCCCACTGTGTTTTAGGTTCCTCCTGGCTGGCAGTGGTGAACTAGGTTTTGGTGTTGGATATGTCTTTTAGCCTCTAGGATGAAAACAGTTTTATGAAATGATCTTCTGATGCGGAATTTTGATTATCTCAACTTCCATGAGTGTTAGGCAATGTTGCTGACAATTATTTTTGTTTATTCTTTTGGATATGTTTGTTTCTGTCAGTATTTTCCATTACTAATCTGCCCAGTGCTGCTAGCAGTTAGAACTGCTGCAAAGGCATGAGGCTTTCACTTACGTGTCTCTGAGTATGGGAGAATCCCTTAAGCCAGCACAATCGTCATCTCTACAATTCCCAAAGTTTGCTTTGTCAGGAAAGGAAGGAATTTATGATCCCAGATAACTAGAGAAAAGAATCTCTGAAATGTTCCTCGTGGTAATTTTTTTTTTTTTGGCCAAAAAAAACCCTATCACTGTCAGAGAGCAACAAGTTTCATGGAGAAGTTGTGGATGTACCACAGGATGAGCCCTGGAAGTGTTCAAAGCCAGGTTGGATGGAGCTCTGAGCAACCTGGTGTAGTGGAAGATGTCCCTGCCAAAGGCAGAGGGGTTGGAACAAGATGATATTTAAGGTCCCTTCCTTAAATCATTCTATAATTCTACTTATACAGCATCTCTTTTTCATTAATAAAAATTATTAAGTATTCTTTTTGGGTTTTTTTCTTCCTTGAAGGAGTTCAGTTTTTTAAATGTGACCATCAGAGAGCTGTCTTCCTCTTCTTATCATCTTTGAAAAGCAAGTGTGACATAATAACATATCCTTGTGACTCTTATTTGGATTACAAGAGAGGAAAATGTGTTAATTGTGATGCTTTCCAGCCAATGTCCTGCCCAGTAGTGGGTAAGTGTTGCCACATCTGTTCTGGGCTGAGTGGAATTTCCTGGGAAGTTAAAGTAGTTTAAAGTTCATGGGTTTGTCTGCTTTATGGTTATCTGTGTTAGGCACAGGTGCTGAATGTTCCTACTCTTTGGTCTTTATGATTTCCAGTCTGGAATGGATTCAGTGTTTCCCCTGTCTAGAGAGAAACTGCTTGTGCTTTTAGTTCATCACTTCAGGCTTAAAGAGTGTCTTATGATCCCTGGAGGACCTGTGGTTTTTATTTAAGAGTAATAATGTTTAAAGCAACATCATAGTTTCTTTTGCTCTTCCTTTGGAATCAAGCTTTTATTTGGAGGAGATTTTAATTGTTTGGGGGTTTGTTGCTTTTTAGAGAGGATCTGGGTGCAGTTTTAAAATAGTGTGAGCATTTCCTAGTTGGGTTTTCTTAATGAAATTTTAAAAATACATAATTATAAATTAAATTTCAATTTATATATTTTCTTTTTTTTGCACCCTTACGCTGGGATGTGCATGCTATATTAGATGGATCAGGTTAGAAGAAAAGGCATAGATGGACTTGTGTGCTGTTTTATTAAAAAAACCAACCATAATGAGCTTTTATAGTAGGACAAAAAGACTCCAGGACTTCCCCAGCATGGTTATTAGCCATGCCTGATGTCCATGCACTTGGACAGAATGCCCAAGGTAGACATGGAGGAATATTTCCCCAGTCAGCTGCTTAGTCTGGGAACTGAGTGGAGAAGCAGCATCCTTCTACTGCAATCTTTCCTGTTTCCTGCTTTGCAGTGGCAGCTCTGCAGCCTGGAATTATCCCTTGTCCAGTCTAGGTAGAGAGATTAACAGAGAGAGAACAGGATCATCCATTCTAGAAACAAGCACTGTTATCAAGCCCCAAAGACATTAATCATGGAATTGTATAAATCCATGAGCTTAGGGGGTTTGCAGAGTATCTTATATTTCATGAAGCAATATCTACAAATAGGCTAAACAATTTAAAAAACATTTTATGATTCAAAAGAAAGAAAGGAGAGCTATTCTGTAAGTGCTCTCTGCAAATTTGTGGGCTAGGTTTTTGGGTTTGTTTTTATTACCTCTGCAGGATTTTGTAAGCACTACTTTTTGGAGTTAGTCTCTAGACTAAAGAGGTAACTATTACATTATGGCAATTTAAGTGATACTAATGTAATATTAGAGGAATTAAATACTTGCATGCTACAGTCTGTTTTACTCAGAGGATTCCTTCTTTTTTCTAGTCAGTTTTCTTTCTTAGAGGATATTTAAGAAAATTAAAGGCAAATTTGTCACTTTGTGAGATTCTTTTGCGAAAGCATATGTGTATCATGATTTTGCTAAATGAATGAAATGAAATATTTAAACTTTGGATTTCAGGTTATCATGCTGATAGATGGAAAAAAATGTTGATACCATATAGCTCACCAACAAAAGCTTACTTTGATACCTCGGACAAAGACCCATTTTGCAGTGAGTGAACAAATACAAAAAACTTTATAAAATTTATGACTGTTATTTTTTAGATGATCTGGAGTGAAAACATGTTAAAAGTAGCAAGCTAGTGTTAGCCACTGTGTAAAATGATGTAAAAACCCATGAACTAAGGGTCAATTCAGAGACTGGAGGAAGAAGAAGAATGATGGTGGCAGAAGAAAAAGTAATACTGTGTGAACTAGGAAAGAAATGTAACTTTAAATGTAATGGGATGGACTGCCAAGATTAGGAAGAAACCCAGAAAATGAGATTCAAGAGGGAGGGCAAAAGCTGGATTGATGGAACCTGCTTAAATGAGATTGATGCTGCCATTTTCAGAGAGCAGGGAAGGGAAGCGAGACTCCCCTGGGTGGGGGACAAAAAAGAGACATCTCTATGTTCCACCTGAGGAGGAGATCACCCTAAAGTCAACTAAAGCTACTCCATGTCTCCCCAGGAGTAAAACACTGAAGGGACAATTCAGCTGACTGCTTCAGAGTTATACTCTGTGGCAATGAGCTCTCATGGCACAGGCTTCAGCTGCAACAGTTCATGTATCTACCTACCCATGTAAGCCCATCCCAGGTTCTCATCCAATTTCTGCTTGTATTAAAAGACTTTAGCACCCTGAGCAAGTACAACACACATTTCTAATTAGTTATGGTTAAGGTTCTTTCACTTAGGATGTGGGGATAGGTGTAGGGAATTAATGTGAAATTAGTTTTTCCCATTAGTTTTGTCCATCATCTTGGCAAGTTTGGTGACCAGGGACACATGGTCCTAATGATGTTTTCTGACATCCCTGTGTCTTTCAAAGGATTGAGGAGAGGTGAATGAAGTGATGGATTTTACATTTTTTTCTTACATAAATTTAAATAAAATAACTCCTCTTCCCAGTTTTTTTCAGCTCAACCCAAACCTGTTACTACTGTTCTCCCCTGCCCATCTCTGGTGGTGGTAGAAGGGGGAAAAGAGGAAGACACATAGAGCAGAATAAGAAAGATTGTAATGACAGCATAAATTTAAAGGAAAATACACAAAATCAAGAAGAAAAATATGCAAAGTCAGGAGGCAAAACAAACCAGTCTGAAAAAGAGATAAATAAATAATAATAAATAAATAAAT
>VXBB01019858.1:17405-55807 GCA_013399915.1 Illadopsis cleaveri
ATAATAATAAATAAACTTAATAAAATTAATTTATTAATTAAAGTCTTAATTATTAGATATTTGGAAACCTGAGGGAACAGAAATGAACAAGAGGTCTTAAAAAGAAAGGAAATTGTAAACTTGAGCAAGATAAGGCCTCATATGAAGTCTGGTCTTTTAGGAGAGAATGATAATATGTCAAAAAATAAAGTAACTTTTACTGGGTGTCCTGACTGGGAGCAATACTGGTGATGGCTGCAGAAGGCCAGGTCAGGGTTTCTAAGGGCACAAGGCAGGTCAGCAGCAGATGAGCTTTTTATTCTCCTTTGAACTGGTAGTGTAAAAGTAAAGAGTCACTATTCTTATCATCCACCAGTGAATACATTTAACAGGGTAGTAACACCAACTGTTTCCTGTTGAGGTCATTCTTTGTGTCTCACAATTTCCTATTTCTTCTTGCAGTGTATAACTACTTACTGGACATTACTACCTGGAATAAAAGCATTAGGAGAGGTTTCATTAAAGTTAAAATAATAGACTATGCTGGAAACACAGTAGAGTCACAGATGAATAGGTATGTTGTTCTTTGTCTTTAAATCTTTTTTTATCACTTTAAAGGAATAATTTTCTGAGTTTTCTAAACCTCTTAACTTGTTTGCTTGTAAGTTGAAAAAGTACCCTGAGTTTGTTAAGACTTGGCCATGGCACCATTTGCTGGATGTGGCTCAGTGTCAGGGGCAATGCCCTCACACTGAAATGATCCTTTCCCAATTGGGAAAGGATTCCAGAACCTGGTTGGTACTGGTTTGAATCCTGTTCCAGCTGTCCTTCTTCTGAATGCTCCAAGTGCATTCAGATATATTTCACAAGATTTCCGAGTTTAATAATAATGATCAGCAATAATGAATATTACTCAGCTAACCAAAGCCTGAAAAAATATTTTTCTTTAGTGAAGCTTCAACATTTCAGCAATATAAAAGAGTCAAAATACTGACTGGATTTCACCAAGACATTGAAAAAATTGCAAAAATTTCCTTGACCTTTTCTACGAAGAATTTAATAGGCCCAAAACACAAGCTTAGGATTCTTCAGATGAAGCTGAAATCTCTCAATAATCCAAAAAGGTGAGTGTTTGTCATGTATCACAGCTGAGTATCAACTAAGGTGCTCAGGATGTTTTCTCAGTAACCTGTATTTCCCTGCATTTTTTTTTAATTGCATATTCCCAAGTGTATGAATACTAAGAAAGAGGAGGAGATGGATGGGAGAGACTTAGGAAGAAACAAAACACTCAGTAATCAAAACAGTACCCCAGAATGTACATACATTTGACTTTATTAACTTACTGAAAGCCGTAAGTCTCAAGCTCTCAGGTGAACATGGCAGGATTTTATCTGAAAGCCTTTGGTGATGAGAGAGGGTGAAAAGTTCTAAATCATATTCCAATTTTTTTTTTCTCAGCCCAGTGGTGATAAATCAGAAGACATATTTTGTGTAAGCCTGTCAGCATTTGGGACTTTCTCAGATAATGATCTAGCAAGCAAACAAGAAAGATTTTCAGTGAACAGCCCTTGTAGGGTTTGAGTTTTCATTCCTGTTAGTCTGACTCTTGTTAGTTGAAAAGTAAGATGCACTTGATATGCTTTAATGTTGGATCCACTAAAGTCCTTCATGTGGAGCCTCATCAGATTGCAGCTGTAGAGGCATGTTAGAGAATAGTGAAAAATACTGTATTGAATCAGCATGTGAAGGTAATTTAAATGCAGGTGTTACAGCACTATTGGTTGGTATAATTACCTAATTGCTCATTGTAATTATAGCTACCTATATTTACCTTATTTACACATAATTGCAACAACTATTTGAATACAGGATCATCAACTAGAAACTGCATTTAAAATATTTAAATTATTCACAACAAAGTAGTAGATAAAACCCAGAGGACAGATGCAGGGATAAAAGACAATAGGAGTCTCAGTCTCTCCAGGTCTGGGTTAATGGCAAACTGAGGAGGTTTGGGGGGTATCACAGACAATTCTCTGCTATGCTGGTCCACTATTCACACAGATGGTGTGTGAAGATGGGAGTGCTGAAAGGTACACATAATTTTCATATTGTTCTTCTGATCCCTGAGATAAATCATTTCTACTCACCCATAAAACCAGAAAGCTTTGCTAACTCGTGCATGTCCAGGTGTCAGTTATCCCAAAAAGCTTGTGAACCCGTCAGGGAATTTAAACTCAGTTAAAGGGGAAGGTGAATGTCTCAAAGATACCTAGCCCAGATACCTCTGGGTTTTTTTGACCACAACAAGAACAGAGATAACGTAAAGAAGACATTGCAAATACCTCCTCTGAGCAAGAGTGGCATGCCCATGCTTTTAGTAGTCAGCACAGGAGCCATTTGGGTTGAGGGGTTAAGAAAGCCTCACCTAACAAAAACTTTTTTTGTGTTTTGCTCCTTGGTGAACCTGCTCCCTGCTCAGGGAAACTCTCCTATGAGGTATTCCTGTTACTCAGTAATCACAAGCTGAGATGGATTGCACTTCAAATTAGATAAAATATGTTTGAAAACATAAGCTTTTATTTCTAGAATTCAGCATTATGGTTTGGCTAGGTATTTTGCCCCCTGTGGTCAGATATTAAATAATACTACAAAAATACTATAATAATGAAGCATTGAATTCAAATCAATACAAATTGTTGATGAAGGACTGGATGAAATTCTATGTTTTGCATTGTACAGAACACCAGGCTTTGTCCTGATCTTTTTAGTCATACAATTACTGTCATAACTCTGTGGAGACCTTAAAAGGTGTCATATTCTTAAGTAGAAATCTGACAGTCCTTTCACATACAGATAGATGGAGCTTTAACTGGTTGGAAATCTCATAAGAATGGGCAACAATAGAAATGCCTGGTGTGCTGTTCTCTCCTTTTGCTGTTTCACCGTATTCCACATCACAGGTTGAGGTGAACTGTGTGGTATAGCCACATCTATGAGTTCAGAGCAATAGAGAAGATAATTTAAAATAAAATAAGTCTCATAGCTTGTATGCTGTGGAGGTGCCATCAGAGGTGTGTCCATCATTTGCCTGTTTAAACCACGTCTCCCCATATATTACAACAGTGCATGAGGAGCAGGACTGTGACCTGCTTCTGCCCTAAAAGGCACAGCATTTATATTGACCTCAAAATGCCCGTTTTTCATGTGTATGTGCCTCCCTTTATGACCTCTTTATGTGTTCTTGTAGTACTAGTCAGCTGTAAGTTTTCTAGGTCTTCAGAAAAAAAAATTGCTCTCTTGCATTAAAATTTCTTACACATGCTGTCATTGCAAGTGAAAGAGAAAATATTATGATGTAGTTCTTTACTTTCTTATGTAAAATAAAAGCAGAGAAATTTTCCCACCTAGGGATCTTAAAATAAATTATTGAGTCCCTATGTTAACAAGGGTTGTGTAGATTTTATGTCATGCTGCTAAAGAGTCAATTTGAATGCAGATTGATAGCTATAATAGATGAAATGCAACATCTTTGTACTTCAGACCAGTGTGATACACTTCTTTGCACCATCCACCTGATGTTTGGTTGTTTTTCAGTCTGTCAAAGCTACTCTAGGAATGCATGAAATAGGGTATAAACTTAGACAAGGAGACACTTCTTGTCCTGAGTACTCTCTCTGAGACCTGGCAAATACTGGAGGTTTAATAATTCAAATACTGGAATATTTTTCTGTAAAAGTTAACTTTTTCTGTTGTGATTTTTTTTTTCTTTTTCTGTTTTTGTAGGCTACAGCTGTGCAGGTATGATTTTGTACTGATGGAGAGCACTGAGGTGACCTTCAAACCTATCCCTTGCTCTGAGAAGGGTACATGAAAAGAAAGCTACTACTAACCTAATTTCTCTCAGAGCACTCACATTTTGATGCTTCCTCAGGATAAAGACTGCAATGAGAAAGGAAATGAGATAAGCTAGATTTATTTTTCAAGAGTCTACCTGATAATATGCATTACTTGCTCTGAGTGCCTTAGGCTGAAATTAATTGAAAAGTTCAGACATGTATGTGCTTGGAAAATTATTTGAGTAAAGTAAATGTATCATGTTTCAGAACATGCAGTGGTCTGTTCATTCCTATTTGTTAGCGATGAAGCAACTACTGAATTAAATATGAATTATCTGCATAATCCTGGCACATTATTTGTCATATGTATATTTAAATATTTATTATTTGTAATGGCTTTTACATGGAAACATAATGATCTGTCTACTAAGTGAATTTAATATACTGTACATGTGATCTATGGATCTAATACACAGCAGTTTTGCTGTACTGTGTTCACTGGATAAATGAATTCACATTTTCTCTTTATATAATGTCTCAGTATGAGAAGTGGAACAATAATATTTGTGAAGACATTTGTAAATTTTCCAGTATGAATCTGTTGTCTTTATGTTCATTGTAGATTAATGCTATTGCGTTCAGATTTTTTTTTTTTTTAATAAACATTATGGAAAGGGTACTGTTGTTTCAGACACATAACCTAAGGTCCATTCTGAGGAGAAAAACTTAAAAGTGAAATAAATGTATTTTCATTTTATTTCTGTTTGGGCCTCTTGGAATTAGAGCTGCTTCATGGGTTGAGATTGATGGCAGTACAAAAAGATTACCTCCTCAAATTCAGAAAAAAAAAGTTTTCTTGTCCCAGATTGCCTTTCCTGATGGAGCTGATTGAAGGACAGATGGGTGTGTTTTCCTTCTGTAAGGCTGTTTTATGTGTTTCATGCTGGTTTCTCTTCCAAATCCATCCTGTGCACATTATCCATGTCCTTTCTTTCCTGTGCCTCCTGTCTCTACTCTTGACAGCGATGCTTGGTTGAACCTTTTAACCAATTCCATCTAAATGTCAGTGGAGTGGGATGTCCAAACGCTGTGACTTGTATGTTTTGCTGTGAGTCAAAAGCTGGATTGTAAGGAAACTGGAAAATAGTGACCTAAGGCAGGCAGGCATGTTTTCACTGCTGGACTCAGCTCCAGCATGCTGGTCAGTCCTGAAAAATCCCTGAGCCAGCCATTGCATGTGCTTTTACTTGTCCAGATAAACCACAACTATACAGACTTGTGGACAGACATGATTGTGGACAGACATGATTATGGATGACTCTTTAAAAAACCCCAATTAATTCTAGAGAAATAGTCATTACATTACCGTAGGCAATTACCATAGTTATAGTCAAGTTTTTAGCTTTAGCATTTTACTGTGTAATTCTTTATTCCTTTCCTTTGAGGGAGTCATAGGGAGATACAGAGGAGAAGACATTTTTGTCTGCTTCTATGCTTCTGTATGAAGGGGTGGATTTTAAAAAATTCTCTTCCTTTTTGCTGTTACTCTCTGCTGTTACCCTCCTTATTTCATTCTGCAGGTTTTTGTCCAGCCTTTCTCTCATCTACCCTAGTCTGGCCTTAACAGGTCTCTTAGTCTCCTTTCTTTCCTCACCTTGCCTCCAAATACCTCCTACTTATATCCCTTTAAACAAGCACAGAGACCTGAGCTAGATTTCAAATGTGTGGAACTAGAATCTTTCAGTGGGTGGTATAGGCAGGCATAGAAATATATCAGACTGAGATACCTTCCTAAATTTTTTCTGTTTTCCCTTCTGACACAGGAAGGCATACAGACATGACTAAGTATTGCTCAGTGCTGTGATAAGGGAATGATAATATTTTATAAAAGGAATTATATTTTCACACAATTTAAACATCCCTATAAAATATGTGGGGCAGGAATAGTGATTTTTTGCCTTGATTTTCATAAGCTTTGGATAAAAAGGAAAGAAGCAATGGGGTTGATAACTCTGGATGTTCCAATAAACAGCGTGAGACAAAGAAACTTTCTTTCCCCAGTTTCCAATTTTAGCTGGTAATTTCTGTTTTCTAAGAGGGACTGTTCCAGGCAGTGCATTTCCAGCACATAACTGCACTTCTCAAGTGGCTGAGCATTTGTGTCTCCCAGCACCAACAAAATGGGCTGTAATTGTTCAGAAATGCAGCGCTTTCTGTGGCTCGCTGCCACATGCTACTTTGTACTAATTGTGTCAGCTCACTCAGACTCAGCAGAGGATGCCACAGCCAGGCAGAAAATGAAAATCTTCCAGGGAGTTCCCTGCACTGAAGCAAGAGGTGGTGGTGGCTCGGTGGAGCGAATTTCTTCATCAGAGCTGAAGAGAGGCTGGACTCATTGCAGTTCATTTGTGCATTTGTGTTCAGAGTGCAAAATACGCACTGATGTTGTTCATTTTTATACAAAAAAGATGTCATTGGGGAAATTCGGAAAGGGCTGAAAACACCAAATCACCTTCCTTTGAAAAAATCTAAAGTGATGAATTAGGTCTTCTCAGACCAGTTTGATTTGGAATTAAATGTTTGCCATTTACAACTGCCCTAAATGCTCCAGTTTTCTCCTTGTTCAGTATTTGGCCATGAGCCCCGTTGGGTTGCCTGGTGATGCCATTGTGCTTTGATTTTCTCACCTGTAAAATGGAAACACTTACCAATTTGTGATGATAAATTTGTTGACTTTTTTTTTAAAAAATGTGCTTGTCTGTAGTTTGTTAAACAGTAAGGGAGAATCTGTGTACATGGGAAGAAAGATATATCCCCTGGGTAAATGTAGGCTCTGTAATTAACCACTGTATTGTAGTGATGCCAAAAGGATCTCATTATTGTGTACTTGCAGTAATGAGCTCTAAGTTACTTCCATCAGATGCAACAAGGTTGGGAAATTTAATGCAGTATGTGTGTAGTCACAGGGAGATTAAATTGTTAAGTGGCAGGTTTAAAATCTCATACAAACTTGTTTTTCCTGTGTGTATAGGACGTGTTTAGTATTTGATAAATTCATCTTTTCTTTTAACGGTGCTGTTTGGAATGGCATGACAGGAAGGATATGTCAAGAAACTCATTAAGTGCTAGGAGTCACTGGAGAAAGCAGGATCTTACTTGGATGAAAGGCAATGAGTAAAAGACAGGAGATGTTTGCCGCATCACCTTCTTAATTCACAATAGGCTGAAATGGTCTAGATCAAAGATACGTAGGACAAGACCATTTGCTACTTTAATTTGGGATGGCTGTATTGATTTCAGTGATGCTATATAGAGTTAAGGCTGTGGTTTATGATCTCTGCCTCAGATAAGGATTGACTACACATTGGAATTACTTATTTGTATAAGGTGAAGTGCAGATATATGATGGTAGAATTAAGAGCTAGGTTTATATGCAGCTAAGTGGAAAGCAATTTAATAAGAAGATGCTGAGAGGAGGTTGGGTATCTCTTTAAGGAGAAGAAAGCACTGTAAAAACATCTACTCTTCTCATGCAAGTTTTGTAAATAGAGTTATGGGTTACTTCTGAAGGAGTATTTCAGGGTAATTAATAATTACATGAGGCATTAATGTCTGGATGGAAATTGGTGGGTCAATACAGCAGAGCTGATGTGAGTCAGGAAGGAAGGACTAGACATGGGGTCCTAAACATGTACTAAAGTAGGATGAATCCACAGTCACCTTCTGCATTAGACAGATGCCACTGACAGCACTCAGCTGGTACCTCAACTTCTTTTTCCACTTTGACATTTCCAAGGTTTCTTTTGAGCTTAGCAGGACAGAGAAAGCACAGGATAACCCAGAAATAGGAGTTCTCAGTGGGAGAGGGACTCCTGGGTGACAGGCCTTACTTCAGGGGCTGTTAATAAAATCTTAATACTGAATGGTCAATGTGTAACTCCTAAAATTCTGTGTTCAGTAGCAGTTTCAAGTGAACTGTCTGCCCTTTCTTTCAAGGTAAGAAGCAGCCTATATGGCTGGTGCCGCAAAGCTCTGGATTTGCTGCAGCTGCCAAGGAGGTTCTGCACTGTGGCATCAAAATCTGGTTTTATTTTCAGCCCTTGCATCCTTTGTACTATAGGAATGTAAGAGCTGACTCCCCAACACTGGCCACAGTGCATTAGGTGTGCTCCTGGAAAGCATCTTTCTATTTAATGTCATTTGAAAGCAGCCCACTCTGCCTGTTCTGAGAGCAGTCTGCAATGGGGAGTCTGATGTGGTAAGTCAGGATTCAGACTAAAAGGCTTATGCAGATACTGCCAAGGTGCTGTGGATAAAGAGATCCATACAATAGGTGTATCTGAAAAATGGGAAGATGACACCTGTTTAAAAAGTGGGAGTGTGGCAGTTAATATTTCTACCACAGTTCAAAATACCAGACACCCACTTGCTTCCTGCTTTACTGAGTAGGAAGAGGGGGTGATTTTTATCGTATTTATCAAATATGTGCAATTTACACGTTAATTGTATGGTGCATTTAACCTTCCCATTTCTATGTTATAGCACTCTGAATAAAAACTCGAGTAGTGGGAATAATGGTCCTACTGATACGATGTACAAAGAAACAAAGGAAAAACCATAAATGGAGATTAGAAAAATGTGTGAAGATTTTCGAAGAAATTGAAAAGTTGTCAGAAGAGGGCAGCCTTTTCCCACCAACTATAAACAAACAACAGAGAAAACATCTGAAATTGCTCCCTCCACTAGAGTTATGCCTGCCACTGTGGGGTTAACCTTGTTAAGGAAACTGGAACATGCACAAAACTTGATCACAAGAAGAATGCTTCTCTATTGTGCTATCTTCAAAGGACATAGGCCTGGCTTTGTAGAAATATTTTTTTTCCTCCTATGTTCAGACAATAGAGTTAGAAATAATTGTAAGATGAGTCAACAAAGGGAAATGAAATCATCCTTCTTTTTAGTTTTATATTTAGTTAAAGAGAAATGAACTTTGAATACTTGGGGTATTAAGGACAAGAGATGCTTGCTTAAATATTGCAGAGAAGTAAGCCAATCTTTAGATTAAGAGTGAACAAAGAACTAGAAAATTAAATGAATGTTGCTTTATTAATGTATTCTTAATCATATCAATCTGTCTCAGTATTTATTCAAATACAATATGTAGTTCATGAAGACTGTTTCAAATAGTGAAATTTATGTCATAAACAATTGGCAGACTACACTGGTTTCCTACAGAACTCATTGCTGTCAGTAGGCGCCAGCTACAACTAGTCTGTAACAATTCCAGTGAATTTGTCACTGCAGTGGAATAAGTGCCAGAATTTGAATGAACATCATTTGTGAACTGATAAAGAGATTACAAAGATGATTTGGTGTTTTTTTTTTTGTTTGCGGGGTAGGGCTTGGTTTTGTTTTGTTGGTTTTTGTTGTTGTTGTTGTTTTTCTGTTTGTTTGTTTGTTTGTTTTGTTTTTTAAATTTATTGTTCCTGAGTGGAAGGAGTAACCTTGTGTCTGTGTCTCTTTGGGAGTAAATTGGCTCCTGGCAGGGCTGGACTATGGAACAGGAACTCTGAATGGAAGGCCAAGCCAGGCCAAATATCTACTCTGGGAATTTGGGTCCAGACACTTGGCTGAGTGAAGGCTCAACTTCAGTTAATGAAGTTTTTAGATCTTGATTCAACAAAGAAGTTAAACTCCTGTGATTTAAGTGATTGATTAAGATAAAAGTTAAGCACATTAACAGAAGCCTACCTAATTGCAGTCTCAAGTGCTAAAGTGCTTTTTGCTCAGAGATCAAAGATTATTTTAGTACTTAAAAAATCATAAAATATTTAGGTTGTGTATAATATGCATTTTATGCCATTGTTCCAGTTAAGAAACAAACATACAGTATATTCCCGTACTTCAAGATAGCTGAATTTTGGATATTTCCCAATGTTTTGACTAGCAAAACACATGGGTTCCCAGTAGGTGCGCATTATTGAAGAGACACATATAAATTGGACATTTTCCAGGAGCAGTATGACTCTATCTGTTAGTTATCATGTTTCCTTCTGAGCCTGGTTGGAGGCAGCAGCCTTGTATCCTTGTCTCTGTACGTGTTTGTGTGGTGGGCTGACCCCAGCTGGGTGCAGGTGCCCACCAAAGCTGCTAGGTGGACACAGGAGAGAAAATACAGCAAAAGGCTTGTGGATCAAGATAAGGGCATGGAGACATCGCTCAGCAGTCACCGTCACAGGTAAAACAGACTCACCCTGTGGAAATCAGATTAATTTATTACCAGTCAAATCAGAACAGGGTAAAGACAGAGGAAACAAAATCTTAAACCCCTTCCTCCCATCTCTCCTTTCCTCCCAGGCTTAACTTCACTCATGAATCCTCTACCTCCTTCCCTGCAGTGGCACGGGGGAAGGGGAACAGGGGTTCTGCCTGTTCATCACAGGTTGTCTCCCTCCTCCCCAGGGAGAGGACTCCTCGTACTCTTCCCCTGATCCCATGTGGGGTCTCTCCCATAGGAGACAGTCCTACACCAACTCCTCCAACTGAAGTCCTCCCACAGGCTGCAGTTCTTCACAAAGAGCTCTGGAGTGGGTCCTCCACAGGATCACAAGTCTTGCTCCAGCATGGGCTCCTCTCTCCACAGGGTCACTGGTCCCATCAGGAGCCTGCTCCAGTGTGGGCTTCCTGCAAGGTCACGCCTGGTCACACAATCCCAGTACAACACAATGAAAATTTCTCCCCTCCTGGAAGTTATTGCTGGCTTGTCATTAGGATTCCTAGGCCATCCTTTAATTGTCAACAGCTGGATTTATTTTTTTTTTTTAGTTTCTCAGTTTTTAATCCTTTCTTCCTGGACAAAGAGAGGAGAAAGTCGGTTCTGGCCAGCAAAATCGCCTACTTTGAAATCATGTGTCCTTATTGTGGAAAGATTACTTTAAAAAAATCTTAAACCAGAACCATTTTTAAAATATATACAGTAAATATATAATTTAATATATAATTGTAAAATGTTTAGCTCTATCAAGTGTAGGGCTTATGCTGATTTCTATCCAGGTAAATCCATCTGCCTTTCCTGCAAGTATTATTACTGCTCCATCCACCTCAGTGTACTCTGCTTGGTGTCAAAGACCTTGTGTTTCAATTGTTTCAGCTAAACTGTGTCAGTCACCTTTATTTGGATAGATAGGAAGCTTGCAGCTTTGAGGACACTGTAACTACCTGAAGGACAGGGGTGGCAAGTCCTAAAGAAGAGAGCTGAAAAATAACACAAATTGTCAACCTGATCAGCTGTGTAAAGTGAGAGAAATAAAGGAAAATCAAGGAAGCCTTTCAGAAGGAGACAGTCAAAATTATGACAAAAACAAAGTCTGGAACCTGTCCAGGGTAAAAGAGGGAGATTTCTGGATGCAGTTCTACCTGGGAAAAGAACTTTGAATTGCTATAAACTGGGGGGACTTTGCTGATAGGCGTAGTTCCATCCCAGGCTGAGCCAGATGGGGTTCATTCTAGTTCGGATGAGTGGGTTTTAAAGTCAGAGCTGGTTCCTGAGCTGCCTGTCAGCTGAAAAAGTGCAGCTCTCCACACTGGTACACTTTTTTTCTGGGAGCCATGCCACCCAAACTTGGCTCAGCAGTGAGCTCCTCCTTCCCCTGCCCACTCAAGCACAGAACAAGAAGTCCCTGGAGCTGCCTGTGAGTCTGGCAACTCACCATTTCTGCACCTCCCTCCAGCAGCAACTTTTCCTCCCAACAAAAAAACCTCACAGGACCACAAACCCTACTTTACTGCTTGTTTCCTAAAGGTGATGCTCAGTGAGAGAGTAACCTTGGTGTTTAAAAAATAGAAACACGTATTACACTAAAACAATCCAAATAAACATTATTGACACTCTTCAAAGCACAAAGGCTGAAAAGAGAAAAAAATGAAGCACTACAATATCTGCCCCTGAATGTCTTTTGGGTTGCAATTAAAGAACTGAAGCAGGGTCATATCTAGTGCCAATACTCCTCACTCCATGCCTTCTCTGCTCCACATTTGTTAAGCTGCAAGGTACAATACTTCTTTTTTTGTTTATTAGGTCTTGAAGCATTCAGCAGAATGCTGAAAAAATTCCTCCTGATGGCAATGAGCTTGGATGAGCCCCCTCCCAACCTACCCCCTACCAAAAAAAAGTGATAACATCAACATCAAATATAAAGCCAAAGAAGGGGAAATGAGGTACAATGATAATGAAACTTTGAAAATGCAATCCATTCTAAAAAATAAATATAACTAGAGCTCTTGCAGTAGTGTTATCCCATTATCTGCAGGGACATTAACATTGCACTTGGTTTCTGTCTCATGCAAGACTTTGAAGAAGAGATAGTGATTTCAAGCATACAAATCACTAGAAAAAAGACCCAACATTGAATAAAAGAAGCTTGAAATGATTTTCAGGATGGAGAGGCAGATTTTGCCTACAGCGTTAATATATTGCAGTTTGGCATCTCTAAAATACAGCTGTGAAGAATGCTGTGAACTTACTAATTAATAAGACTCCTTTCCTCAGACATTTCATTAACCTAAACTTTTTCGTTTTCTGCAGATGAATGCATGCATGCCTGTTTTTAACCTTTGTACAATGGCTCCTCGTGTTATAATTAATTTATTTCCACTAGCAAGATGAGAATATTGGGTTATAGAAGTAATTCAAAATGAGTCATGCATAATTTATACTGATCAATATTGTTGAGTATAGTGTTTTATTTTCTGTTCTGACTTTTCATTTTATAGAAATAATGTATTGTCAAAAATACAGGACTCAAACATTTAATTTATCATCTAGATTTAAACAATAGACAGGTAAGTATGTAGGAGGATCCAGAGACCTTCAAGATCATCTAGTCCAACCATCAACCCAGCACTGCAATAAACCCCAAAGTGGTATCTGCAAGTGCCACATCCAGATGCCTCTTGAACACTTCCAGAAACAGTGACTCCACCATATTCCTGGGTAACTATTCCAATGCTAAACCATTCTTTCAGTGGTGGGTTTGTTTGTTTGTTTGTTTGTTTGTTTGTTTGTTTGTTTGGGGGGGGTTGTTTTTTTTTTTATGTATCTAATCTGAACCTCCCCTGTTGCAACCCGAGGCAGTTTTCTCTTGTCCTTTCACCTGAGACATGGAAAAAGCTACCAGCACCCACCTTGCTGTTAGTGTGTTTGAAAATTCACACTGAAGATTGCTACGCTCTGCAGGAGATTGACAGTGAACAAGGAGGGGAAATAATTTTCTCCTATTAGAAGACTGGGCTGGTCAAATTTCTTTGGGTTTTTTCTGCCCTGATTTTATTCCCACTGTATCCACAGCAGAAGAACCACAAAGTCTTGTTATCTGATAAGCCAGGTGGGAAATGGGCTGTCAGAAAAAAGATGAAAGGCATTAAAATATCTATCTTCTGTGAGGTCACAGGGTAACAAATAACAGTGATCAGTTCTCTTTTGATTTTTAGCCAAGGAGGGACTAAAAGATTGCCGCCATGTCAGTAGGCTGATGAGCACCCTCCCAAATGGGTTGGGGCAATCATGGGTGGAACAATTTACTGCTGAGAAATGATCCCAGATTTAATGAAGCTGTAGCCTAATTAAACTGTAGCCTTTGCATCTTGTCCTTCTCTTTTACCTTATTTTCTTCCTTCTTGGTGGTATTGCTGACGCCATCACTTTGTAGAGAGGGGAATTTGCCAGTACATTGGCTCCCTGCACGCACAGGCACCCAGAGGTTGGATGTCAGTGATGCTGGATGAAATGGAAGGATTTCTGTGCTGTAAATAACTCCCCTGTGAAAAACCAGCAGGTAAACTCACCTGTTTAAAATTTTAAACACTCACATGGTTAAAATTTTTGTTGCCTGTGACAAGTGCAGCACTAAATATAGCTGCCTGGGTACTTCTACAGGACAGATTCCAACTGATGTGAATTTTAGTACTGATGTAGTAAATTCCTCGTGAAATTAGTTTTAAGTCCTTGTGAGAATGAGGCTGTTATTTTCCAGGCAAAGGGAATGAGACCACTCCACCTTTGGGAAAATGAGACACTTCTATAGTTGTAGTTGTTTTAGGTAGAGTAATTAAGAACTTAAAATGTTAGTAGAGAGGAATGTGAAGCAGGTGGATTGATACTGGTTAGAGAAAAAGGGTGTTGTAACTATTATTGATGCAGGCTGTTGCTGTCCATGGTCTGGATGCCTGTGATCAGGTGAGTCACAGGAAGACTTTCAGTGAATTTCCATAGGCAAAATAAAGCTTTCCTTGTTATTGCATCAGGTTGATGTTAAAGCATTTAGGTTCAGTCTTGGCTGTGAGCAGCCCTAAACTTCTTATTTTAAACAATTGATTATAGATGATTCTTCTCTATTTTCTTTATTATTTTTTTTATTTTTATTTTTTTAGTGTCTTTTGTGAATCATTTTATCACGTAGTGCCTATACACTAATTTCACCCCAGCTGGAGAACAAGGATGTTGTTTTTTTTGACACCCTTTCCCCCTCTCTGCCCAGTTTGGTAATAAATATATTTTCAGGTATGCAGTCATACACAGACTGTTGTGAATTCATGGTATTTTTCAGTTTGCAGATAGCTTTGGGTTCTCTGCTTTAGTATTCATTTTATTATTTCCCTTGTGATTATTCTGGCTTACTTGGTGTTTATTATGTAGCACTCTCTAATTATATGCTTGCACACTCCAAAGTTTAGGGATTTGAGTGTCTACTGTGTGCCTATTCCACAGCTCTTCAAAATTTCTTTCAATATGCTTTGACACTGCCGTCATTCCAGAAAATATCATTAAAACTACCCTTAATATCTTACTAACTTGTTGAGGGTGGCACTTCAAGTTTGTTTTCTTTCTCATTCTTATTCCATATTTTCCTGCCAGGCATTTTGGCAAAGTGAAATGAAAATTGCAGAATGGCACAAAGAGTGAGCAAGCCAGTAATTACCTACTTTGTATGCTTACATTGTGAAGTATTCCATCCTGAGTGTTTTGAAGATTTATGGATGTGTGCTTATTCAGAAGCATGTAAGGTTACAATTTTTTTTTTTTTTTCAAGAAATGGTCTTGAGCCTGCATCAATCTGCTTAATTTAGATCTTGTCTCACCTAATTTTTTTGAGTGATTAAAAATGAAAGAAGCTGAAACTCCTGTCTAAATGATGCTCAAACTATGGTTTCACTACATGACTGAATTGAGCCAGGGAGCAGACAAGCTCGAAAATAATAGCAACAAAAGCAGGAAAGAGTTTTTTCAGAGCCCAATTCCCAGATACAGTTTGTAGAATCCTCTCATACACAGTCATTCTAGCTCAATGAAGTCCCTGGCTGATGTAACTTGTCCCAAAACCAGTTAGTTCTGAGTCTACCACAGCTGCTGTGTGATCTACAAACCTTCTGAGACTTGGGAAATTCTTGCTATGGTTGGAGCAGTTTTCCTTCTTACCTGTTGAGTCAGGCTTTCTGCACATCAGTCTCTTCAGCACTTAAACTTTCTGGTCTGGCTGCTTGTCTTGAATTGAGAAGCTGTTCTGAAACATCCCTTCTCCACTTCATTTCTTCTCTTTCTCCCTACCCTCATGATCTATTGCTTTCTAATTTCTGCCAGCACACTGTCAAAAGGGTGAACTCAGCAATGGAAAAACCTATGTGGTAAAATAAGCTAAAAAGACACCTCTCAAACATTTGTAACCCAGTAAGTTACAGAAATATGTCTCACTGCACTGACTTCCAGCCAATTGTATGAGAGAACTCAGGGAAGATGTAATAAAATGTGAGTATGAGAATGGTCTGCTTTTATTGCAAGAAAGAAACATGTTTTAAAGCACTCCTTTAGTCTGGATTTTAGGTTTTCTTTGAAATCAAGATGGTAAATAGCAGGACTTTAGCAAATCAATACAAACGGGTTGAGTATGTGCCAGTGGCAGTGTTTTCATTACAGCAGACATTGGAGGCATATTTCCGAATAATATAATAAATCTTCTTGTCTTCAGATCTGAAGATAATATTCAACTGTTTGTGTTGGTTCTGGAAAGAGAGCATGACTAACAGAACATTTCAATTATTATGACATGTCAGTAGGAGTTACTGCTGCTCAGATGTCATGTAATGACAGGAAAAGAACATAAAAAGAACATAAACCCAGAAGGGAAACAAAATATGATTTTTTTTTTCAGTCTACTATGACATTTTAGTATTCAATGGATCAAATTTAAAAAATTACCATAAGCAAATTCCAATTTAAAACTCCCAAATCTATAGCAGTTCTTATCGAAGCCAATATAAGTAGATAAATATTTGTTTACTATAAAAACTTTTTTTTCAGCGGGTAAACTGTCACAATATATACAAAGAAATACCATCATTCAGATATGATATTGGAATTTTTCTGTTCATTGTGCAGGTATCAGTGATCAGCTGGGTTGTCTACTAAAGTAATCTATGTAAGTTATGGTCTCATGATATTCTCCCAACTCAGGGCAATACAGCTCATAGAGGTCACCATAGACCTACTTGTCCCTAAATTTTATCTTTTCCAGTTGGATCCCTTAAGAGGTGCTTTTCTTGTTAAATAAGTAGCCTCCATTCTCATGTCCATGCTTTTCATATGTAAAAGCTTTCAGTATCAAAGTATTTTAGTCTCCTTCAAACTTCTATTAAAACAAGTAGGAATTTTGTCTGATTGCAAAGCACTGGGAAAGGACCTTATCTGAATGCTGCATAACAGCTCCTCTTCTCTCTCAGACTTCCCAGATTGAATTGCACTGCAGGAGGGTTTGGGTTTTTCAGTTAAAAATGAGTACATCATTTTCATTATTCAATTATCTGTCATACATTTGGAGGAGTTTCAGTTTGTGAAAGAGGAGAAAGAAGAAAACACGGTTTTCTATTTAAAGTGGGCATTCCTTTTATCTTGTTAGAGCCATACAGAGTGTTAAAACAAAATGATCAGAAGTTATAAAACAAACTCCAAGAGACTGATCATTATAATAAGGGTTTTTCAAAATTGAAGTGCTAAAATTATCAGTGCAGCAATGATTGCATTCACTTGTATCAAGGATTCAAAAGCAATGCAGTTTTATGAACATGAACAGTTTAACTAAATATGTTTGTATCAGCACTAATGTGGTTAATTCATTGAATTGATACATTTCTCCTTTATCTAGTAGAAAGACAGACTTCTGAAAAATGAAATATTTTAACCTACAGACAAGGAGCTTAGATGACAGTACACAGAAGAACCAAAGAAGAGTTTAGAATCTGAGCGTGTAGGAGAAATATTATCTGTGCAGATACACTGTAAATGTGACTGTATAAATCTGTGAAGATCACAATTCCACAGAAAGTGCTGCAGGAAAAGGCAATGGAAAAGTCAGCAATATTTTGTTTATGCAATCTTTTTGTATCCTTTTCCTCTGTAGAGGAAAAAATTCTCAGGTATTTTGGAGTGAAGTAATATGTGTCTAGAAGAAAGAAAGTATTCAAGCTCATTTAAGAAAGTCCAGAAAAAAAAAGCAGCAGTGGACATATTCTGATTCTCCCTACTGCTGGTGCCAAGTTTTCATTGATGGCTTAGGACAGTTTGGCCACAGAAACTGTAAGTAACTGAGAGTTTTTAGCCATTTCTTCTGGCTGCTCCCCAGAACAGTTCCCTGGCAAATCCTGCAGAAGGAATCTGTATAGAATCTGTTCCTTCCTTGTCCACCCTTAGGCAGCCAAAAAATTATGTCTCTGTCTCAGCTCTCCATCTGTAAAATGAAAAATAATGGCATTCCTGTACCTTCTAGAAACATTATAAGTGCACTAAGGCTTGTGAAGAACTTGCAATTTAGCAATGCAAAAGTATAGAGGATGGAATGCCTTGTGAAATGAGGCCTTTTTTGCTGTTGAGGAATTCTCCATAGCATTTATTTCAGTTTAACAATCAGTTTTAGCTGACAATGTTTTATCACACTGAAATTTTAGATAGGTCTGCTTTTTGCTACTACTATTATTATTATTAATAATGATAATAATTTGTTTGTTTGTTTGTTAATTATTGCAAGTCCTGTATTTCCAGGTTAGACTGAGCTGTGCTAGAGTTGATGGTAAATTAAGACATTTACCTTACAAGATTCCTCTGTTTTTGTGATCAGCCTTTTATTGTGAATGGACACACTGTTTACACAGACAAATTACTCGAAACAAACTTAACTCCAAGAATGCTTGACCATCACTAGAGTGTGGATTAAAGTTCTTTTTACATTGTACTGAGAAAGTAATGGAAATAAATAGCTTGGGGCTGGTTCTGTTGGCTGCTGGTGTAGCTGCAGTTTTTACAAGGAGGAAGTTAATCATCGCTGGTAATGGGAAGATGGAGCTGTGGCCATTCCACCCTGGAAGAGTGGCTGGGCTCAAACCAGCCCTTGCTGAGCTGCTGGAAGAGCTCTGCAGTTCATCCCAGTCTCTGTGACCTGGGTGCTGTTTTGGGGAGGGTGATGGTGTTAGGCTGTCATGGACTGCACAGAACCAAGGCTTTAAAAGCCTAATAAAACCCTACACGTCAGCTGGCTGGACTTGGGGGAAATATTGGTGTCCAGGCCTTGAGGGCCTTGGGGGCTGCTAGCAGCAGCCCACCCCATCCCACCCCATCCAGGATGGCTCTTCCTGGGGCAGTGCCTGGGAATGGCTGGGCTGTGGCTGACCCCAGCCACTACCCCGACCCCAGCCACTACCCTGGCCCCAGCCACCTCCCCTGACACCTCCCCTGGCCTCTTGGACCTTGCTGAGGAGGTGGCTGGTTGGGGAGGCATCACGGCCACTGTCCCCGAGGTGTCTGGTACAGTTTTCTCCACTGGATTTGATACAGTTCTCATGAATTGCAATGTCACAGACTCATTGCAAATAGTGCCCCAAGGGTTTCATAATTTCCAGAGGATCTATTCAGCCCACTTCCTAGGTAGCAGTGTCTTGAGTTCTATGGTTTTGATATATTCTCATGTAGGGGGAGACAGCAGTGAGTAGGGGGTGAGCAGCTCCATGTGCCCATAGCTGGTAGGAATAATGTGTGTGTCCTGCCATGAGGCACTGGGGCTCTGGTGCCAGCAGCAGAATGCCACACGGTGTGGATCACCTGGCTTCTGACTCTGGAGGGACACAGCACCAAGAGTGGGACCATCTCAGCTACCTGCTGAGACAGCACTTAATGAAACATACACTTCCCAAATCCTTTTGTGAAGAAATATTCTCCGTGCAGGACACAAATTGGAAGAACAAACATTTCAGAGCCTCCATGCCATTACAGAGCCGATTCTCTAATCATGCATAGCATAGCAGGAATAGATTGTGGTGCTTGAAGGATATGATGGGTGCCCTGGTGACCTCTCACACAAAATCTTTGTGGTGGACATTCCCCGTCAGGAATACTTAATGAGTAAAGTTGTCAGGGTTCAGTCTGGTACCACGTGGATTTAAAAGCTAATTGTACAATCAAATAATGGCCTAAGGCAGGAGGAATAGGTTTTGAGAGGATTGCTTTGGGCCATGGAGCTGGCTTGAATTTTGCCTCTTGTTTTAGGCTTATTTGGTAAATTATTTCACATACACACAAGGCTTTGTACTGCAATGGGGACCCAGCATATCTTTTATATGATTAAATAAATAGATCAGAGATCCAAATACATGGAAATGTTGCTCAGAACAATATGCAGTCTAATGCTTCCTATGGAATTAAATAAGTATAAGCCTGTCACCTTAAATATATGGAAATGTCTTGACTCTAATGATACAATTGCAAGACTTTCCTACAGCTGCAAAGCACAGGACTAATCTGGAGTGAGTCTTTGAAGTGCAAATTGTACATTTCCCACCAAACACTTGAAGTAAAAGATGGGAAACATCAATTCACACTACTGACAAAAAAAGACTTCAGTTTGTCACAAGAAGAAAGGTTTTAAATTTGCAATTTTCATCTATAATATAAGGTGTTAATGAATTTTATATTTTATCCAGATGGGTACGTAAATTCCTTCTGAACTTTGTTACAGGGCATCTATTGTACAACTACTGAAAAGGGTAGAGAGTGTAGTCAGTTGAGGGGGAAAACATCTAATTTACCTTGTCCTGATTTTTTTTTAGTTCTTTTATGGATTCTGACATGGTATCCTTCTCAAATGCTATGATTGAAATCAGTGGAAATACATATTTTTAATTATTATTATTTTAAAATAAGTTTCAGATTGGACCAGTTTTGGAAGAGGCAGGAAATTCCTTTCAATTTTTGTCAGAGAAGACAATGTCCAACATTCTTATTAATTCAGTTTCTTTTTCAGGTAATAAACCACATTCAATAAATTAAAATACATTTCTTGGGGAATAAGTGGAGGATTTGCTGTAGGTGACCTTGATCCTGTGATCCACCAATGGCAAACAGTGAGTTTTCCTCCAGTTTTTCTGCTGAAGCAGAATAAGAGCTGTAGAGCAAGACTTTGTTTCCTGAAGACAAATCTATTTTAACAACAACCCCCAAGCTGTTGAACTGTGAGGTAAAGAAAAATTTAAGATCTTCTGTTGAAGTTAAAAGACTGCTTTATATCAAGAGTAGCTGAGCTATTTGCAACAAGTTAATAGGAATCTTAAACATTCATGGTTAGAGCATTCCCTTTATGTTTGACTGGAATATTCTGAATTGCAATTTGTGCTGCTTATTGCTTCTTCTTGTGTCGCTGGATACTCCTAGAGAAGAGTCTGGCTACATCTTCTTTATGCCCCTAATGCCTGTGTAATTAAGGCATTAGGGGCATAACTGTTTTCAGTTTTTTAAGCTTCTGTTTGTAGCTCCAGATTAGAGAGTAAAGCGACCAACAGATTTTTGCTTTTGGTTTATTCCATTTCTTTCTTCAACTCTTTTTTTTTAGGTATAACTTTTGTTTTGGTGTATGAAATTGATTGCAGACACAGAAAAACTGCAACATGAAGTTGAAGCCTTTGTTAAAATGTGAGGAGCAATCACCTTTACAAATCTATTCCCTAAAAGTGACTCCTAAGAACTATTTCATACCTGAAACATGTACACTTTAAGTCATAGGTGGCTGCATGCATCTGGCCCTTTGTAGCAGCTCCGTCCCTGACACATTTAAAAGATTTTTTCTCTGGAAACCCTCCTCAAACATGAATTCTATCTCTAATTACCAGGATTTTCTCAACTGAGGAACATTTTCTAAGTGCAGAATTGAGTCCAACCCAGATCTCTCCTATCTATGGAATAAATCACTGGGATGAATTTCATGCTTGGCTACAGCAGCATAAATGTAAAGTAGATTCATTGAGGTCCACTGGGTAGCTGCAGATTTATGTTGCCATTAGTGAGACGTGATTTGCTGGAATTGTTTGCTTTTTCACTCTCTCATTCCTACAGCTTCTGTAGTACTAAAATGTGGAATTGTTATTATTTAGTCTTAGTAGCATTCTAACAGTTAAATTTCAAAGAGATGAAACTTGCCCAAATCAGGTATAAAACATAATATAACAAAAATGTTTCTTTCCTGAAGGTAATAGGAAGCCTGGGCTTCCTAGGATATAGGTTATGATATCAGGCTGCTTTTCCATCCAGCCATTCCTTTGAAAAATCTGTCTTCTCTTAATGCAGATACTGTGGTCTTAGTAGCTTTTGCGTTTTCTGACAGTAGGTGCTAAGAACAGACAGACACTATTAATTCCCCCTGAGGGAAAGAAAGGCTGTGGGGTGAATTCAGACCGTACTAAATACCAGAGAAGCCATGAGGGAGAAAGATGTTTCCAGTGCCTCACTCACAGGAAGACTTTTCCCAGAATTCAGATGTAGTTGTTACACGTTGGAGAGTTCAACATCATGCAACACCTGGTTTCATGAGCTTTGTTGCTCCTGAAAATCAACAGATTTGTAAATAAAAAAATTCTCTGAGTCAATATTATTTCCCTGGTGTAGCTGAAGGAAAGCAAAAGCATGTCAGGGAGGTATTGGATCACTGAAAATTGCAGGAGGACTCTTTGAATAATCCATTCCTGTAAAATTCTCCCTATCCTAATACATGTGTGCAGTATGTTGCCCAGCTGCCAGCAGCACCAGACTTGAGGCTCTGTTGCAGGATGGGTGGTGGGGGAAGAATCCTGAGAAAATTCAGCCTCCTTTTTTGGGCCTATGTTTATGTCAATGGCCATTAATACCAGAGCCCATTGGAAGAAAAAAGGGCAATGTAAAAATTTTTTTCAGGTCCATCTGAAATAAGTCAACTTTGTCCTGGGCATCTCAAGAACTGCCTTGTCCTTCAGCATTGGTCATGGTAATAGTTATCAAGCCTCATAACATTGGGCTTTTTCTGTGACAACTCTCTCTATTTCAGCAAATACAATAGATCAGCCCCCCTGCTTTAATTCAGCAGATTGATAGTGTACTTTAGTTTATTGCAATATTACTGGTCTGCAATGTATATCTGCCCTTGTGGCTACCTTCTCTTATTTGGAAAAACACTTTCAATCCAGCAATTTATTGCCCAACACACTTCTTAAAATGTCACATAAAATTGGATTTTAATAGACATGGTTGGTAATAATCAATGACCTTTTAGAACATGTTGTGCCAATAAGTGGTTACAGACTGTCTTTCTTGAAATATCTTCAATGATCCTATTCTTTCTTCAAATATCTTAATAATTCCTCCAGGAATTTAATGAAACTTCACAGGCAAGTGGATAAGGCAAATAGTCTCTATTGCCTTTTGATCTGGAAACAAAAAATTCTTGCACACAGAACAAATATACAGAATAAATTGTATAATTTTGTATTATGAAAGCCCATATATACAGTGTCATCTCATCTAAAAAGGTCATGGCTGTACTGAGATTTTAAAAGTGAATTTTCCCCTAATCCAGCCACTTTGTGGTGGGTTTGTGTGGCTATGCTGAGCACAGATACAGGTTTGCCAGGCTGAACACCTCCCCTGAGGTTCCAGTTGAGTTAATATAAAAGCTTAAATCTGCTCTCCTATGGTTAGGGTGTTTCAAATACCAAAATTAACTAGATTAAAGTTACAGTACAATTACTGTTTGGATTGTGTTTCAGGCAGACACTGGAAGAAGGATTCAGGCATGGGTTTCTGCACTAGAAATATCAGTTTATGTAAGAGGAATTAATTGTGTGAGTTGAGCGGTGTGTGACACCCTTTCTCAGGGAAACAATTCTGTGGGTTTTAAAACTCTTTACTAAAAAGGTGACACTAGGATCAATTTACATCATAAACTGCCAGCTGCAAAATGTTCAGCTTCATTAGAAGCTCTGTGTTCTGTGTAGCACATTTCACTTATTTGCATTGTGTAGTATGAGACAGCTTAAGAGAGGAGGGAATTGCGCTCCATATGGTGTCCTTCAGTTTTGTCCCTCAGCGAGGACCTTGATCAAGACTGGGAAACAGGTTGTTGGCAAGGAAGGATACAGGAAGAGACAAAATACACGGAATTACTTTGCAGGTGTTGTGGGCTGACCCCAGCTGGCCACCAAGCAATTTGCTCACTCCCTCTTCTTGTGATGAGAAAGCTCCTGTCAACATGGAGACAGTTTGATAGGTGAGGGAAAGAGGCAGGAGAAAAAAACAAACCAAAACTGAGGAGAAGTAGCCATAAGCTGCCTCCTGCCAGTAAAGTGATGCCCAAAAATCTCTGAGCATCAGCCACCTTGAAAGTTAACTCTCCCTGTCCTCCCCACCCCAGCCCTTTCTTTCTGTATCCCATAATGTTATGGTTCATAGAATCTCCCTTCAGCCAGTTGGAGTCAGCTGTCCCACCTGTGTCCTCCTCACTCTTATTCTTACCCATCTTCTTTTCCACAGGGAAAACAAACAAAAAAAGGGAAAAGTTTGACTCTGTGGAAGCACTGCCCAGCAATAGTCCAAATATTGATGTGTTATCAACACTGTTTTGGTCACAAATCCAAAACATAGCACCACATACAGTTTGCTCTGAAGAAAGTTATCTCCATCTCAGCCAAATCAAGTACAGCAAAAAAAAAAAAAACATGATCAGGGCAAAAAGCAAAAATGGGTATCTATGGTGAGTTTTTGATGTCTCTTGTGTAGGAGAAACTCAGCAATATTTATCCCTAATTGAGTTCTGTATGGATAAGAGAATTTCAAAGCCCAGCTTCTGATGTTTCCTACCTCAAGTATATGAATCAGACAGAATTTTAATTGCAACAGCAGCATCTTGAAGATGCTTCTGAACAGAGTTTCAGCAGTTCTCTGAATATTTTTAAGATTTATCTGCAGAGATTGTTTATGAAGATGTTGAAGAGCACAGGGCTGAGAATGCAACCCTGTGGAACCCCAGTAGTGACAGGTCACCAGTCTGGTGTCCCCCCAGTCATTGTAACCTTTTGTGCCTGTCCTGTGACCCAGACACTCACCCATCCCATCATATGTTTATCCAGCTGTGGGATGGACATTTTATCCAGAGGGAACCTGGGAGAAACAGTATCAAAATGTTTACTAAAATCCAGAAAGATCACATCAACTGTCTTCCCTTGATCAGCTGGTGGGTTACCTTGCCACAGAAGGAAACCAGGTTTGATAGGCAGGACTTTCCCCTCATGAAGCTGTGCCAGCTGTGACCAATGGCTGTGTTGACTTTCAGGTGTTTTTCAAACCTCCCAGAATAATCTCCTCCATAACTTTACCAGGCACTGGAGTGAGACTGACAGCCTGTAGTTTCCAAAGCCCCCCTTTTTGAAAACAAGGACAATGTCCCTCAGCTTTCAGTCAGCTGGGACCTCTGGTTATTCAAGATCACTCAAAAATCATCCACAGATGTTTTGTTTAGCCAGCTCTTTGAGGATTCTTGGATGAATCCCATCAGACCCCAAATAGAGCAGCAGATCCCACACATTTTTCTCCTGGGAACTGGTCATTCAAACAGGTGCAAACTGTTAAAAATATGGCTTATCCTGCCTCTAAGGGTAGAGGTTCTTTTTTTTTTAAAGGAAACAGCCAAACTTACAGTAGTGTGTATGTCCAGAAAAACGTGCCTAAAATACTTTTTATAGGACGTGTAGGTTATTTATTTAGGATTGTGCCACAAATTCTTCACTGGGAAAGGTGGACAGTATATTCTTTGCAATTTAATTACAAAATGTGTGTGCTACATCCCCTTCTTATGACAGTCTAGCACAAAAAATTGTGTGATAATTAATGGCTTGCCAAAAAGCTTTCTTTTTTCTAAAGAACAATATATTCAAAGGGAATTTTAAGCAGGCACTTTCAATCCTTGATTGAAAGTATATCTTGGCAGACACTATTTATCTGCCCCAGTATTTGAAATATAATAAACAAAGTTTGATGCACTGCAAAGAGAGAATTGAAAAGAAAGTGCAAAACACTTGAAGGAGGTATTGAAATGCACTGAACTCAGCAAAATGCTGTGAAATACATCATATTACCAGTAAGGTGGCAGTGGAGGGAGGGTCCTAAACAAGCAGTAATACATTTGTAGTGAATGGAATACTGATTTTCTGTTGCAGCCATAATCATGTACCTCAGGAGAGCAATATAAATCCCAATGATGTTATATTTACTAAACATAAATACTTCTGAGTAAGGGAGGGTTGCCTACACGTACACCCAAAGTTAAGTCCTTGCAGTTATTTTTAGTGAAGTTGAATCCTGGTGTAGAGTTGAGGTCTCTTTATGTATTCAATTATTCATTTTTGTGATGAAATAACATTGATATTTATGGACTCTATCAAGTAACATTTGATATGCATGGTAGCCTTGACCTGACACTAATGGTTTGGTCCTGCAGCCCACAGAGGGGATAGATTTCTCTTAGCTTCATTGCAATGGATGATTAAAACAATTAGCAGGATCAATTCTGTACCTCTTGGCTTACCCTGAAACAAACTTCTGGAATTTTGCCTTTTTGATGAATACCTTTCATATCTTTCATGCTCTGACTGACAATGGGAGAGGATCCTTCTTTTTTGTTTTCTCCATTTTTTCCAGATCAGTTGCTGTTTCTTGAAGGGCAGATTAGCTGTCAGGAATTCTATGTTCTATGACAGCTTCTGCTATTATTGCTTGGGTTGTTTTGTTTTTCCATTTGCCTGGTTTGGGTTTTCTGGTTTTTTTCCCCTTAACTTTCACTGTAACTCAAAAGATTTGAAATTCAGTTTCGTGCATAATAACATATATCTGTCAGGGCTGCTGGAATAGTTTTGCTCTTTCTATCTAAAAATGTCACCAAATTAATATTTTTTATATCAATTGCAGCAATGGCAGGTGTGTATTGATGGACGCGACTATTTCAAATGAATGTAGAAAAAAAGAAGTAGGAGGCACGTGCTGATGAAATCCTTAACATTCACAGAGCATCAGGTTGCATTGGTAAAATAATGGAATTTTTTTTTACATTACTGTAATAATCATAGTAATGACATCATAGAAATAAAGTCTCTAAATAGGATTTAGAAAGGTTAATTAGCCTACCAGTTAGGCTCTTTGAATTGAAACATCTGACCTACTTTTCCTGTATTCAACCATATGCACTCTTCAGAGCTCAGTTGCCTGACTTAAGGCCTGAGTTCCTCATTGTTTGGCAAAATGGAAATAAGAGGAGGTGTGGATGGTGGAATGTTTGTTTCCTGAGCTTTTAGAAAGAGCTAGGGCAGCCTGTATTTGATCCTTTGTATATATGAAGCTGAAATGTCACAGTCAGAGGAACTGAAACTGAGTATGAGGGTGCTGGGGAAGTTAACAAACATCTCTCTTTGATCCTGCCCTACTTTAACAGCAGAGAGGCATCAAGGTGAAAAAGGAACTGTTGCTAGAAGTGTAAAACTTAAGTGGCACTGCTCCTTAGGAAAAGCAGCAGAAACTTTAGCACACCATCATATTTTTCCTATAAAGAATAGCAACAGGTTCCTTCTTCCCAGCATGAATTAAAAAATAGATGCAATAATAGAGATGATAGCTACCCCTTCCTCTGCTGGCTTGAATTTTATTTTCCTTTCTTAAATTAATAGATCAATGATTGATGTGCATATGAGGGTGGTGAGGCACTGGGAAAATTGCCCAGAGAAGTTGTGGATGTCCCATCCTTGGAAGCGTTCAGGGCCAGGTTTGACAGAACTCTGAACAACCTGTTCTAGTGAAAGGCGGGCCTGCCCATGGCAGGGAATTTGGAACTGAATGCTCTTTAAGGTCCTTTCCAACCCAAAGCATTCTACAAATCCATGGTGTGCAGTATAGACACTGCCATACCCACTCTAGGTAGTGACAGGTTCTTGCCGAACACCAATTTATTTGTTCCACCACATTCAGTTGCATTTCCAACCAATGGCTTTATCTTCTGTTTCTCTTGCTAGCTGTGGTTTCAGGTGATGTTTTCTTTGTGTGGCCTTCACTTGTTCAAAATTGGGCAAATGATCTGCAGGAAAGGACTCTTTGTGAGTACTTCCTGCTAAGGCCCATGTCTTGTTAAATTTTTGGTAAAATATAAGCACTGAGAATTAGAGAACATACTTGAGTCAACTTGAATTAATGCTGCTTCACAAGAGGCAGGAATTAGAAAAATAGAGATTTGTCTGTCTGTGTAAGATCCTTTTCCCTTACACTTTGATTCATATATTACCATGAGCCTTGCAGTACAACTACAGCATACTTAAAATTGAAAGATTAGTTCTTTACCAGTCATAATACCAGTACAGCATTTTTAATAATAAACCATTCCTTATCAATGGAATATATTGTCATTAGTAGTTCTCCTTTTGTAAGGCTGTGTGTAGGGCAGTGTTGAATGAGCAGTGCTTTGAATACAGTCTTTGGGAAGGCTTATATGTCTTATATGTGTGCTACAAAAGAAAGTGCACCTGCTTCCTGCTTCTGCTTTTTTTCTACATCCATCTGAAATAGTCATGTCCATCAATACACACCTGCCATTGCTGCAATTGATATAAAAAATATTAATTTGGTGACATTTTTAGACACAAATAGCAAAACTACTCCAGCAGCCTCTGTGCAGCTGAGAGAGTTGCATGAACCTGCCTCATCTAATTTCAGAGTTCCAGCTGCTGTGAGGTCAAGGAGGACAGGGAGTGAGATGGAAACAACAACAGCAGCAGCAGAAAGGAGGAAACCATTAACTAATTGGAAGAGAGAGGTGTCTGTCCTTTGGTCGGAGAGAAACCCTGATTAAAATATGTCAAGGGTACAGCTGAGAAGTTGTTGGGAAAAGGAGAGAAAAATGCTTTCTCAGGCACTGTGATGTGAAAGGGAAGTTTAGAGAGATTGCCTGAGGCAGTAGTACAGAATTCTTTTTGAAACAAGTGGAGGCAATATTATAGGTTTATACAATACAGCTGAATACCAGCTATAGATAGATTACGTAGGTATGAACCAATGTCAAAGGATGAAAAAAAAAAGCTGTGAGAGCAGCATAAAGAAGGGATTAAAGAACTGAGGAAGTAGCATATATATTTTTCATTGTCATACTGGAAATCTGCAGCTGTTTTCACAAGGTTTCCATAAAAATTAATCTGACTTCAATCCTTTGTAAGTATGTGCTCACAAGAAGTAAGGGTTAAAGTCTGAAGTTCCTGTGGTTCCTCTCCTTGCTTGCCCAGAACCATTTCTGAATGGGAGGAGAATGGTATAAACTCAAACCTCTTAAAAATATGCAAAATGGATTGTGAGGTACCATCTGGTTGATACCTAAGTGGCTGCAGGGTAGGGTTAGCACATGAGCACCAAGTAAAAGCAGAGGATGAACAAAAATTTTCTGCTTCATTTTCTGAATTTTTCACAAAATGTTGAACTCTGCCCTTTCCTCAGAGCAAAATGTGAATTTCCAATTCTACTCTTTCCAAGGGTAAAACAATCAGATGCAGGACAAAGGAGGTCAGCAAAGCAAGGGAGGATTCAGGAAGAGGAAAATACAACATCATGCACGGAAAGCATGCATCAGCCACACTGGCATTTTCAAAAAGCCATTTAAGGTTTCGGGAATTACAGATATTACCAAGTATGTGATCCTGAGGTGCTTCTCAAGGTGCCTGTATTCTCATTTATCCTTTTGGAGGCTTCCCTGTCCAGTCTAATTTAAATTGCTCAAATTACAGTGCATTCTAACAGTCCCTGAAATGCTTCTCCAGGTAAAGACTGCTAGAGAGCAATTTGTTCTAGACTAAAAGTTTCTAGATGCATCATCAGCACCTTGGGAATACTCAGTTATTTGTTTAGATTTCTGTTTGTCTAGTTTATATATCCATCTGCTGAGACAAAAAACAGGTGATATGGGACAAAATGTAGCTCAGGACATCCTTTTTTAGGTGGTCTGTCTGGCAGTCCAGTCACTGCTGTCCTGACACTGGGCCAGCACAAGGCAAGAAGAACACGCTGCCTTTGCTTCTTAACATCAAGGCAAGAGTCAAGACACCACAGCACCAAAATCAAAGCCATCAAAGGATTTTTACACACATTTTAAGGTCCTTTAATGGGCTGCAAAGGGAAACTTTCAGAAAATGTGTAGCTATACATATGTTTGTATTCTTTCAACATGAACTAACAAGAATATATAAAAGAGGGGCTTAAGAAACTAAAGAAAAACTATTGCATTAAATCCCATTAGATGAATCTATTAAAGCTTTATTACCAACACACGGCATCGTCTCTTCCATATTAGCTATACATACTATAAAACACAAATGTAATCAGGAACAGGAACAAAATGATGGGAAAACTCTTCAAAAAATAGTGATCACTTGTTCTTAGGGATATTTCTCCTATGCTCTGGAAGGAAAGGTGCATTGCTTAGTCAAATCTAAGCAGAGCAAATGAACTGCCTTCCTCCTTAAACCAGCTAAGTTGCCTAACCAGTGTATTCACACTTGGCAGTAGAAATTCCCTTTAGAATTCAAAGAAGATATATTCATAAAACTTTCTGGGAAGTTGCAGGTTAGGAGCAATGTTGAATCATCATTTCCAAATCAGAAAGTGTGACTCAGTAGCTTGCTGCCCACTTCTGTCTCAATGTGCAATTTTCAATGATGCACTTCAAGCAGTAAAAAGGTAGTTAACAAATATGAGAATTATAGCATTTATCATTGAATTGCCTTGATTCAGGGGAAGACATGATTTCAACTTACAAAGGGTTTGTAGGGGATAAGGTGTAGTTGATGTAGCTGGCAGCTCCCTGGTACTTGGTTGCTGACTGGTGATAAATCATGACAAGGATCAAGTAAAGGCCTTCAAATCTGCACAAATTCCTGCCTGATTAAGTGAGATGTAACTTCTCAGCAGCCAGTTTCTTCCTCCCAAGGTCATTCCAAAGTGTTATGGGATGTGATGGCATTTCTATTTCATGATGACTGGTTCCATTGGTTTTGTCTGCCATATACAAACCATTCCTTTTTCTGGAGAATATATTCATTTATTCCTGTGATACCTTCTTCAGAGTTTTCTATTGATTTATCCCTTTCATCTGTCATTTATAAGTAACTGTTCCAGCCCTTGTGATTTTTTTTGTAATCTATTCCCTAGATTCCTGTTGCTATTGATTTCTTTTTCTACTTTTGTATGCTATTTTTCAGAATTAATCCTTTTTGCAGGTTTTTTTTTCTTTTTTTCAATATGTATGGTAAGAAAACTTGGAGCAATCTTTTGACTTTGTAATAAAGGACAACCAATAACTGTGGTGCTGTATTTCCAACTCCTCATTTTTCAGACATATATTAATGATTTTTGAGTACATCCATTACAGAACAGTAGTAAAAGGAATTGAGGTTTCTTTGAATATACTACCACATTCTCTTTGTTGCCTTGTCTAAAAGTGATTTAGAAAAATAATTGAAAAATCTTGTATCAGTTTTGGGAGTGATTTCCACACAGAATTCTCTTCCTTCTCTTAACTGTCCTTTAAAATTCCTATTTCTACTTCTTTTAAGTTCTGCAAACAGGCTGATGGCTTGAGGCATCTGTAATGGAATATCATACTTAAAACCTGTGCATAATGTGTCAGCAAAGACAATGGCAGGTCTGTAAGGGCTCAAGTGAATTGCAGGTGTTTTGATGGTTTAAAAGCCAGCAGAAATGCCTCATAAATTGGTACTTTAATAAGTTAGGTAAGCTGGGAGCAATAATTATAGTTTTTATTTTCCCATAAAGCTCAAACAATGCAGAGGTACTCATCTGTATACTCACTATACTCATATGTGCTCTAGAATACAATTGGAATTGTTCCCTTCATACATAGCAAACAAAATTATTATTTTTATTTTTTAAAAAAATCTATGGGGTAAACAAAACTTTTTCTGTTCTTTGATTGAAAGAAACTTGCCAGCATATAGGTACATGACTTACTTTGCACCAAAGGAAGAAATTCAATCATCCCAGCCTAACACAAAAGCCAAATAACACTCCCTCTCCTGGAAACACAGTTCGACTTATTTCGAAGTGTAAGCAGTAATACTAGTAACAATAATAGTCTGAAACAAAATTTAAAAAAAAGAAAAGAAAGTCTATTTTGACTCCCTTTATCGAGTTTTGTGGTTGTCCTTACATTCTTGTGTGTGTGAATTTGGTCCTAGCAACATTGCTGAGGTTTCAAAATGCCCCTTATAAAATAAAGAGTTGAAAAGCAGATTTTTAAAATTGTTTTTATATTAAAAATTATGAGTCAGAATCCCAGTCACGAGGTGATTTATTTTTTCCTGTTTTATATCCTGTTCCAATTGGGTTACTACATACCCAGGGAGTAATTGCCTTCATTGAGTGCTGCTTACTGGAAAGCATCAGCAAGAGCATGAATTCCTTCCTTTTTCTTTATACATCTTCATGTTTTCAGTTCTCCTGTGATGTCTAAAATCACTCCACTTCCATGACAGGAAGGGTGTATGTAGTATTTGCCTCAACTGCACTTTTCGTAGGAGCAATCATCACTCCTTCCAGCTCCGATTTTCCCCACCTAGCCATATGTTCCTTGCAATGTGTCTTCCCAGCACCAGACCTCTCAGGGTGGGGGAAGCTCTGGAGTTCTGTCCTTGCCACTGGCATTTGCTCCAGCACTGAGTCCTGTCACCCAACCTGTGCCCTGACAGCTGTGCCCTGACAAAGGCATGGGAGAGGTGTTCCTTCCAAAGGAACCAAAGCCTTGCTTTCTTCTCTGCCGCGCAAAGTTTTGGGGTTTTTTTTTTGCCTCTCAGTCAGGAGAGGAAGGGTTTGAAATGTGGTGTTTTTGGTTGCTTGTTCATTTTAAAGTATCCAAATATTCATTTAGTAATAGTGCAGTTTTGGGGAGCAGGTTATTGGCTGATAAAAAACAAGCACTGATCTTTGATTTTTTTTTTTTTTTGAAAAGGAATTTTGCTGCTAAAGAGCTAAAAATATGAGCAAAGGCTTTCAGTTCAGTCACTCTAATTGTTTCCAGGGAGTGGGAAGTGAGAAATAGACCTTATTTATGAATGCTAGTGATCAAAAGAGATAAAACTAAACCTTAGTTATTAGTAAAGTCTAAAAGGACTCCTATGTACTGATTCATTGTTATGAACAAAGTGTTCAGAAGCCACAAAAGACAGATAGATGCTGTGATGTCTCCCTGGAAATAAGACTCCCTCAAGCATCAAAATGTTTTCAATGCTCATCGATGGGGGGTTAATGTGCAGAGTACTTTTTTCATTGGGAAAAACAAACCATCCACCATCTCAACTTCACGTTTAACAGCCTTGCTTTTGGTATGAAAGGCATTTAGCAAGTGAACCCATTACAATAATCAGGAGTGCTGCTCTAACAACTGCTGTCAGGCAAAGAGCTTCTGTTCCCTCTCTCCTCTCTCCCTACTCCTTTACTTAACAGCTGTATTCAGTGAACAGACTCAAGGTGTAATAAATAACTCTTAAAGAGACTGGCACTTGAGGGGATGGTCTTCAACTTCTACATATTCCTGTCTCTTCTGAAATAAAATAATAATAATAAATTTTTTTTTTACTGATTTTTCATTCCAAGAAGTAGTGACATTAGTAAAAAGGGGCATTACTGCTAAACATATGCTTACTGCTTTAATTGCCAGCCTATAGGAGGGTGGAAAATGCCCATCCAGTGTGACTGCAGCTGTTCACTGTGGTTTAATCTTACATAGTAATGAACTAACCTAAAATGTGCTCTGTGTGTGTGTTGGGCTTGTACAAGGCTACTGGTACAACTATTTTGGGGAAAAAAACCCCCTGCTCTCACCAAAATATCTGGGCTACTCTAGTAAATATTTACAGATTCACTTATGTATCTGAACTCTGTCCACTTACAGATTGTGGGCTTATTCAACATGTGGTTTTTGGCTAAGCACTGATTCCAAGATTGGTATCTCTGAGACTAATTAAGATCATTAGCATACTATTGAACATTTTCAAAACAATGTAACTGAGACCAAAATCTGATTTCTCTATTCCCTGCAGTTTTATTTCTGGTTTTGCTTTCCATTTGGAAGTGGAGCCAAGGTCACAGAATATTTCAATAACCTACAGTGGATGGCTGCTAAATGTCATTCCCTTGAATACAATTACAACTTAAAAAAAAAAAAAAAAGTGCATTGTCCATTTGTTCTAAATGCATCTTTAATGGATGCTTCTGTATCTTTGTGATAGATTTTTTCCCCCTCCCCTCCTCTATAACTCAATTGGATGAAGTCTTACATAGCTGTAATAATCAATGGTGATATAAAATCAATTAGAAATTGGTCTGGCATTATGAAACTGAGATTCTGGGTCAGATTCTAGGTAGGAAGTAATCAAAGTGCTTAACCTTCTACACTACAGGGGGCTAATTTTCACTCAAAAGCTTGATTATACTTGTAATTATGCAGTATTGTTACAGCAGTATAATATTTTTGACGCAATTCAGATCAAACCTTAATTTTTAAGATGAGCAATTGGAAAAAGGTGAATGACCTCAGTTCATCCTAATAATCCAATACTATATTTTGTGCTCGTGCCTGATATCCCAATGATGGGTTTGCTCTTATTTGTCACATCTGTTTTTTGTGTCAGAAATTCTTCAAATTGGGCAACACCTTTGAACAAGTAGGATGACTTTTAAGTTGAGGCTGACTGGGAGAAACGAAGGCATTAGTAGATGTGCTTCTAAAAAGAAAATGTGAATCACCATAGTGATTTGATTATATTTCATTATAAGTTTAATTAGGGATGTTACATTTACAGCCTGTTCTCCATCCTGTCATTTTGTTGACACATTCATACCTCATACCTACTAAAGTTGTTCAATAAAATCATGATTCTGCCGAAATCACTGCCAAAATACTTACTAATTTCAATGGGACAAGTATTCATAGAGATAGAGGAGAAAGATGGTTGCTCTAATTGATCTTCCTATCTCAACTACAGGAGGTGATATCCTGCTCTTTTTTTTGCTAACTATCAGTAATATTAATATCTTCAAAATCCCAAACAAAAAAAAAAATCCCCAAACAATAAACTAAACCACCACCAACAATAAAAACACCCAAACAAAGAAAAACCCCACAAGCTGCCCAGAAAGGTGCACTTTACATCAGAACTAGGATGACTCTTAAGTGAATGATCTTGTATTGAATCATGGAATGGCTGAGTGGTTTGGGTTGGAATGGAGTGAAAAGATCATCTCGTTCCAACCTCCTTCCATGGGTAGGGACACTTTCCACTAGACCAGGTTGCTCAGAGCTCATCCAACCTGGCCTTGAACACTTCCAGGGATGGGGCACCACAACTTCTCTGGGCAACCTGTGCCAGGGCCTCACCACTCTCACAGTAAATTTTATAGACTATATGTGTTTAAAAAGACCACATAGCACAAAATCATTGCATAAAGGGGAGCATTTCCTCTTTGCTCTGAACAGTGAGCTGTTGATACCTATCTCATCTAAACCCTTTTCCTTCAAGAAGACCTGAGCAATAAATGCTACTCCTCCCAAGTGGCAGAACCATAATGATAGAAATTGCCTAGATTTTATTTCCTTTTCTCTCTCTTTTGTGTATTTCCAGTTCTTGCTTCAGCACAAATAGATGTGAAAAAAAAAAATAAATTAAAGCCATCTACCTATTGCTGTTTAGGTGATATTAGGTGATACTGTTAGAAACACAGATTTTCTGTATAGTCAACTGAGAGTTTGTCCTAGGTAGTAATTCAGATGACATCAGTTGGAAGGCATGAATACCCACTTGGATGTTTACATTTAATTAGATACTTTGTACTCCTTTACTGAAACACCTGGAGAAGAAAATTCATGACCCTATAGTAACTAACATTTTTGAGCCTGAATCACTCCTCAGAATACATTGTAAATTTCCTTGGAACATATTTTTGGGAGGGAAGATGATAGTTTGCAATTATGAACAAATATCTGCAGTATTTCAGTATCTTTCTCCCTCAGGCTTTTTCTATTCTTCATATTAAATCTGTTGCATCTGCTTATATTATCCCAAAACCAGTTCAAAGCCAAGATTTTGAGGCTTTTTTCTTGGGTCTCCCTCCAATCTGTTTAACTGTTTATTAAGTGTCTATCACAGCAGTCTCTTTCTTATCCTGTGCACGTATTAGGAATCATTAGCTTTGTCACTAGAGGATAAGCATCCACATGGAAAAGCTCTGTAATGCACACAAGGTGCAGTCTATTGACATTACATCATATGCCTTGTTATATTACCAAAACAATTAAGTTATCTGGGTATCAACACTGCATGTACACATCACATCATTTTTAAATCAAAGCACTCAGCAGCAAAGAAATGAATAATTAAGAACACATAAAACTTACACTGCCCACACAGTAAGTACATTATTCTTCTCAAGACTTTTACCTTAATAGACTATAAGCTTTTCAGTGAAGGCTGATTTTTGTTATTGCTGTCCCATACTTGCCTGTGTCTGACAGAGGAGGATCCTGTCTGCTCCATAGCAAAAGTGGAGGAGGCCAAAGATATCTTGTCTTGAGAATATGTACATGCATCTTGTAATTTGAATTCTATTCTAAGCTGATCACTATCCAGTCCTTGATAATTTCTGATCATAACTGCCTGGCCCTTGTTCAATTTCAATTTTTCACTATCTGAGAAAATATTTTGTCTGATGGAAACTGCACTGAGGCCACGGACGCCAAGAACTTGTGCCATGTCAGAGCAGGACTACCCACACTGCCAGGTGTTAACCATGAAGATGGTTTTGATTGCCCTGTAAAATGTGCATAGCAAAGTGAACACTACCCTAAATGAGCTTCCTGACTGGGAACAAGTGTCTAGCCCAGGGCAGCAAAGCACCTCTCCTCTGCCACAGCAGGGTATGTCATTGCTGTGTGCAGCTGGTCCACTCAGTTCATGACTTCTGCCACCAGCATTTCAGCTCTCTTCTTCCATGCTTCATCTCTCAGGCCATCTGTACAGCAAGGTGACTTCTGAGTGTGGAGCCATAGCAGCCTGAGTTTTGACACAGTCACATCCACAGTCATGGATCAGTACTGGATTTGCTCCAAGACACTCCCACTAAAGAGGCCTGTGTCTTTGCTGCACAATCTGTGAGGGGCCTAATTGGCACACCTGCTTTCAGGCTGTTGTTGGGGAAACTTGCACCATGTAATTTTAAGTGTGTTGTTGCTCTAAAACCCTTTTTCTAAGCTTGTGTTATTGTCTACATCTCAGATCCTGAGATTTCAAAGTCTGTCTTTGCTCTGGTGTTGCTCCATTTTGCAAAATGTTGCAAATGCCTGGCACTAGGTTTTGTCATATGTGTGTGTGTACGTACATACACATATGTAAATTTTTTTCTTAGCTAACAAAAGGAAGCTCAGTAGAAAAAGAAGACATTTTAGAATGTACATCAAGCAGTAAACATCTTGGGAAGGCTTTCAGGAATTGCACGTATAATTTAAAATAAAATGCATGTGTACTAAATAATTATTTAATTACTTCAATTACTTTCCCTCTGTCCAGCCTTCCATACTCTCTTCCATTTCCACAGCTGTAATTTGTATTCTTATGCCATGCAGCTATTTAGAAAACAAATGCACATAAGTAGACAATATAAATGTTGATGAACTGAAGGGTCATGAATATTTTTTCTAAGATAACCTTGCCTACCTCTTGTCTTTCTTGATAGCTGCACATTCCCCAAGTCTGCCTTTATTCTTTTTATTTCTTTATTCTTTTTCAATAACTATTTCCAACAAACAGCACTTGTTTACAATTTTATGAATTATTGGAAATGAAAATTTTCTTTCTCAATGTAAAGTATCTTCCTCCTCCCACCAAAAAAAAACCCCCAAAAACCCAACCAAAACCCAAACAAGTTAACAATGTTTTTTTGATGATGTTTGTTGTCCTGGAATGTTTACTTAATGTTTAGTTAATATTTCATGTACTCTGGAGATAATAAGAATTTAATTTCTGGAAATTTTTGTTTGCTGAGATTTGCAAAACTCAAATGCTTCTCTTTCTGCTTGAGAGTGCCTAAAATGTGAATTCTTACCCAACTTGCTTCATGGTCATCTTTGTGTAGATAAAAGGTCTGGTTCTATTCTCATGCTCCTCATTGGTTGTTCCTCACAAAACGGTGCTGCTTTATTTTGGGGTGTTACATTCACAATACCAATTTTTTTGGAGGACCTCAAGTCATATTTCTATGCTTGGGGAAGTTCTGTGGACACTTCAAGTGTTGATAACCAGTCGGTAGATGGTAGTATTATTGAGGCACTACACTTAAAGCTGCCCAGAGAAGTTGTGGTCTCTCCATCCCTGGAAGTGTCCAAGGCCAGGCTGGATGGAGCTCTGAGCAACCTGGTCTAGTGGAAGGTGTCCCTGCCCATGGCAGGGGGTTGGAACCAGATGATCTTTAAGGTCCCTTCCAACCCAAACCATTCTGAGATTCTCTAGATTCCATGATTAAACACAAGAAGCAAGGAGGTGGAAAATAAATGATCTGAAGAGGAGAATCATCCCACAGGTTAGGTACATGCAGAGCTGGAATCCTACAGGCATCTGGCTCTGGGTATGAAACCTCAGTAATGTCTTAACCCCTTTGTCCCAATGTCCCCAGCTGCAGAATAAGGTTAATAATATTTACGAGCCTGTGGTAGTGGATCACTAATCTGTCAGAATGCATGCAATAAAGTATAATTTCAGTGTATTGGAGAGGACATCAGTGATGCTTCAGGCACTCATGACCTGATCCCTATTTTCAGAGAGTGCTGGCAGGAACCACTTGGCACATTCCCAGGAGAGATAGCATGCCATCTTCAAAGGGTGGTAAAAATTTACGATTGGAGCAGCTTGCCCGGTTCCATCGCGGGTCCAGCGGGCGGGGTTTTGCCCCGTGAGTCGTTGCCGGGTGCCGGGGCCGGGCCGGCTGTCGCTGTCCGCGGTGCTGGAGCTCCGGAGCGCCGCAACTTTAGCGCCCCGCCCGCCCGTGCGCCCACTCGGGCACGTTTCCCGGGAGCGCGGTCTCTAATTAAACTAACTCCTCCCTTCGGCTGCAGGAGCCCGTAGGAACGGGGGCCTTCCTCTCGCTCTCCATCCGCTCCCCTT
>VXBB01019858.1:64837-151761 GCA_013399915.1 Illadopsis cleaveri
GGGCTCTGAGCAATCTGGTCTAGTGGAAGGTGTCCCTGCCCATGGCAGGTCCCTTCGAACCCAAACCCTTCTAAGGTTCTATGATTCCATGATTTGCAGAGGCCCCTGTTGTGATGTCACAAGGAAGAACCTGTGTTCTAGCAGTGGATTTGCCATCTCAGTTGAGCCATGGCTGCCTCCAAGCTGAGATGTGTCCTAGATTATCTATTCAGCTCTGGGTGGGAGCTCATGGCTTCTCACCTTCTGTGCACAAAGACGGTGTCTGGCAGCTCAGAGTGAGGAGCAGGAGTGCTTTGGCCCAGCAAGGGCAGCACTGGAAAACTCTGGTGTGGTATGGACCTTGTTTTGCTGCTCTTGTATTGCATCTGAATTTAAACAGGCAAAACTATCCTGATACTGCGGGGAAGTTCTCATCAGATAGTATCTGGTTCCAGAGATGGCCTTCTGAGGGAGCTTGAGTTCATAATGCCTTTGGTAATGCACTAATAGAAATGAGGTTAAAAAATACAGTCTTTGTAACAGGCAAAGTAAGACATCAGTGATAAATTCAATTATTTTAAATGCATCAGACCAGGTTCTGATTTCAGTTACATGGATATAAACAGGCCTGCTGGTACTATAGACTCTTGTGCATGCAAGGAAGGTCAGTGTCTTGTCTCAGGGATGTAAACATGCATCCACTTTAGACTTTATCATGTGTATTAGAAAAATTTAATCTGTCCTGGGACTTTCATTGGATATTAGCATTCAATGTATTTATAGGATATTTTGTGGGTTTGGTGATCTTTTATCAGTATCTGGGAGGTTTTTTTTTTTTTTTTTTTTCCCACAACTACATAATTCCAAACATTTAATGTACTTGCTAAAACTCTTGCATCATATTTCCATTTCAGAGAGATCCAGCTGATATGTGAGCCTGGCTGTATTAACAATGGCCAGAGAAGCCATTTATCCCTTCCTACCATCTCTACCAGATATTTCATAGGTACTGTGTGGAGAGGAAATCTGTTCTTTAAATATGGTCAAGTGGCTAAATTCTACTTAATCTGCAATGGTAACTTCCATTTTTATGAGGCAAGTGACATTCCCAGGAAGCTGGCATGTTTTCTTTTCATCATTCATCATCATAGAGATTTATGAAGTGTATGCTTGCATAGAATAAATATATTTTTTTTAAAAAAAACCCCATAGTTTTGTAGACACACTTATAAATCAATTATATTAAAGAGGATACTTGAGTCCATAGTTGATATACTCAGTGATTCAAACAAGACAAAAGCATACAAAATAATCCAGGCAGTAACAGAAAGAAAGCAAAATAGATGTAAGTTGTTGCCACCCACAAGCACAGTTCTATGGGAGCCTATGGGTTTTAATAGATCTGCCATTTAGATGGCAACAAATCTCTGGAAATGCAGCTGAAAGCCTCCCAGCTCTTCATGCCAACACTACTTCAGCAGAAGTCTCGTCTAAAACAAACTCCAGGCTTTGTTAGAGTCCTTTATATGACAGATTTATCCATGTTCCCTGATTTCCTGCCAACTGACTGCACCTGGTTCACTCTAAATTAGTTATAGTTAATTGTCAATAAATGTGAAGAAGCTCCTCTTGCCATTTTCTCTTGGCTGTGAAGATGGTGAGTCTCATGGCTATTTATCAGGTAGAGCATTACATGCTGAGGTATAGAGAAAAAAAAAAAGTAAAATAGAGAGTGGTGGTAGCTGTTTTATTATTTTTCTTCCCTGTGCCTTTTGGTGCAGGATGTGTGTGAGCACAGCTGCATTAAGGTTGAGATGTTATTTAATTCAGCTGACTCCTGGTTGGATGGGCTATAAAGGGTGTGGGAGGTAGGCTGGGCTTTTTTCTGCTTGTGTAGAGAGAATTGTTGATGTAGAAGGAGTAGGGAGAAGGAAGATCTATGGGTAAGTTTTTATTTCCTTCTCAGGTTTTTGGGTTTTTTTCTCTCTTATAGTAGCTTTGGAGGGTAACTTAAAACTAGATTATTCTCTGTGGAGTTAGAGTAATTAATATTTTTTTTGTCCCTTTGGAGGATGTCATTTGTGTATCTCTTGGCTTTCCTTCAGTAGGCCTTGCAACAACAAAAACTTGCTTTTAAAATTATTTTTTTGTGTAATTGTAATTGCTGTTCACCTCTTTACAAGATAACTAAAGGAAAGGTGAAAAAAAATGACCTTTTCCTGCTCTCTGCCTCTCTAGACCTGTTGCACCTGCTGTTCCTATTGATTTGACACACTTATTGCTTGATTCTGTCCTTGGTCATTTTATTCCTGTATTTGAAGGGCTGAAGCAGTACTAGAGTAAACCCAAATGCTATAAAGGTTAATTACAGACTTGCTAGTTAAGCTTTTTTGCTGTAATGTACTTCTCTGTTAGAAGAAGTGTTCTTTAATTAAAACAATGTGTTCGTTTGAGATAAACCTGCTTGCCTACACCTGTGTGAAAAGTGAGTCAGAGGGGATTAATGGTTTTGAATCTGAGGCCGTTTTCTGCTTCTATAATGAAAACCTCCTGTTGAATTTTCCTTGGGAAATGGAAGCTGTAGTTTGAATTTTAAGTTATATATGTGTCAGTTACTGCTCTTTGCTTCTTTGCCTTTACAAATTATTTCATAGAAGACAAGAAATATGACAGGATTAATGTCTTTAAGGCTTAGATTCCCTCTCTTTCTTTGGAGTTTTGTGCTGTTGTGAAGTGCACAGCTTTCACCCAGACCCTGCAGCCTCTTCTGCCTTGCTATTTCTTTCAGGGATGGTTCCTGTGTTGTGAAGAAAATGGCTCTTGGATCCAAAATAAAACCTTGCAATTTTTGATTCTTTTGTTCTTAGTTGGAATACTATGGATACGTCTCTAGGCTTCTCCCAAGTAAGGTGGCTGTTTTCCTCTGCCTACTAGTTATGAACTTTCAAACCAAAAAATCTTTTTAAAAACCTAAATATTTCCTGGTGAGGTGGTGATATAATCACGGAATGGTTGGTGTTGGAAGAGACCTTAAAGATCATCTGGTTCCACCCCCCTGCCATGGGCAGGGACACCTTCCACTAGACCAGGTTGCTCAGACCTCCATCCATCCTGGCTTTGGACACTTCCAGGGATGGGGCAGCCACAGCTTTTCTGTAAAACCTGTGCCAGGGCCTCAAAAGCCTCAAAGTGAAGAAATCCTTCTCAATATTTAATCTCAACCTTTTCTCCTACAGTCTGAGACCACTCCCCCTTGTTCTATCCCTACATGCCCTTGGAAAAAGCCTTTAGGTACTGGAAAGCATCTTAATGCTTTCTTAGTTGTCATATTTATATTACAGCTAGCAGGGCTGTGGATGCAAATGTCAGCTTCTTGTGGAACTCTAGCTTTCTGTAGACACAATCAAAACAAAAATTATCTTGGACATTTTAATTAATTGTAACATAGGTAAATAGCTAATTGAATACCATCTGTTTGCTTGGGCTGAGCATCAAGAATGTGTCTGTTAGTTTGAGGAAAGAATATTCATGAAACAGAACATCTCCTTCTCAAGACACTGACTTTACAAAACTATTTTTTTGACCTTGCAGTGGTAACGTGTGTATATTTTTAGGACATTTATTTGTATTTATTGTTCTATATTTTTGCTTTGGAATCCCCATTTTCAGTTGTTTGCTTCTCCTTTCCTGTGGGGGTTAAACAGTCCAAAAAAGACAAGACCAAAGCAAACAAAGCTTTTTAACGTCCCTTTCTCTCTTCCCTCCCTATGCCTGAGAGGGGATAGACAGGATCTGTGTGGGCTGGCAGGGGAGGGGACACTGTTCTGCTGAAATAACAGCAGCTCTAGGGGGCCTCAAACAAGCTCTTCACAAGAAAATCAAGGTGTTTGTAACAATGGGGAGGTTCCCCTATGCAAAAGGGTTACCTTCAACAATCGGTTTTGAAGCAAAAGATAATTTTTGTTCTGAACAGCTACAGGAAGTGCATGGGCAGATACTTTGTGATCTGGGCAGATGGTTAGAGCACTGATTAAATGCAAAAGTGGAAGTTTGATGGTCACAGCAAACAGGAAAAGTTACCCCTTTGCTTTAACCAGTCGACCAAAACCTCTTCTTTTAGGAGCTTCCACTGCCTGCCTTCCCTCCATAGGTGGGGGTGGGTGAGAAAGGGAGAAACTGAAGTATAATATTCTACATGTCTGCCTTTGTAGTCTTTCTTAGGTTTTCATTCTGTAAGTTTTACTGGGGTTTTAAGTTGCATAAAGCAGTAATATTTTTTCAGAGTTATTTTTCACTGGAGATTATAGCTCAGGATTGAGAAGTATGGATTATAATTTCAATTGAACCTTTTGTTATGGATGGGTGCTGCATCCATGAGTTTGGAGAATAGCTTCTTTAAAAATAAAAATTACTGTAGTATCAACATTAAAAGTATGCTTAATCAGCGAGCATACCTTTTTGTTAATGTAGTGCTTTCCCTGTTTTTTTCCAAGTTTTTTTTTTTAAATTGTGCTATTCACAAGGATTTTATAGCTCTTTAGAATGAAAAAAAAACCACAAGAAGTTTCTTCCAATACTATCTTTTTAAAAACTACATATTGCTGCAAGATTTCCAGATGTTGAATACATTTCCCAAATGTTCATACACCAATTTGCATGATACTGCCTGTGCTTTAGACTAGAAATGAAATTCTGTGTTTTCCAGCCAGTCCTGTGTAATTTGTACAGTTTTGACAAATCAGTATTTGATTAAACAGTTCTTCTGATGGAGCAGGTCTGAGTCAGAGTGCTGTAAGAGGAGGTGTGGTGGGGAATAATAAATAGGTGAATGTTGCCAATGGCAGTGATTATGCCCAGAGAAGCTGTTGCTGCTCCATCCCTGGGAGTGTCCAAGGCCAGGCTGGATGAGCTCTGAGCACCCTGATCTAGTGGAAGGTGTCCCTGCCCATGGCAGGGGGTTGGAAAGAGATGAGCTTTGAAGTTGCTTCCAATCCAAATCATTCCATACTGTGAAAATGTGGTGAGTGGAAGACACAGTTGGTCCCTAAAAGCCCACGATGGAAAGCACCTGCTAACACATCTCAATGTTGTAAAACCCAAGACTGAAAAATATTCAGGTTTTAAGTACCTTGAGGGGTTTTTCCTTCAGGAAATTTTCTATGCAATACAATAAGACTTCTAACAGACTCAGTGAGGTGCTGCTTTTTCAGGACTTTTAAACCTGGCTGGATCTGGGTGTTTTTTTGGTGAAGCTCAGGCCTTCTGTATGAAAGGCAAATTCATGCATTCTTAAAGCAGCTTATTTTGATTTTGTAGTAGCCTATGAGGTGACAGTCTTGAGCAAACAGTCAGGGAGGTTCTGAATGAAAAAGCATTTTTGCCACTGAGTATTTATTAAAGTAGAGTTATAGGTGTGTACTGAGGAAATTTATGGGAATTTTTTCCTTTCCTTCACCCTGAGGTATATTTCCCAAGAGTTATAACTAAAACATTCAATAATATTTCTCTGCACAGCATCCAATAATGCAATGGCTGGAAGACAAGGAAGTGGCAGAGTAGCTGGGCGGATGCAGTGGATATTGGCAATAATTCTGATGCTGTGGGGTCACCAGAGCAGTGGACAAGGACAAGGTAAGTGAAGATCATTTACTGTAATTTGCTATTGGCATTGTATTGCATGGCAGTGGTTAGAGAAAGAAGGCTGTAAGATCAAGGGCTGGACTGCTGTGAACAGCTGACAAGAAATAGAGATATAAAAACCTGAAGGACTTCAGTTGAGAAGTCAAATTCTGTTTGGAAAATGATGTCTTGATGCCTTCGGGGATTATCCAGGTGCTTGAATCTGTTTTCATGTGCTCAGTGACTGAAGTGTGCCTTGAAATAAATCTTCCCTTTGTATCTGTTGCTGGCTCTCTTGGTGTGGAGAAGTAGCTTTTTAGGAGATTATAGACATGGATACTTCATGTTGTTTGGCTGTGATCTCTGCAATATTCAGAAAGGCTTTTGTGGCCGTGCTATAAATAATTTCCCTGTTGCATTCCTGTCTCACTCACTGATGGTGGTGCATAATAACAGCTGTAGAGATGCAGACAGGCAAAGAAAAAAGTCTTCTCAGGTTTACAGTTTTGAAAAATGAAGCATTACTGCATGTTTCTGATCTGAGGGCTGCTAGCAAGAGAGGTAAAACCAGACTATTGTACTTTTTAATATATATTTAGAATAAAAGAGACTTGTGTGTTGTGTCAAACTGATAAAGGGGGAAAAATGTCATTTTGAGGCACTGAAATTAACGGGAAGTGGATAGTCATTCCTTTTTGAGGAATTCCTTTATCAGGGCTTCAGGAAATACGTGTTACATATGGGCTGAGATTTCCACATCCTTAATTTACTCCTCAAGTGTGGAAAATGCTGTATGTTTTTTGCTAGAGCCTCTCTGTTCTCTATTACTCCAGTCACTGGCTACAAGCATGATGCTGGTTAGTGTGAGCAGCCTGTGCTAGCTCCTTTTTCCCAGGCAGTTTGGGCTACAGGAAGAGTTCTTGGATGTTGGAAGGACAGTGGTGTTCACTCTTGCTTGGTGCAGTTTTAGAGGTAGGAATTGGATGTAAACTGTGCACTGGAGCTCTGCTGGAAACTTCTGTGGAGCTTGTGTGTTGCCTCCACAAATCCTAAAAGCCAACCTGGCAGCCTGTATAGGACTTTAGAAGGAAAGTGTCATCAGTGTTTTGGAGGTAGTCACCAGCTTTTCTGTGATATAAATTGTATTTGTACAAAAAGGGGTGTTGCTTTTCTAAAGTGTCCATTTTGACATTATAGACTTTGAATTGGAAAACCAGATGTATTTGGGGACTGACTATTTTGTGGCATTGTGCTAAAGTGTGATGGGCATGGTAAATTTTTCTGTTTTATGAGATACTGGTGAATGGCACTGGAAAGAAACAGAGATATACAGCATCTTGAAAGAGTTTGTTTTCAAAGTGGATGATGTGAGGGCAGCTGTGCTGTGGAATGTTCTTTACATGGTTCTAAACCCCCTGTGAATTTCTGGCTGATGATAAGGTAGTCTTGATCTGTGAGCTGACCTTGAGTCCTATAGTTCTGTGTGTTTCTGTCTTCTAATAATTTCCAAATTGTAACTATCAAATTGTAGAAAAATGAAACTAGTATGACAAAACACTCTAAAATACAAAATGTCTTCCTAAAGTTAGCAGTAACCCTTAGTGGAAAAAGGTAATAGACCACGATCATGTTATTTTGCTTTAATTTTAAATGACTTTGCTAGGTTGTTACACAGCTTTTGAATATTAAATACCTCTAAGCATGTCTAGTATAATAAAACTGGCTGTGTTTCAGTCTTGGTAGACTTTGTACTCTACTGTGATAGAACTGTAGTGTAGATTTTTGAGCATATACTTATTTCAACTGCTGTGCATTGCTTCAACCTTCACTAGAGAAATGTGAACTTTTAATTGCAATGGGGTAGTAAATTATAAACAAGGAACAAGTATTTTTTTGGCATAATTACATACACAGGGTATTTTAAAAATACAGAACCCTTAGGTTTCTGGATATATATGTAATTTTGCTGTGGGCTTCTGTTAACACTTTATTTCCAAAGTAAAAAGTAAAGCCCTTTGGGCATGCCTTGCAGGAAACTGAGAAATGTGATTTCTGATTAATTTGAGTAAAATTAATATTAATTATAAAGTTTGGTTATTTGGAGTCTATCAGGACAATAAAATGAAGAAATAATGATTCTGTGTCTGGGCATAGAACCAAAAGTGTTTAAAAGCCATATGGCTGCATTTAAAGAAAACAGCTTCTGAGTCACATAACTTCAGTGTGAGTGGGTTGCTATGGAAGTTAGAAAGAAATCAACATTTGTTCCACTTCCATTTCCAATCGGAATAGTAAACTTAAATTGAAAAGCCTTTGTTTTTCAACAGGTCTTTCCATCCTTCTCTTTTCACACATTAACCCACCCCAAGAATTCTCTGGTTTTTGAAGTCTATGGGACTGCATCCTCCTCTGTTCATGTGTAGCTTAGGGCTAGATACTTCAGTGTACCCAGTGTAAGTGTCCAGGAGAGACTGGAGTAAGGAAGAAACTGTTTAAATTTATTTTGCACTCTAGCACAATATACAAATGTGTAGTTTTTAGTATTTTGCGTCCATTCTGCTTTTCTCACCCGAATATTGCAGGTTTACTCCTCTGTCTTCAGAGGAGTAAATACATTTTGGCCTGTATTTTGTACACAGAAGTAAACACAGAAAAATACTTATCTCTAACATTGAGCCCTGAGTAATTTGAAGAGTATTTTGGAACAGACTTGTTTTTCTTGGTTAACCTAGAAATTATATATCTGGAAGTCTGAAGTTACTTGAACAATAAGTAGGCAATTACTGTTCAGTGATATCCACAAACAGTGTTAGTATTGATATTTAAGACAGAAGATGAATAAGGAGTCCTGGAATCTAATAAAGTTCAGACTTGTAAAAGTTGCTTAATATCTGGAATTTCACTGTGGTACAGATGAAGCAGGTGCTCTCTTTGAAGCTCTAGAGATGCCAGATAAAACAGTGTCTGCTCTCTGAAGTATGCAGCAGCAGTGCTGGTGGTCTTGGATGCATGCACTCTGCCCAAGATGTACCTTTCAAACATTTTCTTTTTTTTTTTTTTCAGAGCTGTCAGGGTACAGCGTTGTCAGGTTGCTTTATTTAATGATCAAGCATAAAGGCTGTGCAATGTGCTACAGCTGAGAGGCTTCAGAGCTCAAACAATGTGCTAGAAAGCAGTGGGTGTTGCTGGCTGGCCAAGCTCTGACCTGCTGTCTGCAGGAACCTTTTTTCCCCCAGCACAGGTCTAATGGGAGAAAAGCACCTTAACTTTTGAGTTTAAACAGTGTTGTGTGTAAGCATGTGATATTTTTGGTTTCTTTTTGCATTTCATAACTTTAATCAATGTTAAAGCAGGCAGTATTATGGCTAGCTTGGAATATACAGGAGTATATATCAATGTACCTTCAGAAACAGAAAAAGAGGATCTGCTGGACGTCAGTCAAAGGGTGGGTGCTTATAGCTGAGGACAAGCATTCAAACTGTCTCAATTTCACCTTCTTTTGTCTGTGCTGCTGACAAAGCCCAAATGTTCCTCAAAACATACTCCAAAACCAATGAATAACAATGTCTTCACTGGGTTCTGAGGATACTGTGGCTTGTCAATGGTGGGAAGGAAGGCAGATTGAGGACACCTGAGATTTCTTCCCAAACCCATCCTTAGTGACGTGTTTTGACTATGAAGACTAAGCTGTGGGGTCTATTTCCAGCCACTGCACTTTGCTGTAGGCTAAAGCAGCTTTGTGTCAGTATCTTTCTCTAGCTCAGCTGTCTCTCTGACAAGGTAAGGAAAAGTATTTTGTATATATAGAGGGTGTACGTGTGCACATATATGGTTTTATGGTACTAAATGACTGGCAGTGATTTTGGCTTTAAAAAAATGTAAAACCAGAGAGAGAAAGAATTGTGTTTAGAAATCAAGAGTCTTGGAACTGGTTCCAAATTTCACATCTCAGCTAATCCTGAAATGGTACATGGGTGCTGTGGTGCCATGATTTGCATTCAGCACTGCCAAACCTGCCAAGAGCATGTGTGTAACCTGGCTTGTGACTCCCTGTGGGCAGAGGAGGAGCCTCATGGGGACATGGAATGGGATCCAGGTGGCACTGCTGCCTCAGGGTGCTGCCCACACCAAGCATTGTGCACATCCAGCTCCCAGGTCACCCAGCCCATCCAGAGCCTGCGACACAGCCCAGCAGGGTAGAATGGGTTTTGGTGCTCAGAGGAAGAAAGTTGAGATTTGTTCTGTCTGATGTGAGTTGACTTGCAGGCTTTTGGTTTAATGGTAACTTCTGCTATCTGAAAATCTGTCCTCTTATATCAGTCTTTTAAACTCGCCTTCAAATAAATGAATATATGTGCAAAGCTGCAAGTCATGTATTAATGCTTAAAAAGTCTCTGACAGACCTGTTCTTGGATCCAAATCTAGATTAAACCTAGGTGAAAAGCTTAAGTAGTCTTTGCTTGTGCAGTACTACCTGTTATAAATTCAGGTGGTATAGTGAGAATAATTTAGGATAGGACAACCAAACCTCTCCAGGTATGTTTTGCTACATTGCAGTTATTCCTTCTGTCTTGGTGTGGAATTCTAGTGGATATTTGTGTTAAGTGATAAAAAAGCTACGTAATTATGGGGCTAGACTTGTGTTTGTATCCTCACTGTAGTTATGTGAAGGCACTTAGAGACATTTGAGTGAGTTTTTGGAAAAAAAACAAACCCAAAACTTTGTTCTTGAGGCCAAGATGTACTGTGCTGGAAAGGTGTGCGAATGGTATCTCTGAAACTCATGTTCTCACTTCTGCCTATGCAAATTGGATGCTCCAGGTGGAAAAGTGTTTTTTATATACACCTGTGCATGAAAAAAAAGAGGCTAAACTGAAAAGAGAAGTCTTGGTTTTGGTTCAGCAGCCTGTGTTGGAGAGCTTCAGCTTTAGTGAGAGAAGCATCAGCCTTAATGCAAAGTGACTGCTGCTTGTCTCATAATAATGTTCTCAAAACACATTTGAAAGCACAGTGTGTACCTTTACCCTATCAAAGTACCAGTAGTTTTTTATAACGATTGAACATGATTTAGTACTTAACCTTTCCCTCTTGTACATTATGCAGCTTTGCTAATGGATAGCAACACTGTATTTTTGAAGGGAGGATTTGTTTTTTTCTAATGGAACAGTTAATAGTAGCCACTTTAAAATTGGCAGGTAGCTTTAAAAAAAAAAAAGCTGTTAACCAATATATTACATTTTTTTAAAAGAGGTCCTAATTTGTCAAGGCAACACCCTTTGCAGAAACTCTTGATGGAAAAGAAAATAGGAGAGTCTGTCTTTAAGGTATTCTTGCCTCACATAGTAAGTAAAATCTGAAAAAAGACAACTGCACATACTACCTTGCAATGCAGCTGAACTTCTGCATGAGCTGTGGAATTTAAATTCTATCACAAAGCATTCTTTGCTTTCAATCAATTATATTTTCATTTGTCATAAATCCTTCTTGCAGGCAAAGGCACTGCACAGTTAATGCAACCTACGAATATTGTGTTTTTCTCTAGAATTAATCTTCATGGACTGTCGCAAAAAGTATGTTATTAAGCATGCAGACATTGCTCTTCGTGGCCAGAAAATACTTCATGTCTTGCCTATTTCAGAGAGATCCAAGGTAACTCAGTAAACAATTAAATGTAAGACATCATCATTATAGATTCTACTACAATGTAATTCTCAGAAATCATGCAACAAAAGGTAAGACTGATTTCAGCATTAAGTACAGGAGGATAGAACTTGAGCAGTATAGCTATTACTAATGAGGAACTAGAAAATTAGTGGTAATAGTGCTAAGTAGCCAAGGAAAAAAGGGTTCTTATTACTGAAGTGACAAAAACGCATGAAGTTTTTGGGATAAAGTGATGAAAGGGCTTGAAAATACTCATGAAGAATGTGAACTATCTAAGCATAAACTTAAGTTTTCCTCCTGAGTAATTTGCATGAATTTGCTTAAGGTTATTTGCATGACTCTCTTATGAACTAAAAAATAACTTTTTTTGTGGACTGTGTTTTCTGTTACTGTTTTCCCCCAGGATTGTTAGTCTGCACCTTTGAGAGGTGAAAAACCTGCTTTTGCTGAAAAGGTTCTGTGGGGAGCGGGAAATGAATTGTTCCATACAGGGGAGCAATGCATAGGGAATCAGACCTGGTGTAGGAGATGAATGCAATACCTGAATAATAAAAAGGTCTCCTGTTCCACAGACAAAGAGCACAGGTAACTCTGTTAGCCTTCAGTTCACATGGCTTAACCAGCCAAAAATCAGTGAGAAGGATGACAGCAGACACTGAGTGTAGTTTTACCTCCCTGGTAGAACTTGTGTTGCAAAATTAATGTTATATTTTTATTACATGAAAAATTAAGAGAAACAGATACAATCTCAATGTTAAAGGCTTGAATTAATGGCCTAATGCAATTCAAGATGTAGAAAGCTTTTTAACATCATGCTGTTTATTGGGCCCTAAATAGCTATATAGGAAGAATGTTTCTGAGATCAGGTGTGTGCTTTACGTGATTGGTTTGTTTTAGGTAGAAGGTTCAGTGTTTGCAATTTGCAACAGGTTAAATCCTCAAGAATGGCTTTCCAGGAAGCTTTAGTATTGAATAATGAGAACTTTCTAATGAGTATGTGTGTAAATGAGAACCTCAGATGTCATCACCTGGAAACAAGCTTGGATGATGCAGATAATTGGTGGTACTGCTGTGGCAACTTTTGTTCCAGGTGGTTTAGGACTCCCTTTCCATTGTGTAGGAGTTAATTTTCCTGCACTAAACTGAAACTCAGCTTTTATTTTTCTTTCCAAAAAGCAAATTTCCTTCTTAGATGACAGGTTATGAATAAACCCACCACTTGATACAATTTAAAAAGTTTCACTTTATATAATTTAAAGTCTTTCATTTTGGAAAATATGGTGTTCTTGATGTTTTAACAGAATGTATGAGGCTTCAAAAATGTTCTTGGCAGTCATTGTGGTAGTAAGCTTCATGAAAAATAATAAAAATTGGCAGTAAGGGGAATGATACAATGCATGTAATATAAAACACTTTATCCTGGAACAAGTACAAGTACTAAGTGTCCTAATGTATATTTATTGTGAGAGAGCTTGAAATTTTATTTATGTTGCATTTAAAATGAAAGTGTTTCAGTATTCAGTTGTCTTCGTCCACTTTTTATACACTTATTTGTAAAAGTTACCATAACCATGAACTATCAGGTCTTGGTGACTAGAAATTAACCTCTAAAAGGATATTGCAGCAAGCTCATAGTTCAAGCAGGCTTTTTGTGATATCTTGGGCTGAAATATATTTGCTTTTTATGAAGACTTCCTTTACTGCTCAGTTTCTGTTTGGGCTTCATCTCTTTCAAAAAAAAAAAAAAAAGGCCCAAACAAACCCAGCAGCAAAGTCATTTTAGCCTTTCTAAAAACAGATCCCTCCTTGAATAAGTGCTGCGAAAGCTTTATTGGAGGGAGGATGTCAAGCCTGGGTTCCAGCATTAATAGGTACTTTCCTATGAATTCAACCTTTTCTCATCTTTCAGTTCCTGTGCTGGCTGTGTGATGTTTGGGAACAGATACTCTTTTTTTTTTTTCCTGCTGCCACTTGCTGATCTGTTTAAATCTTCGCTTCTCCAGGAGAAATAAATCCCAGCAAAGATTTTGGAATGGTAAATCTTCACTGGAAGAAAGCCAGTAAAAGTCCTCTCAAGTTGACTTTACTTTTGGTAATTGGAATGCCAATTCTCAGCTTCTAAAAGAAAAAAATATCTGGGGAAAGTTCTCAAAATGTATCAGAAGAAGTGATGGTCAGTAACTACTGAATCCTGTGAAGATAGAGAAAGGGGAGGGAGAGATGGCAAGTGGCATCCTTGGCATGAAGAATGAAGGAAAGATAAAAGGTCATCAATAGCCCTTTTAGCTCTGCTTTGAAGGAAATTGAGAGCAACCAAAGACTGTTGAACTGCAGGTCTGTAGGAATATAAAGGCAGAGTGTCCTATGCAATGCCTTGCGTGTGAATCGGTTCATTGCAATTTGTGCCCAGAACTAAGTAGGCCATTTCAGTGCTCACTCTGGAGATGAATTATCTGGGGGTCTTGAATCTTTCTGTACCTCAACATCAGTTCTGGAATCCATCCAGTGAGGGCTGTCTAAGAAATACTAATTTTTTTTAAAAAAAGAAAATTGTTTGGTTATACTTATTGGGTGACATTTTATTAAAGTGAGGAACTTCTCATTAACACTCGGTTCAGGGAAAGTGGTCTTCAAAGAATTACCTCATGTGTTAGATGAAAGTGTTCAGTGATTTGCAATTTCAGAACAGTTTTTCATTCACAGTTTAAAAATTGCTAGCAAATGCACAATTAATTACATAACAATTTAACTTTGACAGCTCATTTCTGGATCAGATAAAATAAGTCACAGCTTTCTCATCTTGCTAAATGATGTTTCAGTGCTTTGTGACTATCCTTCATAGTTGTAGGGTCATATCATTAAAAATACATGGGGAAGAATGTTGTTTCCATTATTCTAATATGTAGTAGAAAATGCAGATTATTTCTTATCTGTTTAAACCTATCACTGTAAAATGAATATTTTCAATTTTTCTTAGTCTGTGTTAAAACTAGGGGAAAATAACGTGATAGATTTTTTTGTTGTTGTTGTTGCTAATTTCAGGCAAATAATACAGAGATGATTTAACCATAGAAGCAAAACCTTATTGAGAAAAACTGAAGTTTTATTTTGCTGAAAAGAAATACTGTGTTCCATAGTTAGAGTCCAAAGCATGCCATGCTCTTTATGATCTTTCTGAAATCTGTTTCTTTCAAAAACTCTGGCATTGATCATTACCAGTAATAAAACCTCTCATTTTTCTCTATGATAGAAAAGTAGCCTAGGGCAATTCCTTTTCATGTATATTGTAAGATTGCAGATACAGATATATGTGTATGTGCCAAGCACTTTCTGCTGGCTTGATTTGCTGCAAGATTTTATTATTTATTAATTTGAAACGAATGAATAATCCCATTTACATGAGAGATTTGTTCATGAAGTGCACTTTGAAAATTTGTCTTCAGTGGAAAGACTCATAAATCACATGCTATAAAACTTTTAGATATTTTGCTTTAGACCAGTGTAAAGTTCCCAAGAGAGCTCTGAGAAACATGGGGCTTCAGGTTTTACAATGTTTATACTTAGCACTGTCCACTTGAGTCTAAAGCTTCAAGTGTATTGTGTAAAGCCATTTCATACTTTTTTTTTTTCCTTAAAATCTCAGTTGAAGCAGAAAAGATAAGATGTTGAGCATTGTACAGAAAGTGGTCAGGCGTTCTCACAATGACTGAGGTTGTAAAGGTCATCTGTGCCAACCTCCCTGTTCAAAGCAGGCTCAGCCAGCAGAGACAGGACATGTGCAGACACCTGTGCAATACAAATATTTGGGAGATGTAGAATTAATATTGCTCTCTAGACTATCTTAAAAGTATGAGGGGGAGGGTATTTGCAATTCTAAATGTAATCTTGCATACTAATTTATGCGTGTGTGTGACAGGCAAACGGTGATTGTTTCACTGGGCTGTCCATCAGCAGCAGAATGAGCTTAACAAATATATTCATTCTTGTACAAACCAGGAGGCAGATGCTGTGTTTGAAGTGCCACTGTACACAGCATGGGCTCATACATGTCTGTTAAGAAAAATAAACACAAGCATGACAGGCTTCCTGTGAAGCTGCTAACTTCATCTGGCAGGTCACTATCATTATCTCTGACTTGAAATGCAGCGGGAGCTTTAGAATCCCCCACTCCTCCAAATCTTTGTCTTTATAGACCCTGTGTGTGTGTGGATTTAGGCACTTGTTGTGAGGAATCCTTTGTTTTAGCTGCCAGTGAGCTTAGACGTTCTGAATTCATAGCACATAGAGCCTGCCCCTGTTCAGCTAAATAGGCAAGTTAGGTGTTCTAGCTCTGTTCAAATCTCTGAAGCCATGAATATTTTGCCGAGCTGGCCCCCTAGCTGATGGAATTTTAGCTTGGTCAAAAAAAAGCTTTACAGCCATGAGTCAAAAAAATTAAATTGTATGCAAAAGATGTTTTCTCTATTTATTGAATGTGAGTTTGTGTTGTTACTGCTTTTAATAGTATAAGTATTAAATCTGCCTTCAGTAGTCGTGAATACTTGTCTGCAGTTGATGCACCTATATCTTCTATGGCAAATTGCTTTATCGTTTTGTCTCCTTAACTTTTTGTGCTATATTTTCACTTGAGAAATTCTGCTTTCCTTCACCCAAACCCTTCTAAAGAGCTAATTTTGAGTGTTTTCAAGGTGAAAATGAGTGGCATGCAGGGTAAATGTGATGAAGGGTATCATGCACACAGGTCACATGCAAGTGAGCACCTGCAAGATTTAACTTTGTAAGCCCTCAAATAAGATGGATGGCTGCACTTTATTAATAGAGCCTAAATTTGCTACAATTCTGATAAAAATATAATTCAATAGCAAAGCATTTGGCCACTTTTGGGCCCTCTGGTGTGTACACTCTTTCTTCACATCAGCTCTGAGGGAAAGCGGTGATTTATTTTGTCTACCCCAGCTGGCTCCTAAATCTTACCATTTTTGAGTCCTGTCTAATAGAGTCCTTTGTCCTTTACAAGGCCAGCCACTGACAAGGCCTGTGACTTTCTGATAACAGGTTACGTGTGTTTGAATAATCTTTCCTCTTAAAAAGAAGAAACTGCACATTCCTAAGTGTTTTCTAGATCCGATACATGGAACACTTCTAGAATCAGCATAAAATTATTAGCTTCTAGCATACCTCTTCCAGAGAGTCTGTATTTCAAAGTGTATGGAACTTGATGTCTGGGTTTTTTTTTGCTAAGGCTGGATACAGATCATCTAAATGCATTAATACTGTGAAAATGTTACTATGAAGTTGTTAGAAGAGGTGGCTCTTGCTGAGGTGTTGCTGGGAAGTAATGCATCCTAATTAAATTCCACAGAAAAATCCAGAAGGCATTTCAGTGAGGCTGCTCTACAAGCTTGCTGAAGGCAGCAGTCTCCTCTCACTGTAAAAGCATGAAAACAAATGGTTCTAATTCTTCTTGTTTTCACAGTAATAACTGTCATAGGTTAAAACAGATATTTCCATTAGAGCACTTGTATTAGGTTAGCTTAGCTTGTTGAGAGGTAATGACTTTCCTCCAAGGATGAGAAGGCAAAAAAAGGAAATCAAATTAGTATCAAAGGAAGCTGCAAGTACTTTGTAAGTAAATCAAGATATAAGTAAGTCAGATTTGTAGTAGAAATACATATAAAGGATGGCAATGGGTATTTTAAAACTTTTTCCTCACCATCTTAGAAGTTTCCTTGTGGAATACGCAAGTTTTACATCCATGTGGATGGAGGCAACCAGCATGTTGTGCCAAAATCACATCATTACACATCACTTATCCCTGCTGTACAAGGAACTGCTTGGGGGTCTTCCTTTCTTTAGAGGGCAAAAAGAATTCTGTGAGTATGGTAATACAGTTTGCCTCAAGAGTAATGTTTGGATTTTAAACTGAGCTAAGTAGTGGCATAAATTCCCTTGAGAAATCATTGATGCCACATCCCTGGAAGTGTTCAGGGCCAGGCTGGGTGGGGCTCTGAGCTACCTGGTCTAGTGAAAGGTGTCCCTGTCCATGACAGGGAGTTGGAGCTGGATGATCTTTAAGCCCCCTTTAACCCAAAGCATCCTATGGCTCTATTTTGAGGTTGGCTGCAGGCCCCTTCTTCAGGGGAACTTTTCCTTGTATCCTGCTGAGAAATCCCACGTATAATAAAACACAATTCATTGCACACTTGTGTAAATGGTATTGATAGCTCCAGGAACAGGAAGAATTTAATTAAGCAACCTTAATATAAATTTTCTATGTGTTTGTCTTCCTCCATTAATGTGCAATGTGTAGGATGCAGAGGACAGGATTTGCACATTATTTTAGTAGAAGGGTAAGCAAGTATGCTTGTTTCTTAAGGAAGTTAGAGTCCTGGAAATGATCTTATGTTTCTGGGAAGATACCAAATGCTGTGTCCTGTCTCCTGAACCCACAGTATTAGAGCCTGGAGCAATGCCATTGCTTAAGTTGCTGTTTTAGCAGCTTGGGCAAGTTGTGAATGAAGCACAGCATTTGTTTCTCCCCAGGCCCTCAAACCAAATCAGTTTGAAAGCAGTGACTCCTGGCCTTGGGTGTTTAGAACACCCTCCTGGAGCAGCAGCACCTTGCTGGTTGCCTTCTGTGGTACCTGAGACTGGGATGCCAGTGTTGCGCCTCTGCCTGCCATCTCCAGCCTTTGCATGGGGCTCCCCTCCTTTCTTCCTCGTGTGTCTTCCATGCTTATTTTGGGGGAACAGGGTGGTGCAAAACTACTGAAGGTTTTTTGCCTAAGTACAGAAACATCCATCTGTCAGCAGTCTGGAGCTCCTCTCCGTGAGGACACCAAGGCAGCCTGGCAGTGGCTCAGCTGCAGCTTCCAGCACCACCAGCTTCCCAACAGGACATCTCCCTGTGCATGGGCTTTCCCTTGGGAAAGGGAAAATGCATTTTTTTGCCAGCACAGGGCTGCTGGCACTGCAGGGCAGGGAGACACCCGGCATCCTATGGCACTACTGCTCCCCTCTCCACCCTGGAGCTTCCCAGGCTCTCTCTGGAAAATGTGTCTTGATGTTTAATTCATGACACGAAGCCTGTGATTAGGGCAAAGTAGCTGCCTCAGGTTTGGAGCTCAGAGAGGATCTGCTGTATCAATTTATATCCTTAAGTTAGGCAAGGACTCACCATCGAGCATTTTGGCAGACGACCAGCTAAGCATTACTGTCGCATTTGATTCTTTATTAGGCACTGTAAATGCGTATTGGAGTTCAGAGAAAATAAGATCTAGCATAAATACTGGCCTAATTTGTGTATGTTGACTGGGTTTACACCAGGCTTTGGTTTGTTTACTTTCAATTAGAGATGGTATGGAAAAAGATTTATGTGATAATCCCTACCAAAGGGCCAGTTACTAATGAAGACATTGGTAATTCTATGAGTAATTAAATTTTGTCTGAGCTAATTACTGAGGTATTCTGATTCAGAAGCCTCTAGCCACAAATATTGAAAATCCATTTATTTAACTCAGCTTTTACTTAGTTTGTTGCACTAGCTGATAATACACAGTGATTTCTAAAGCATTTCCCTTGGGTGTCCTCTCTTTCTTGTTGTGGATGTGTGTCCACAGATACTTCCTTTCTGTTTGAAACACACTAGAAAATGATCTTCTTTGCATCCAAGCTCACAATAAAGCAATCTGGTGGAGTTTCTTATCTTTGTGTAGAACAAAAACTATTGTTGAGGAGAATTGAATCCATATATCACATATCTTGTATTATTTTCCCAGTTATTCTCTCTCCACATATTAAATCCTGATGTATCATGGTATGTAAAGCTTGTTTCAGTAGCTGTAATGTACTTTTATGCAACTGGAGCTGATAGCAGAAACTAATGGAAAAGGACTTGACTCTTTTATGATCAATTCACAATCTGGCTGCAGTGAACTTAATGAAAAATCTTAAATATCTAAGGATATCTAAATTTGATTGTACTTGCATTTGAGCATAGTTTATAGAGAGTTTATTGTATTACTTGATAAAAAATTAACACTAGCTTTTAAAAAAATGTATCCTTTTTGCAAAGAAAGGCTTTACAAGTCTTGGGAGTGAAATGCAGAACGTAGTTTGTGTGCCTACTTTTCTAGATAAAAAGCTTTACAAAACTTTTTCACAATAAATACTAAGCACAGTGTTACATAGTAAATTTTAAGCAAGGCCTGTTTTTTCTTTAAATGAATAATGGTATTTTTAGGTAGCAAGTTGCTTGAAAATGTTTTCCTAGAGAAGTGTTATTCAGAAACTAGAAAGATCCAGTTTTTGAAAAAGGCTGAAATAATTTCTAATATTACTGATTCTTAATTTTCATCAGCAGTGCAAGTGGATGACCTGAAAGCTCTGCTAGCAACTATTGCACCTGATGTAAACCCCCAAGAATTTTTGGGGCATTTGTCTTCCCCAGTGACCTGTGATACCTCTTGGGGTTTGCTCTTTTGGTGGCTGTTCAGTAAGGCATCCTCTGGCCCTGACTGTAACATGGGGTTCCTCTTTCCCCATCAAGGATCTGTATCCAACTCTAATGCTAAACAAAAGGACATTGTTTAGTGTGAGATAGGGTCTTTTGTTTAGCATCAGAGCTGTGGGAAGTTTGTGTGAGAAGTTGCTTGGACTTGAGTTGAGAAAATGGCCAACGTGACTAATTTTGCAAGTTAGAAAGAAGTGCTACTCAACTTATTTGCTATGCTACTTTCCATAAATAATTCAGAAATTGGAATTTCAATTTTCAGACTTCTCTGTAACACGTTTTACCCATTTATTCACCTTTCATCCCCTTTAAAAATCCCATCAGGTTAAGAGCATTTTAATGCACTTCTAATATGTGCATTACCTGGAATTTTAGATTAAAGTGGAAAATGGGTCTTTATGAAAGTAGTGAGTGATGTTCAAGGGTTGCTTTAGGAATGATAGAACTGGTTCCATTTACTGTGTGTTGTGATTGAAACACTCTGCAATTTAAAAACACGCCCTCTGAAGATCACCTTCAGTGCTGGGAAGTTTGTATACCATCTGCTTTGACCCCTGCTCTGGAGACAGTGAAGTCAAACCAAATTGTGTTACTAATAGTAAACATGATGAGCACAGCTTGGCACCTCTGAATGGGTGGCTGTTCCACAACAGTCACACAGTGAATGGCTCTGGGGCCCTTGCACTGCTCAGCTGTTGGTTTTATAGGTGTCAGGTGCTCAGACTGAAGTGATGGGTAAATGTTTAGAAGCCTTGAGAGAAATAGCTACATAAATCCAGCTGTGCAGACTAATTGATTGTAAAATTGCTTTATGCTGGTTTGAATGAGTTCTCCTGTTTCATGCAAATACATTTCTCCTGACACTTGATAATTGAGGGATGAATGCAGAAGTGAGCTGTAGCAGCTTGAGTGCTCAATGTTATGATGACATTATGGTTCCTCCTAATGTGGGAGGAAGGTGGAGTTTTTGATTCCTTTGCAGGAAGAGGGAAAATGGAAAAGATCAGCATTCACTGGACAGCAAGTGGTCCAGACAATTTGGAAAGTGAAAACTGATTGTGAGCAAGGAAAGGTGATGCATTATTTGGTGTCTTCATTTACTGAATTAGGTATGGACTTCAGTGAGTGAATGTGGAGTTGTAATAAGGCAGGGAGGGAAGTTCTATTAAGTGACAAGTGCCATGTTATAGTGTGGGTTACTGGATGAATGTACTTGTGTGGAATTTAGCTCTGGTGGAGAAAATAACACTGAACACTTCTTTGTTTTACCTTAGTTTTTGTGAAAACTGTATATGTTCAAGTGCTTGGAAAGTACAAAAATGTTACAAAAATGGTCCATTACAAATGGGTAAGAACTGGAGGGAAAATTCAAAAGATATGTTGTCATGCCAAAATGTTTTTCTGTAAGTTTATTATTTTAATTTGAACTTGATCATTTTTTATTTATAGTTGTGAAACTTAAGTGTCTGGTTGGGTCATCTTTATTTTAAACACATTTACATAAGGGATGAATAAGGGAAAACCACTTTAATTGAAATATCCTAATGATTCTCTGTCAGGTATGGAAACATCCCATGAAATTGAGTCTTTTTGTTGACTTCACTCACTTAATAGTCACTTAGAGTCACTGTAAAATTATTACAGTATGAAAATGGGGTTACTTTTGTGGCCTTGATTTGAAAGAATTTTGATAGATTGTCACAGTGACTTCTCTTGGATTTAATATACATGATTTAGCATATTAAGACTTAGGATTTATCCACATGAAATGAATTCAAATTATACAGGCTTACAGATGAAATTCAGCAGCCAGTTTTGTGGTTGACCCATGTCAGTGGCACTAAAGCATGTGCCCCTTTGTATAGGATCAGTATTCCTGAGGTGTAGGATCTTTTTTGCAGGGAGATTATTTTATATATATATATGTGTGTGTGTATATATATGTATATATATATATTTAAATTCAAGCTCACTTAGTGATTTTTCATACAGGAAAATATTATGTGAAGTATACATACCTAAACTTTGTAATCCTTACTGTGAGACACTAGGAATAGGAGGAATATTAGAGTGTATCCATCTTTGTGAAGCTCTACATATCCTATATATGCAATATATGCTTTGGTTTAACATAGAGGTAAAGCTGTCATGCTTTAACTGTAGGGAAGAGTTCTTCAGTGCTTCTAAGCTTGTCTCCTACATGATGTTTGTAATATCTTCACAGCACCTAGTGACTGTAAGACTTTTTTTTTCCTTTCCCCTCTTAATGTAGAGAGCTTAGAAGAAGTTCCAGCTTTTATTCAAGGCAGTCACAGTTGGGCTTGATGCCACTCTGCAGTGTCAGGTTGCATTTGAGTAATACTCTCATGACACCACTTATTATCCTAAAATGTTTGCAGCATTCCAAGAAAGCCAGAGAGTGAGGAAAAGCTTTTGTTCCTACTTCATTACTGAGTGTTTTGCTCAGATTTCGCTACTGGTTTGGGATGGTTGACACTAGCAGTGGAACAGACTCAATCATTGAAAATACTTCTACCACAGTCAGTGTTAAAACTGAAATGCAAACACAGCAAAATTGTACTTCTGAAAGATAAAATTTGTTTTATAGTCTGATATATTTAGTGTTATCACTAAGAGAGATCAGTGCCTTTCCAGTGGGTAATGCAAATACATAAATAACTGCATTGGACAGAAATAAGGTAATACACCTTTAAATAGCTGCAAAGGTTTTCATACACCTGGATGACAACTGGTGAGCTACTATCCACAAAAGAACAGAACTGTCTTGTTATCAGCATTGGTAAAATTTTCCAGAAAATTCTATTTTAGCATCCAAATTTTATTTGAAAGCAGAACTACTTGTATTTTGGCTCTTTGAAATGCACAGAGAAGGGAAAATTTAATTGAAAGAAAATCCTTTTGCTTGAATTAGTATTCGTAAATACTAGCAGGTAGCTAGTAAGTATGAGTTGTAACAACTTTTTCAGACAAAACTATGAAGAATGCAGCAACATGAACTAATACATAAGAACAGATCTTTTTCTTTCCCATCTTTTTTTATCCTATTCTTTTGAATACGTACTTTGCAATTTCTAGTTTTTACTAATATAGGTTTGAAAGTTAAAGTACGTATTTTATGTATCTTGGGAAGAAAATTATTTTTAATCTACTAACTAAATGATTAAACATACTTTTATTTCTCTTATACTCTAGTTTCAGTCCATATTAGTAATCAATTGGTTAAGTATATTTCAATAGTAATTTGTTTGGCAGCTTCTTCAGGTCAAAACTTTCTCCTCTTCCATAAGGCAGTACTGCCTGCAAACTTCAAAAATTGTGGTGTTTTTTACTTGGAAAATAAGCTTGCCTAGCTATTAATACAGAAATCAGAATGTCTGCTATCTATGTAGCTGGAGGATTCAGGGGCAAAAAAAAATCCACAAAAATAAGTCCATTTTGAGATGGCAGGAAATACACTCCCAAAATAAATGTTTTAGTGAATCTTGGAACAAATTTGTCTCACTGTCCCTTCTGCTGGAATGACTGGAGGCAGTAAGAGATCTTATGTCTCAACCTCCATGGTTTAGAACATGCATTTTAGCTGAACTGAAACTGGCATGATTTACCTTGAATACTTCAGGTATACACAAAAGTGAAAAAATGAGGGTTGTTTCATGAGCTGTTTGTTCATTTGCTCAGCCAAGAGCTGAGAGAATTCACCCCATCTCTGCCAAGCTTTTGCTTTCCTTATACATTAAGTTTGTGGAAATGTACAGTCACTGCCAGTCACAGCTCAGAAAAGTTAAAGATTCAGCTGCAATTAACCTTTGAGAGCTGTCTGTGTAATTCCCATTCATGTCTCTCAAAAAGAAGTCTTTATACATCTCATTAATTTGATTCAGTTGCTTCTATTCAAAATTATAAGAATGCTTTTGAATGCATGGCTCCAGAAGATCTGTTGAGCAGTTTAATTTTGCATGTGTTTTTTGCAACCAGCCTGTAATTTTCCTCTATAAAGTCACATAAATTTAGAGCCCTGTAAACACACAAGTCAATATGCATTAGTTGGATCGCGGGAGGATAATGTTAGTTAAAGCATTCATTGAATCTTTGCTTTTTTTTTTTTTTTTTTTTTTTGTTTTGTTCTGCTTTTCAAGATTTTGGTGTTTGGCTTTCATCAGCAATTCCCAAAGGTTAGCTGTTTAAAGATAAAGCTGTAAAAAGAAAATGAGTCCTGATATATGGCAGTTATAAAGCAAGGCTTAGGTACTCACACTGCATGCAATGCTGCAATACCAGAAAACATTTAAGGCTTCATCCCATAATGAGGAAAAGTACAGTGCAACCTATTTTAGAGAGGAGAACTGAGCAACTGAAGTGATATTGGTTCAGATTTTAGGGGCCTGTCTTCTGTACTATGGTAGATCGATGCTGTTGGCAGTGCTAAGCCCAAAACTGAGCCCTCTTGCAAGTTCCCCTGGATAGCCTGGTTTTCTTTTGAGCCCTGCAGCTCCCTCTCATTATGTTAAGAGTCATCTTAGAAATGATGCTACTTTTTTTTTTTTTTATTTGCAATAAATGTTCTCTTACTCTAGAATATGTTGTTTTATGCTGCTAATTTGTTTGAACTTGTGGTCTTGAAAACTCTGTTTATCCATAACTTATGTACAGTTAATTTGCCTCTGTTTGGCCCCTAGCTTACCTAGGACAAGAGAAAGCTTTGTTGTTGCACAAATATTTAGGAATACATTGAGAATACTTTCAAAGAAGTTACAGTATTTTTTGTCTACATTATGAACTCCTTAGGTTGCTCGCAGAATTTCCTTTTTACTCATAACTGTTTCACTTCCTGCCTTCAGATCCTCTCTAAGATCCATTGCTTACCAACATTTACTGAAGCTGAGGTTTAGAGGTTTCTTAGATGTGTAGACAAAAGACAGGAACCATGTGAGGATTTTTTTTTTTAAAAATAAACACTTGTGTGAAATCGGAAGACTCTCAATTGAAGTCAGTGAAGTCAGATGTTGACCTTTGGGTTTGTTGAGCTGCCAATTATCTGAATCTGTTTCTTTTCTCCCTTCCACTTGTGTGCCATCAAGAGCACAAACATTCCTGAAGTATCCAATTTTGCTTGCATGAGAGGTATAATGTTGGCAGAAATATAATGATTTTTCTACCCACAGTGCATATAGAAAATATGCTATAGTTTTTCATGTGTTTTGTTCTAGCTACAAATGCAAACACGTAAAGTGCAGCTTTCTATACCAGCACTCTTGAAACAATAGGTTTTTATGAAACAGTATCTTGACACCTTTTAGAACAGACACAAGCAACTTGATTGAATTATATTCTTTACATTTGTTCGTAGAAAATATGCAATGTTTACTTGAATGAAAAACCTGAAAAAATTGTTTTCCATTTAAAAATTGTTTGTACTTTATACATCACATAATATGAAATGAACTTCAAATGGGAGGAATTATCTAAAGTTCTGTAACCTGCCTTTTGCACTGCATTATTTCAAATTATTTGTCCATAATTGCTACATTTTTATACAAATTTCAGTGAGTTTACAAAGCATCTGCAATGAATCATTCCCGTTTGAGTTTCAGATGGCATCCAAGCTTGGTAACAGAAGGTACAAGGGATTAATATTTCGTTGCAAAACAACAGTTTGAGCAGGTGGTACTTGATGCTATTACACATATAGGTCACTTGGGAGAGTGCTTAATCACTGAACTGAATATTAATTAGGACAGCTTTCTCAGCCAGTTTTTTAAAAAGGAATACTTCTCAAGGAGGAGGGGAAAAAAGAACAAACCCCCTAAAGTCTGGAGTTAGGAAAATTAAGGTGCTTGCTGTAAAAACTTGTTCTATAAATTGAGGTTCAGATTTTTTCAGGGGGACTAATGTTGTGATAAAAGAAGTCTCTGTGAACTTTGAGTACAAGCTGTGTGAACCTAGTCTGTCTTCTTAATTTCTCTTATTGAAACTTTTCTCTATCTGCCAGGATTTCACACTGTCCTGTTAAATGCCTGACCAAAATTACTTGGGTCACTTGAAGCTGTAGGTTTCAATAGGTACGAAACAGTACTTTAGAAAGTTTTGTCTTGAGATCCTGAAAAGAAATGTGGGATTAATGTATCTGAGTTGAAAAATTAATTCTTGACATAAACTAAAGAGAAACAGCTGACTTAGTTGCATGAGCTGCAGAATGTAAAATCTACTTTCTTTGACTTTGTTTTCTGTACCAAGTCATGCTTTAAGTAACTTCAGAATTACTCAGCTTTTTTAAAAAAGGTGTAAAGTCTGTTTTCAAGATGCTAGAATGCTCTGAAACACAGTATTGATCTGATTTGGTCATGCCTGATGCTACCACAGGTTAAATCCTCTGAAACCCAGGAATCCACAGGAAGAGCTGAAGGAGTTTCCTGGAATCAGTGCTTGCTATTGCCTCTGCAGGACAGCAGCTGGCATTGATATGCCCTATCAACATTCCTCTGCTGCACTGTTTGAAACTCCTTTAGGAGCTTTGATTTTTCCCAGAGCTCCGTTTGGGAGCTGCTGGCTGTCACAGCTGTGTGACAATGATGAGCAGCAGGAAGTTCCCTCTGCCCCAGGCAGGGGCACAGAGAAGGCGTAGCTGTCTCCTGGAGTGGATTCCTGGAGGCTTTTCCACTTCAAGGGACGAGGTGTTTCGTTTGGAAAATGGGCTTTAGGCATTGAGAAAGTGAAGGATGGTCAGGGGGAGGGCCGGTATGGGGCTGGGACCTCCCAGGACTTTCCCGCTGCCTGCTTCTCCTTGTTCCCACCAGCTTTCATCACTGAGCTTTCTGTCCTTTAGCAAAAGGTGCTGACACAGTGGCCTGTGCATGTTTAGGTAGTGCAGGGTGCTCCCACCTGGGCTGGGTGTTCCATGAACCTCCTGGAGTCACCTTTCATAAGGCCAGGTGTTCAGTGACATCGGTGCACACCTGAGGAGATGCTGCAGCATTGTTTCTACAACAGCATCTTCCTCCTAAGGCCTGGTTTAGCATCATGCAAGGATGAGGTGCTGTGAAATCTACTGCTCTGATATTTCCAGCTACATTTGGGATAACATCACTTTATAGTCTGTGTTTGCTCATTGAAAACTATCAGTAAAATTCAGGTTTTATATGTGTTCATAAAACAGTCCCATGAATTTGAACATATTTCCATTGTGGAAGCTTAAGTTCTTAGCTTAATTTTATATCTTTAAATGCTTGGGAGAGGAGACTTTTTTTTTGCTGTTCTTTTCTTAGTTCAGAGATGAAGTTAAATATTTTAGTAAATATTGAAGATAGTGAGGTAATCATTGACTTCAGCACTCAGGTGGAAGATGTTTGTCTTTAAGCACCTTGCACTGTGTGAGATCTCCATATAAATACAGACTAGAGGAAACATCTAGAGAGAGGAGAAGAAAAGCTGGGTGGGAAATGAATTTGAAATGCACTCTGAATTAGATCCTGCATATAAATAAACAGTGACAACCAGATAGCACTGTCGGATACCTGGGATAAGGAGGTAATGTAGTGGCATAGGAACTGGGCAGAAACAGAAAACATGTCTTGATTTCAGGATGGATAAATGGAAACTCTTGGATGACCGAGGCTAGGAGTGTTGATTCTCAGACCAAGCATCCAAGTGAGCTGGTGCTTAGCAAAAAATAACAGATATTGCTGGAGGTTGAAATGAGGGACATAAGGTATCAAGCCTGAGGAATGCAGGGAACTAGAGGGAACTAGAGAGTCTCACAGGAAAACAAGGTGGTGTAGGTCAAAAGAGTGGGATAGAGTTAGACTGGAAGGGGATCCTGAACTTTTAATAAGAAGCATAGAGTTGGAAAATTCAGATTTGAGAAGGAGGGGATAAAAAGATGACACAGGACTGATACGGATTTGTGGTAGAAGGCAAAGTTTACTTGGGGGAGTTGAGTAGTTTGACAAGTCTGTTGCCACAAGAGCATGTTGGCTTCCAGAGCCCACAGCAATGCTCCACATTCTTGACTCTTTTTGTCAGCAAATGTATGAAATTGTTCTGGCAAATTCTGTCCCTGAAAACCCACAGGGTAGCATCTGCTACAATTTACTCCCCCAGTCGGTTTATTTGACATGAATTTCAAATGTTTATAAATGGAGAGACTGGTTGTGAAAGAAGTAGAATTTGATTTTAATTCTGAAAAAGTAAACAAGGATGTTGCATACAATAGAAATAATATTTACAGAAAAAATGAGGAGTTCATATTCTAAGTGATATATGAGGAGTTCATATTGTAATGATATTAAATTTTGGACTTTGCCTCCAGTAGTATGCTGTACAGTAATACTTAATTATGTTATCCCATGCTATTTTTGTTCCAAGCTATTCTTGCCTTATTCAGGTTTTTGGATGAACAGAGTTTGTTTAATGAACAGATGTTCACTATTTTGTACAACATGTGGCCTCAGGCCTCATTTCCTGCATTTTATTCAGACCCTTACCATGAAGTCAAAATGATTCTTTTCCTCAGGGGCTTTTCATGATGCTCATCACTGTAATATCTGAATAGCTTCTCTCAAAATAATTAATTTACCTTCACAACACCCTTGAGCTGTGCAAGTTTTATCTATTTTTACAAGCAAGCAATAAAGGAGGAATGAGATCAAGATGAAGTAGCTCCTCTCTTTGGAGAGTGCCAAGTCTGAGACATCCAAGAGACTGTCAGGATGATCACTTTTTTTCAGTTTCTTTTTGGCTACACAACATTAAATTTTGGACTTTTATTTCCAAATTTTAGTGCTTGCTTATATGGTGTAGAAAGGATAAAATCAGGTTAAAGTAACAGTATTTTTGTGTACTATTGTTTGAGTTTATTAACAGTAGTTATCTTAGTTTTGTTTAAAGAATAAAATAATCTAAAATTTCACATTTTTGAGGGGAATAAAAATGAGTGCTCCCCAATTCAAGTAGGTTATGAATTCATATTTAAATGTCAATATATTTATAAAACAGCAAACTGCCAATTTCTAATCGTTTGTAGGCTGCTCACTCAGGTTTTGATAAGAAGGTAAAAAATGATCTGTGGAACTTGTAGTTTGTCTCTGAACTAGTTAAATCAAATAACTAAGGAGTGAACACAAAACATCAGTATGAATAGAAATTAATTTTCAGTGTCATAACTAGAGCAACTTCTAGCAGTCTAGAAGTCCTGACTGTAGAGAATGAATTTGTTACAAAAATGCTTTTCATGATGCTGACAGGAGGATTTTGTTTTTAATCCAAGGAAACAAATTAAATTATGGCGCTTGTTACAGAAAGGTTAACTACTCAGCCCACTGAATTCCAAGAGCAACTTGTAATTCCTGGTCTGCCCTGGATAAGATGGCACCTTCCTGTGTGAATCTCATTGCCTGATAAATCCAGCTTTTTGCCTTACAATGCTGAATCATTATTAACCTATCAATAAAGATCATATTTGGAATCCTTTACATAAATTATGCATTTACCAAAATGTACCAAGTTTAAATTTAAATGAAACCATAAGCATTTATATGCAGCATCATAACTGGTGAAGCTTCAAGCTCGATGGTCTTGCCAGCTGGAGCCTGGAGTTTACTTCCCCTGTTATTACTTGTGTGCATCTAAAATTACACCCCTCACAGGGTGCTGCTTCAGAAAAGCCCTTTGACTACCTCCTGTGTTAGGCCGTTGTGCTTTATATAAAAAGGAATTTGGAAATGTACATCAGGGTGTGAGATTGAGTAAAGATAGTAAACTTTATGTCTTGGGCCTTTCTCCTATTAGGAAATAGCTTCAATCCCTGTTTCAAGTTTAGTTCATTTTTATTGAGCTGCATTCAGTGGTAGTGGTAGTATTTAAAAAAGTGTGTGTATGCCCCCTTTCTTCCCCCTGCTCTGTGTTTAAAGGCTTCATCCTTTTTAAGCTTTTGAAGTGCCTATGTGCCTTGTTTTACAGACAGGTCTATGGTTATAGGTAAGGGTCACGTCTCTAGGTCAGTTTTGCTGAAACAGATGTGCAAGCTAACATCTGGAGGGCTCAAACACGCCTACTGGATGTTCCTGGTAAAATCCTGCTCAGACAAGTGATTGCTGACATCTCTGTTGTTTTTTGAACATCTCATTTCAGCGCTGCGTCTAGGTGCTTAAACACTTAGACTTGTCAGCTCTGAGCATTTTAATGATTGTACCCTTTGTGGATGTCACTTTAATATCTCTGTGCCTAATACTCTACTTGGTAGAGATATTTCTGTCACAGGGAGTTGTGAGAGCATAAAATGCCCAGATTCTGGGCTTGGGAATGCAGTGTGCAAAGATGAGAAATGCAAAGGCTGCTTGGTGCCTGGATCCCAGAGCGGTGGGACCCCAGGGGTTTGGAATGAGCTAAGAAATGGAGTTTTGTGCCCACGGGAAGCTACTCCTACAAGGAGTGTGCTACTGGTAGGACAAATTAGATCCTGAGGTGATGTTCCTGCAATTCTGAATTTCAAGAATCCACCTGCCTCACCTTGTTGATAGGGATTTGCTGATATAGGTATAGCCTTTTATTTATTTAATCTTAATTAGGCTACTCTGGAGAAGACAGCAGTTAGTAATTTTTAATGGCTTTTGTGATACAATTTTTCCTTCAGCAGTTCAGCCTCTCTCCCTATCTCCCTGCTGCTCAAGCCTGCACTGATACACTCCTCCCAGTGGCTGAACTTGGCAAATCTAGATTCTCAAGCCACAAAGTTGCACTGAACTTTAAGCAGCCTTGAATATAACCTTGCTTTGGTCTGCTATAGCCCCTAGTGTAAAATCTGGGATGGTGGCAAGCCTCTGGGATCCAGTGTACAGCCAGGGGTGGACTGTGCTGTTCATTTGAAGGTTCTCTTCTGAAAGAGAAGTGTCTGCAGCCCTACAATCCAGGCAGCTGCTGTCACTGCTCCAAGCTGAGCTGCTGATCTGAGAGCATGAGCACTGGCAGGGTTAGGCTGTTTGGGGAACTCTGCTTGCTGATTTTTTAATAGGGAAGTGGCTTCTAAGTTAGTGCCAGGGCTTATATGGAGAGAGGAGTGTGAAGAAAGCTTTATTCATAATGCATCCTTTGCTTGGATCTTATGGATTTTGCAACAGCACAAAAGGGGAGGAGAGGGAGCAAGGATGAGCAGCAGCATATGGTTTCCTGGAATAGAGAAACCCAGTTGTGGGTGGAGAATATAGTGCTTATTTAATAACAAAGACTCTGTGTCTCTGCCAGTGCATAGGGAATGTGAAAATAGCAGCTCACATTCTGCTTTTTCCCAAACTGAAGCTGTCTTTTGAATGACTGGATTTGACAAGGTCAAGATCTCTGTCTTGTGAATTTGACTGATCTTAATGACCTGGAACAGGGTAAGCAGAAACAGTTGCTGTCAGAGGAAGGTTATCCAGAACACCAGAAAGAGTTAATATTTATGAATGCAGTGGGGAAAGTTGCTAACACAACACCAAAATGTGCAGCGTGCTACCTGAACCTCATCCTCAGCTCCTGATCTGCCTTTCTAATTTGTGGACAATTTGGTAAAATTCAGTGGTGTTTTCCGTGACCATTGTGTGTGCACACACATGACAAACATTTTCCCTGTCATTTAAGATGCCAAATGGACTCCACTGACATGTTTGGTCATTTTTTTTTTTCCCAAGTGCTGAAGGAATAGTGGGTCAGAGAGACAATAAAAAAATGCTTTGCTTTTTTTTTCCCCAGTTGTATCTGAACTAAAGAAGTTGCTGTCAGTCATGTGTGACCAATACATCTGGAATTGACACTCCCAGCTAAAACATTTGGGGGACATAAACAATGCTGAGAGCTCCTAGGAGAGAGTCTCTTTGTCTGTGCTTTTGGATTTTTTAGCATAGAGAGCTCTGTATTGGATCCTCTGATTGCTGAGTTTTATGAAATTTAGAGAAGACAGGTTTTTGACATTCAGAGTTACTTATAATCTCACACTATGGAAGTAGGAATTTTTTATACTGATTAAGAAATTAAGTAAAATTTTTATTTTGCGTTATTGTAACCAGGTAAATCTGCTTTCAGATGTGCTGTACAAATAGAAAGCTATTATATAACTGTGATCTGATCATGCTGCTACAATACTGAGCTCTTACTGTGTGAGTTCAGTCAGCCAGTTCTGCCCTTCCCACTGTTAGGTCATTTTTGCAATTAGTTTGGTGCAAAAATGTCTTGTCTTCACTTTCTGATCTTGGTTCTGCAATGCTGGGAAAGACCACTGGATGGAACTATTACATTTTACTGAGCAGGATGATGCAAAACCATGCTGAGACTGAAATATGTGTTCTTAAAAAAAAAAAAAAAAAAGCTTTTATTAAATAATGGCATTACCATTAATGTTGGATTTTTTTTTAATGTAGAAAAGCCATAATGAGAGCAGATTTTAAATAGTACTTCTATGAATCTCAAATTATCAGGAGACAATATTTTCTTTTTTGCAATCTCTAGTTATCCTATTTGGAAGAATCAGAGTTGAAAAACCAACAGAACTTTAATTATACTTTCTGAAGTCACGAGGGCTTTTAAGAAAGATACTGTGTACTCTGTGCAGCAGTATTAGCCAGCAGATTATCCAGCCAGAAGTTTTTCAAGACTTAATATTGTTTGGCAGATAGCAAAAAGCTTCCACTGTGGGAGATGTTAGGCAAGAGGCTTTTAAGAAGTCATGCTTCAATTATTCTGGTTAATTAGAAAGAAAGAAAGTCTGTAATTAAGGAAGTAGTTCTTCCCTTTTTTTTCCCCCTCCAAATGAAGTTGAAAGTTAATTTGGAGCTAAGATTATGGGGTTTATTTTCTCTTGTCTTTCACTTTGATCGGATGGACATGATAGCTGCTGTCATAATACTGTGGGACCTCCAGAGAGGAACATTTTAGTTGATCAGCAGTTTGAATTTAAAGAACTAGTTCCTATATTTGGAAACTTTAACAGATTCATGTAATTTCAGACCCTTACCAAGATACTCTTTGTGTCATGATAGCTGCAAAGGTTTACAGTGGAAAGCTACTTTTATAATTTGCTAACAAGTCAGCTGCTAAAATAAAAATTATAAGTTTGTGTGTATTATCCTTAAGCAGTCTTCTCTAGAAGATGAAACTATGATAATAGAAACTCATTATGGCATCATCCCTGGGCAGTGACAGCAGGCAGATCTCATTGCAACCCAAGCTCTGTGTACTCACACTGGGGTCCTGAAATATTCATTTGTCTCACATGTGTGTCAGGAGGTGTTATGGAGGGAGACCACATTCATGGGTGGTTAGCAGCTGGCATGGAGCAGGGGTAACATGCAGAGATCTTTCCTCCTTTCTTGTCCTATTTGTAATAGCAGCATTGGGGAAAAAAAGGAACAAAGCCTCAATGCCTGTAGTACCTTGTAAATCATGTGACATTCAGCTCTTTATTTAAGGAGAGAATCAAGAGTTGTTAATTATAACATGCACATTTTGATGAGGTTTTTTTGAGTAGGCTATACCTCTTTAAGGCCAAACGGCACTGGCAAAACAGACTCTGAAAATGTGGGAGTGCTCATAGCCTTTCTACTGGCACAGCAAGAGGACTTAAGGAGCACAAACAGAAGTTCAGATGGGTGACTGCAGTCCTGTTGGAGCTGAGGACCCTTTGCAGATAGTGCTGGGGTTGGTCAGTGTGGTGGCTCTAAGGATGTCAACTGCTGAAATTCTGTTTGTGTTGTGAAGTTACCAAATTTGTAATGTGATACCAAAGTTAAGCTAAATGTGTAAACCCATTACTTCTTCTGAAAGGGAAGGAAAGTGTGCCTGAGAGGCAGCCTTCTGAATTTAGAGGAAACTCAGTCATTATCAGGAAAAGACATGTCTAAATTGCTTCATGAAGAAAAGAAATAATTAGATAGACCAAGCTAGTTGTTTCATGGTTTTTGTCTTACTTTAATATTGCTAAAGCCCATCAGAGAACAGCTGTTTCCCAATCTGAGTTGACTAAGCCTGATGCTTTGTCTCCTTTATCATGACTTGGGTGTGAGGTGGTAGTGGAGCTGTTTTTCTCCACTCACCTTAGTAGTTGTCTTGTAACTGACTTTTTAAAAAGAGAATAGATTTCACAAGCAAAAAAATTGCCTATTTTTTTTAATATTTGACAAATGCGACTATTCAAGTTATAAATAAACCCAAACCCATCTTATTTTTCTGATAAATTAGTTTTTTTAAATGTTTGCCTCTTGCATTCACTTAGCCTACTGTGTTTTCTACTGCAAAAATGCATAACACCTTGAACATTTCACTAGAGATACTTGGTATTTGGAGATATCTCCAGCGAAATAGCTTCTGATTGTGAAGAATTGTCTTACATGGTTTTTGGTTTAGATGGCTTTTTCCTTTAGATGGATGTTGATGTAATAAATATAACAGAACACAGAATGCTAATCCTGGGTGAAGCTTTCCTTTAAGGAAAGGGAAAATTAGTTCTGTGGTACCATTATCAGCTGTAATGCCAGCATCTGCCTTTTGTTTCACAGCATCCCCCAAATGCTGGAGTTCCCAATCTGCCTGGTTTCACAGCTCCTCACCTGCCTTGCTCCTTGCAGCTAAGGTACCACAGTGTAATTGAGAATTTCAGGCTGCACAAGCACCAGATGATGAGGTTTTTTTTTTTTGGTTTAAGCCTAATTAAGTGTTAACTTGTTAATTGGTGGAAATTCCTACATTGGAGATCAGAAGTTTGTGCTGCTAATTATTGTGATCTGGTATGTGAAGCTGTGTTGACACCGGCAGCTTTGGCAGAGTGGGATAATTAGAAGTAGAGAGAAGCAGAACCAGAGCACTTATTGAATTGATTTGATGGAATATTCAGTTTTTCATTACTCCTCCCTGCCTCAACAATAGGAATCAAGTATGAGCTGCTAGACATTGGAAGCTTGGTTGGCACCTGAGTGTCTGACCAAGCTCTACCCAAACAGGCAGTCTGTGAATTGATGTAAAAGACTCTCTTTAGAAGTGTACGTATATAGTTTGCACAGCACTAAAAAAGAGAGCCCGAGCTGATTGGTTTTGACTTTTTGGCTGCTAGGGAGCAGCACGCTGAGGCTGGGTCAGCACAGCTGCTGTGGTAGGTGACATCTGTGGTGGTGCTCAAGGCTGGTGGCCAAAGAGGCCAAAGCCCCTTGTTGGTCAGAGGCATCCCATGGGGAGAGCTGGCAGAGAACAAAAAAATTCATAGCATAGAATGAGGTCCAAACACCCAGTTGTCATTAGCAGGAGGTACTGCAGTAGCTTGGCAGGACACACATTCGGTAGTGTTACATTTAAATTTTAAAATATAAAATCTAAAAAGTTTTTGAATTAGTAATTTCTACACTGAAATTTTTTTATGTTTTGCTTTTTCGCACAGAGTTGTTGTATGGATTTTTAGGGTTTCTTTTTTTTTTTTTTTTGCTTCAATGTGGAAATGTGTCCTGCTTGTAGGATAATATTGCTGACCCTGTTATTTTTGTATTTCTCGCCTTTCCATTTTGTTCTTTATATTCACTGTTGTACATTTTACCTTCCTTTGCTTTCTTGAGCTCTTTTACTTGCCAATGCAGAATCTCCTTTGCTTTGCAAAGGGTGGTGGAGAGAAGTTTGCTCCTGCAGGCACCTGTTCAGGCAGTGAAATGTCACTCCAGTACTTTGTAGGACAGGATATGCCTTGGAGTGGTAACCAAAACCCATTCTGGTCTTTTGTTAGCAATATAAATAAGTAGACAGATGAAGTTCAAGAATGAAATGTTGGATGGCTGTTGAATCTAAAGAAAAAACACAGAAGGGAAAGAAAACACTGAAGGATGAGGTAATGGTTGCCCAGTGGTGAAGTGTGTTATGGAGCTATAACTACAGTATGGGTAGGAAGGCAGGAGGGGAAAGAAAGGCCAAGGTGGATGAATAAGTAAGTGAAAAATACAATTGCAGATAAGAGGCAAAAAAAAATGTGTGATGAAAAGATTCAAGAAAAGCCTGGAAGAATATAGAAAGAAGTTAAGGGACTATAAAAATTGATGAGAAAAGCAAAGAGATTTTAAAAAAAGATTACACTTACTTTCAAAGGAAGAGGTTGAGATGAAATGAGTTTTTTTATCTTGGTAGAAAAGGTGCTTTTCTCTCCTGAGAAATCCTGAAGTGCTCAGCAGGGCAGGAATGGGACTGGGGTGCTGCAGAGCTGGGGTGCCTGCTGAGGCTGGCCCTGCCCATCTGGGAGTCAGGGATGGGAGCAGCCAAATCTTGCAGGAAAAGGAGCAGCAAGCTCCCTCTCCCAGGCTCAGCTTCAGCTCTCTGGTCTTCCCACCATTGCTACTGGGAAAATCGTCCCCCTCACTTTAGTTACCTGCCTCCACTTTGCAATTAATTACTGGTGTCTTGGCACAGTGTGGGTTTTTTTTCCCTTGAGTAAGCTGGAGTTGCTAATTTGGCAGGAACATGGCCAGCAGGCAGTATTTAAGCCTCTCAGGAAAATGCAGTCACTATTCCTCAAACATCAACCTCTGCAAAAGAGGATTTTCTGCTTCCTTGGTTAAAAACAGCATGGATTTTTCTCCAGTAAAAATATTCCTCCTAAGCACTGGAGTTCCTTGGACTTGAAAACAGATGATGGAGTAGAGGCATGAGCTGAGTCTTCTGGCTCTCAAAGTGTTGACCACTCCTGAAGGGTAAAAATCCAACAAAACCAGACCCTCAAAGCTCTTCCTAAGCCCATCCTTAATTTAGCTTTCAAATATTTTCCTGCAAATCCAAGTGCCTAGTTCAAATGTAGCCCTCTGCTCTCAAACCAGCTGGGAATTTAAAACTCAACAGAAAATACAGTGGTTTAGTAAGGAAAAACCTTATGGTGCGAATCAGTATGCTTTAAAGAGGTTATTTCCTCATCTGAGTGGGATAGAATTTTCACAGAAAAACTTGGGGATTGGTGTGAGGGGGAAAATACCTGACTACAGCCCATAGCTTGACCAGTGCTGCTTTGAACCAAAATGTGCAGTTATCTGGTGTGTATGTGTTTTGTTTTCATAGTGTTTAAAAAGAAAGAGTTTTGGGTGACCCCAGATCAGTTGTTGGATGGCTCCTGTTACACAACAAGTATCACACTGGAAATTTACTTTGCAAGAATTCCTGTTTCTTTTAGCTGTTCCCTTTCAAAAATATTTAAGATTTTTACCTGCAAATACTTGAAAACTACATACTGATTCAACCAAAAAAAAAGGGGGAGAAAAAAAAAGGAGCATAAAATGTAGTGTACATGATCTGGACTGTCAGTCATCTGTCACTTGTTCAGAGTTTTTCTCTTGGAGGTGGGGAGAGGTTATTTTTCAGCATGCACATTGGCAGGTTTGGCTGCACGCTCTCTATTGCATGGATCATGTGCTCATGTATGGTAATGTGACCTGGAACTCTCAGACTTTGGCTCCCCAGGTAGATGAATGCCATGGATTGATGAACAGGGACATTTCAGTAACATCCTCCCAAGTTAAACTTGACAGGTTAGAGTAGTTCTGTGCATGTCTTGTCACATAACACCCAGAGAGCATCAGGAGGGTCAAGTAATATCTGAAAATGAACTAATCCCAGTGAAAGTCTGTACAAGCTTTATGTCAATTTTTTGAGAGCATTTTTTTTCAGCTTCTCACTTTTTGTGTGCTTTTTCATAGCTGTAGTCCTGTGCTGCTAGAATTAGTTTATGGCACTGTTAATAGGAGCAAAGACAAAAGGATTTATTCTCCCTCCCATTTGATTGTAGCCTTGTTAATGTGTGGGTGGCTATGCTGACAGTATCCTAGGAGAAATGTGGACTGTGATTTTAAGAGGTCCAGGAGAAGAAAGCATAGGAATCAGTGGGATGCTGGCTGCTTCTGTTACAACCTGTTCTCCCTCTGTTTCTGCACTGGGCCCACCCCTACTGAAGCAGGTTCCTGGAGTGTGATGGCTGAGATTTGTAGAAATCAAATCAATAAATCGAAGGCCCCAAACACAACTGCCAGGGCACTGCTGACTCTGATCCAGCTTGCCACTGGCCCTTTCCACAGTGTGGCTTTCCACCCCTCTTTCCTCAGTGTGTGTGCAAATCCAGGGTTGTCCCATCCCAGATGAAGAATTCATCACTTTTCTTTGTTTGAGGGAGTCAACAGCTCCTCCCAATTTAGTGTCATTGGCAAACTTAGTCTCCCTTCCTGTGCTGAGTCCAGGTCATTTATGAAGATGTTGAAGAGCACAGGGCTGAGGATGGAGACCTGGGGAACCCCACTAGTGACAGGTCACCAGTCTGATGTCCCCCCAGTCACTGTAACCTTTTGTGCCTGACCTGTGAGCCAGACACTCACCCATCCCATCATGTGTTTATCCAGCTGTGGGATGGACATTTTATCCAGAAGGATCCTGGGAGAGACAGTATCAAAACTTTACTGAAATCCAGATATATTTCATCAACCATCTTCCCTTGATCACCTAGGCAGATTACCCAGTGTACCTTGTCATAAGAGGAAATTAAGATTTTTAAGGACTTTCCTCTCAAAAATTTGTACTGGCTGTGACCAGTGACTGAATTGTCCTTGGGGTGTTTTTCAGCATAAATGCTGCTTTCAGCTTCTCTTAAAGCTTAGTGTGTTTAAGGTGAGTTGGGATGGTGGAGCTTTTTAATCCATCAGGTACTCTGACTGTGTGACAGTGTATAAAGCACAGCCACTTGATGGTTTAGTACAGAAATGAAATCTTGAAGGCTTTGTGAAACACCACAGGCAGCATTTCTGCAGTAACACAATAAGATTTCCAGGTAAAATTTGTGGAATTACCTATCACTTTAACCCAGTGCATGTGTGCAACAGAACAAGCAAAGTAAATTTTAAAGATTTTCAAAGTATGTTTAAAGTGCTTTATAACAAAAATGGCAGAATAACACATACATTTTCTTGAGTATTTCTATATATTTTATCTGAAAACAGCAAAAGTATTTCTAATAAATAGAAGTCATAAAATAGTTACGGTGTGCTATAAAAATGCAATTTATTTTATGCTTGGTAATGCAGGATGCAGTAGAGTAACACTAAATAAAATCTGATGCAGTGAATCAGGCAGAGTACTAACTGTACATTTAGATGACTGTGCTATTAACCTCTTTCATATACCCTCTCTAGTTTGTGGGCTACTTTTATTACAGTAATAAGTGATAAGGACTACAGTTAGCACTATGAGATGAATACTGGCCCCCAATTCAGTTTTCTCATCCAAACTGTTATGACAATGACCTATATAGTCTTTAAGATGAAATTAATTTTGGTTCAGAGGGCCAGCATATGGCTTACGTTTGCCTCAAGTCCTACTTAAGCCTGAGCTTGATGTTTTATTTAGCATCTCTTGTATAATAATTAAGCTCAAACTAGATTGTTGTATTAGTTTTGCCCAGATTGAACAACTTTTTCCATGAAAGGAGCAACTTCTCAGAAAACCACGTGCTTTGTATTTGTACAGTTTTGTAGTCATGAGCCAGATGCTGCTGCAGCTGAAGCTGCCTTTTGCATAATCTCCAACTGTGCTCCTTGAGGTCTCCATCAGGATTTAGTCCTGGATTACATGGTTTTATGTTATGTAATAAAACATTCTTGTAGTCTATATAAGTTTTTGTGCAATGTGGCTCAGAAGGCATTTTTTTTAATCTGTCATTTTCATCAATGAAATCTTTTCCTTTTAAACTTTAATTGTCCTTCTGGATGATGGTACTTTTGCTGTAAGTGCCTTACAAGTTATGTGAATGTATTTTGTAAAAGAGCATCAATTTTCTCCAAGGTGAAGCTTCAGCTAAAGCTTACGTCTTATTAAAACCCACACAATTATTCAAAAAATATTTTTGAATGCACCAAACCACAGAAAACGTTTAGAGTTTGTATCCCCTATGTACACCAAGAAGCATTCCTCTGTCAATGGCTCTCCCTACTTTGGTTCTCCAATACCTAACACAAAATGAGTTGATGCTAAAGAGTAAATGGATGCTAAGGATAATGAAGCCCTAAAATGTGAATATAATGTGAATAATTTTATAAATCTATTGAAAACCAGATGGTGGTCTCCTATAAATTAATGCATGTGTGTCCTTCATGTGAATATGAACTGTGAAAGTTTTTAATTTCATACTTACTTTTTGTAATTTTTTCCCCTTTTATATACTAGTGCCTTCATTTTAATGCCTCTGTCTTGGTTAGGTCAAATTTAAATGTGTAATGAATTTCACTCACTTTTTTCTTGAAAGGTGCTTAAAGATTGTGTCTGATTCTGTGTTATAATAGCTATAAGGATCCAGCCTTTTTGTATCCCTTCATATTTAATTCTGTGTACAGTGGAGCTAATGGAATTTACTTTTCTCTGCATTCTGTAAAAGAATTGGTATTTGTGCAAGGATTAAAATCCAAAATGCACCCATGATTCACAATAATTCTTTCAAAGGATGTCAGCTTTTTCTAAGCATACTGAGCCTTGAAAATGGAGATAAATAGAAAAATAAGCTCTGTACTTCTGAAGGCAAGGAGACTGAATAACAGCACAGATCAGAATCCAAATTCCAAAGGCATAACTTAGTCTCAGAAATTCGTTTTAGGAACATGAGGCACAGACTAATCCTAAATTCTGTCATAGGTCACATGAGACTGTTCTGACATTTAGAATGGTCCTCAGCGTGGCAGGCTTTCAGGGTGACATTTAGATGGAACTTTTTAGAAATATATCACCTACTTGGCGAAATGCTGTGGAGTGGAGCAGATTTATAGAGCGAAGAGCCTATTATGCAGAACTGTAGATCACTGTCGTCCACCACTAAAGCCAGCTTTTTTTTGCTAATGTTCATCAAGTGTCTTTTGCCTTTCTCTTCTCCTTGGTGAAGTAACAATTCAATTTGATAGCATTCTTTTAAAATATTTTTGCTAGGAACACTAAACTTCTGCCGTTTGTCTCATTGCCTGCTCAATCCACCAGATGCTTTTTTCTCCTTTTTCTTCCCTTTTGCTTTCAGCTACCTGTTTGCTCCAAAGTTGGTGATATCAACATGTTGTACATCTAATAATGTAGTTGGGTTCTGGATAGGGCATCCATCATATTACTGTGTACTGTATATATACAATTGCAAAAACATAAATCAATGAAAAAAGTAATTTCTAGAATGCAGTGTTATAGTGTGAAAGTAGTGTTACCCTAAGACAAATGTACTGTTATGACAGTGAAAAAAACATTTCAGAATAAAAGGGGAAAGGGGGGTTGTAAAATGGCTGCAGTTACCTGTTGTCAAAATTTGTGAAAAGACTGTTAAAGCACACTTTTGGAGTTCTGTAAATTACGTGGTGTTTTGTGCAACATTGATAATATTTTGTAGAAATTTGTAACCACAGTGTTTCAGGGATGTCTACTATTTTTTGATAAATCTGTTATCCTTAATCTGCTGGCAACACAACTCACTTTAGACCATCTGAGTCCAGGGGCTCAAATTCCAAAAGCTTTTACTCCTGCACCCTCTTTTTCCCAGTGTATCCAATTCACCCAGTTATGTGGAGCAGAGCTTTGGCTGGCTGTTCATTTGGATTCAGCAATCAGCTTAATCAGCCATACATGATAGGTACCCTCCATTGGTGTTTTCAGTGAGGGTTTCTATTCTGTACCAATGAGAAGCGCTGATAAATAGGTGGAAACACTGAATTATGTGAATGCAATGTGCTAAATAAATTCCAAGACACAGCTGGAGTTTGAGTATCAGGAGGCTGTTTACTGGTGACATTACAGAAATAAGTAATGGAAATTTTAAGGATTTGATATTGTAACAATGGATAGATTGTTTTGTGTGGTTTTCAGATTAATTAATTCTTAAAGTCCTTTTTACTGTCACATCATCTCATTTTTCTATGTTCTCATTTATATTGCCACTATATTCTACTGCTATGAAAGTATATTCTAATTAACTTTGTCACATAATTGAAGTTAAGGCTTGGTAAAGCTGAGGGTCAGTGCACCTTCATGATGACTGGGGGATTAGGAAGATATTTAAAAACTTAGAGTTGATAAAATGCATGAGAGGAGAGCCAGTTATTAACCTGATTGCAGCTAAAAAGAAATCTGCTATTACTTTTGTGATATTAAGAATCTTTCTGATTTGTGAAAAGCTCACTGCATTCTTCTTTCTATGGAAATTTCCTAAAATTATGTGAACTCTTGGTGTTGCAAAATGCAGGATGCTCAATTGGTCTACCTATGCAGATGGAATTAGCTGGTTTTTGTGTTAATGAAGGAAGGGAAGTAACTGACATTTGATCTTTTCATTTAATGATCCACAACCTCATATAGAGATATACAAATTAGGTATGGCAGACTACCATTCCCTTCACTCCGTAGAACTTGAGACAATGGAACCAGCAGAGGATGCTCACAGTGTAAAGCTGTAAGAAATTCATTTTTCAGTTCAGCAGGTAGACAGAAAACTTTAAAAATTACCACGTCAAGCCAGGCTGAAATAATTGTGTTTGTGTGCAGTGTGAGAGTATCAGCTGTCCTTTTCACACCCCCAAAAATCTTAATCCTGATATGGTGGTATGCACTACAAGTTTCAGAGAAAAACAAAATCCCCAAGTGGGTCAGTTTGAAAGGGATCACAGTGGGTGTCTTAGGGCTGTTCCTGCTCCTGTGCTTAGGAGGAGTGTGCTGGCTGTCAGAGAGCTCATTTTCTTAATGACTGCACTTGAAAAAGGCTTCAAAACTACAAAAGAGCAGGATATAAAATTATTGAAGTCATCTTTCTGCTATAGATCTTTTAGGGAGATCAGGAGGGTAAACAGCATGTTGCTGGTTTAGTTTATTTCTGGTCTGTGCACTGCTATTGGAGTGAACTGTGGGCGTCAGCTTTTGTGGGATGCTTTTCCACCCCTTCCTGTTGCAATCAGGTATCTTAAAAGTAAAACTTGCAAAATCAAGTCTGTAATAAGAGTAAAATAACTTCATGTGAACTACTATAAAGATAAGTGTTAATTGAGTAGGCTTTTTTTGTGACTAACAAAAAATTACTAGCTACAGTCCTTAAATGAATGTTTGTCCCTCTCTAGCTTTTTTGCAAAAATCTGTACAATTAGACTGGATAGCTAGATTGATTAGAAATTGTTTCTTTTTGAGATGTTTTTTAATTATTGAAACAGGACAGAATATCAATTCTCTTTGTATACAGAAAGAGAAAGGAGCATGACTATGGCCGATATTTTTTAGTATGGAATTTTAGTCTGAAAAAGTGAAAGAAACCAAAGGGTCAAAATAGATTTGGTTTTCTTGGGGAATGACAAGTTAAGTAAAACGAAGGGGGTTTTTTTTAGTTAATTTATATCTGTTAATAAAGCTGATGGCAAAACTGACACAAGTAAAGCAAAGAATTCCACGCTGGAAGTAGTGTTTGTGTGAATCACTTGTGCTGTATGTTCTGATGTTGCTGTAGCTAAGGTGAACAAACAAAAGACTTTGGCTTGACTGGAGTCCTTGTATCAGACTCCCACAGAAATAAAGAACATTACTGTTCTTATATGATGGGTTAGTTCACATCACGTTTTGAAAAAGCTTTATCTTTCAGCTTGTTCAACTGTGAAGTGTTGCCCTCTGAGATCCCAACATATTTATATTTTTCCACGTTTTTCGCGGAGAACAATTTTGTCTTTGCCACGAATGACCACAGGGTGGCAACATTAAAAAATGAAACCCCAGAGTATGAGCTACAGATACCCTGGTAAGGTTGAGAGTTGGGTTATGTAGGTTTTAGAGGGAGGGCAAGTACGAGCGGGTGTGTCTGAGGATATGTCCCAACCTTCCAATTTATCAGCTCCCACAGCTTGACACCCCGTGGTTGCAATTTCTGGCTTTGCTTAGAGATGTAGGAAGAGAAACTTGGTTTGGAATGAAACATTTGTCAGTCTTTCCTCTCATCCAAAAATTTTTTTGGATGAGTGGTGATGTTTTATTCTTGAGTAGAGGAGTTACTGCTCTGTTGAAAGCATTGAGGACAGGGCTGGCTGGTAGTCAGTGTGGTGCACAAAAATGTGCTGCACTTTTACCTGGATAAAAGAATAGGACAAAGAGCTAACCTGCTGCTAATATTAGTACTCATCTGGAAATTTATATTTAGTACAATCAATAAAGGCAGCAGATAAATGGATTTTTAGAATCAACAAATGCGTATTAAAATGAAAACTCTTTAATATTTTCTTTCTAGTATGATCAATATATAAAATACAATTTTAAATGCATAACAACTTTTGCACTGCCATTTCACAACTGGTTTGTGGGGTTTTTTTGTTCTGAATACTAGTTTTTTAAAGTCCTTGAGACTTCAAAAAGCTTGTTTCTTGAGGTATGTACAATTAACAGCTGCTTGAGTATTGCAATGTGCCTATAAATGCATGTACGACACTCAATTTTAGAAATCAGTTTACAGATGTGATAGTTTCCTGTTTTTATAGTCTAATAAAGAGAAAGGAGGATGAGGAGGTGAATTTAGCCTTGTTGATTAACCAGTGAATGGACTGTGGCCTATCAAAAGGAGTTTGATCAGTGGAGAATTGGATCTCTAAATCACATGGTTTGCTTTTGGCTCCTTTACTGGACTTGATTCTTAACAAATAGGAAGAGATTCTGAATGACTCACTGGAACTTTGAACTCCTCCAGGAGACAATTAGGAGAACATTTAATAGTAAAAGATTTAGTACTCAGGTTGAATAATGGTAAGACCAATTAAGCCATCTTCTTTCATGTATTAAAGTATTTCAGTAAAACTGACACATAATCTACCTTTGTTGCTCATAAAACACTGAGAAAGAGGGGAAAAATACCAGCTGCATGTCAGAATTGATATCAACTTATTGTTAAGCACATCTGAAGCAAGTGTGTGCTTGCATGTATACACATCTACACAAAAAAGTAGCCAGCCCCTTAAGCAGTTCCACCAACTGTCATCTAATGTAATATATAAAAATATAAATTCCTTTCCAAACTTGTAAGTAACTAGTATGGCTTTTTTTTTTTTTTCTGCATACTTTCCAGTGAAATATGTATTTTGCTGTTTGGGTTGATTGGTTGGTTGGTGGTTTTTTGTTTTTGGTTTTTTTTTGTTTGTTTGCTTGTTTTTGGTTTTTTGTTTTGGTGGTTTTTTGTTTGTTTTGTGGGTCTTGATCAAAAATTTAATGATTAGCTTTTCTGTAGGCTTTTCCGTTAGCTTTATCTGGCAGAAGAAAATGAAGGAACAATAATACTTAAAAATTGTTTGCGAAATCAGTAATTTGAAGCTTGTTAAATTAAGTCATCACCCAATAAAATTGTATATGAATCCCCGTGGGGTAAATATACCCTACCCTATACTAGCAAATTTTCATATATTTGAATTTCATGCTGAATAACATCCATACAGGATTGGTCCATGCTGCTAGAAGAAAGAGTAGTGTGTGACTAGACATATATATTTAATATTTTGTTGTGATTTTTCTATCTTGTAGCTCCTAGTAAAGATTTAGACTTTTGCCTTGTGCTAGGAGAATGTGCAGGCTTTCCCTTTTAAGGTGGTGACATCCACTGCAGATGTTGCAATTTATCACTTGGCTTTAACACAAATGTGACATGATCTCATTAAACTTCTGCCACGAGGTTTTATTGCTTTAATAATTTGTTGCAATATTTATAGAATAATGTGATGAATTGAATTGAATTTATCATATTATCCCAAAAATAATGTGGCAGAACAATAAATCAATCACATTTTAGAAAGTGTTGAAATTGTATTGTCTTAAAATTCTAGATCCAAGCATAATAAGATCTCCTCTGAAAAGAAAAGGGTAGCTTATTAGCATGAAATATTTCATAGTAGACTGGTTTGGGTCTTGATCAAAAATCTCTCAAGCTCTTACCTGGTAGCTGCTGACTTAACTTTTTAAAAGAGAGTATTTTGGCAATGCCTTGTCTTCTCGTGGAACAGACTGAATGCAGGAGCAGAGAATAAAGGATCACTGGAGGCCCTTAGCTGGACCAGGTCCAGTCTGATGCTGATTTTCTTTTAATTTGCTTGATAGTAGTGAGGCTGTTCCTAGAAGTAAAAAGAGCAGCAAGAAGAGTACATGAACAGAGGGCAGAGCAATTTGTAACAACCACTTCTTTTTGTCTCAGCTGCCTTTTGGAGGAACCAGTTGCTAATTCAAGATATCTGTGAAGCCCCAAGGAGAGCTGGGCTGTGTGAAATACAAGTATTCCTCTGAACCTGTTATTACACACCAATAGCTTTTAAGTAGCAAGAGAATGATGTGGTAAAGGAAGGGGGAAAAAAAAGCTTAAATTAATGATGAAAGCAGTCACTACTTATTTGATTCCCAGGTTATGACTTTTTAAAAAAATATGTTCTCTATTTGTCCAGCCTCTTCCACTCCCTACATTGATTCATTCTAGAGTGATGCTGTGGTTAATTCTAAAATTGCAATTTTTGCTTTTATGAATATCTGTAAACCCAATAATCCAAATCAGGGAGCAGGACACCAGTGTGGTGAGAATTATCTACATGCAGAAATACTCCAGACACCTCTGACGCAGACCCTTGACCTGCGTTGTCTACTAAGTAGGTGGTAAGAAAAGGATGCAGATAGATGAGAGTACAAATAAATAATTAGACAATAATATCTATTTGACTCAGCCCATCAGAAGCCTTATTAAGGTTTCTCAGACACAGAAGCAAGTTTTTAAGGAACACAAAAATTATATTGAGATTGATTTTGTGAGTGTGTACAGGATGTCATCTGAGCATAATACATAGTGTTCTCTTTTTATAACCAAAAAATACAGAGAGAGACTCCAATTTTGGCCTTTCTTAGGGGGAGACACTTGAAAGGCCAGAGTAGTAATTGTGATTTCTGTGGTGTTGCCTGGGTTTAAAAATCAAAGTGTCTTTTGCTTTCATAATTCAATATAATATCTTCCTACCGGTGTCTGTCTTCAGTGTTTTTGGATGAGTCAGATTTTCTGGCATTGTCAAAATGGAACATTTCCTTCTTGTATATGGCACTGAAAGAGAAGCATGTTGTTGCAGTTCAGTTCTACTTGAAACCCTGTCTGCCTCTGGAATGTGTGCTGCTTTTTTCCTTCACACTGTTGTGTGTGTGGCAAGTACTGTTATCAGTGGGTGCAGGCACGTGACTTCCACAAAGTGCTGCTTTGTGATATTTGAACAGACACCATGGGAAATTCATCTCAGCCTGGAAGAAGAGTCTGGGCAGAACATAGGTGAGGTCTAACTGTCCCTTTCTAAAACTGGTGAAATCCACTAAGTGGAATAAAAGTGACAGGGATTACCCAGAACAAAAAAAAGTGAGTTTTCATTGAACATCATCTTAATGAGGTGCTTGTCTACCTTTGTCCATCTTGAAAGTATCTTATTATCCCTTCCTTCCCCTCCCTCTACCTTTTTTTTTTTTTTTTTCCTCTAGCATTACTCTTTGACCTTGGTAGGTACTTGGCAGTTTCATAAAAGTTTGGTGGGAAGGCTGATGGTCTCTTCCAGCCTTACCTGTTCTGTGATTCTTTTTTATTGCTGCAAACACCTTGTGAATGAATGTGTGTGTGTTTCTGCTGTGTGCTTTTAAGTTTCCAGGATGTTTAATTTGCTTACAAACCATCCCCACCTCCAAAAAACTCACGAATTTTCTCAAACAACCAAAAATTCTCCTTCACTACATCACATGTCAGGCTTGGATTGCTTGAGGAAAATTAAGTGATTAAAAGGGCATAGCAATTTTAAACCTGATTTTGAATGAGTACTAGGACTTCAGGTGTGGGAGTTCATGTACTTGCTTTTAGCTGCTGCTTTCCCTGGGCTGCTGTGTCCAGCTGCTGACCCAGAGCCCCAGCTTTTGAGGTGAGTTTCTTTCCACCAGTGCTCTCCATCTTTCCCTCACTGATTGTTTGGAAGCAGAGAAGAAGAGTTGGCATGACTGTTGAATGTGGAGAGTGGCTCCCAATGGATGTGACAGAGACTCAGCAGAGAAAAAAACCCCTCAGCTCTAGCTGGCATTTGAAACATGTTGATTATCTGTCCATGATAGTTTAGTGTTGTGCTTTGAAATGTTCGGGGTTTTTTTGGTATGGTGTTTGCTTGTTTTGTTTTTTGTTTTGAGTTTTTTTTAATATATTTTATTTTTGGGTGGTTTTTTTGTTGGAGTTTTTTTGTGGGTTTTGTTTGTTTATCTGAGGAAGTTGGTTTTTTTTTGTGTGTGTGTGGAAAATCAGTGAAATAGGACAGGTAAATATTTGTGGTACTTTCACAGAAATATGTGGCACAAGGACTGCTCAATTGTATTAGAAATAGCAGAGCTCAAGGTTTGCTTGGAATTTGGAAGTTTATACTACATACACTACATTGCTATTACTGTGAGATTATTGAGCTTTTCAATTTTTTAAATGTTTCACATCTGGTCTTTAAAAGGTAAGGTTGCTCATTGTTAATGTGTTTTATTTACCTTAGAGTTGGCATGGTTTCCTCTTGTTCCCTCCTGAAGAGCAAATGAATAATAACTTGGTGACTCCCTTCTGATGCAGTTGGCAGTTGTCATTTCCACACATTTTTCCTAATGTAGGGATAAATGAGATGTGATAGCACTAATTTATTAGAAATATAGGAACTCTCAGTTCTAAAATGTACCATAAAGGCTATACATTTTCTTCCTCACTAAAGACTTCATTGAGACAGACATTCAATGCTGCAGGAGATAAACTTGTTTTAGATATGGCTTTATATTTTGAGAACCTTTTAGTGCCCCTGCAAATTATGACACATAAATGAATAATAATAATAATGATAGGGCTTAAAGTGTCTTGGGTTGTTATGAGGAATTTTTCTAGGTATGGCTAAGTTTCAAGTTCAGAGAAAGAAATATTAAAAAATCATTAGTGAAATCTTACAATTTGATTGCTAAATTTGCAAAGGATGAAGGCAGTGGCTCCCAAATGAGTCTATTCTCCCAAAGGGGCCAGAAAGGAGAATAACTGTGTCAGCTTCCATTGCAAGCACTACACCTGGAATTTATAGATGCACATTTTAGTAATTATCTGCTTATACCTTTCAAAGAGGGCCTTTTAGTGAGGCAATCAGAATTGTAAAAAGGAAGTAAGTTTCTCTTGCATTAAATTAAGATCTATTTGAAAAGCCATTGGAAATGCTTGTATACTTTTTGAACAAGAGTAAGTTGTACAGATATTTGTAATCTATGCAGTACTGATTGTGAGGGTTTTTTTGTTTTCATAGTGGCCATTTTAGAGACAAATGTTTCTGTGAGACCTTGAAAGGAAAAGGTCACTTAATGCAGAATGTACATCTGTACAATTTATATGCCAATTAATATCCTGATTCACGGCAGACAACTGAGTTAAAAATCACTGTGGTTTCATGCCAAAATCCATAATATAGCATTCATTTTGCTCTGCATAATAGAATTTTATTTGGGGAACATATTTGACTAGATGAAGACATCAGTGTGTCTTGAATGAGAGTCTGGCAGTAATCCCATATATTTGCCATCATTATATTGTACAGTTGTCACTGTGTCTAGCATTGGAAAAAAAATCCTCCTTCCTTTGGAAGGCTTCCTTTGCCTTCCTGTGGCTCCCCTGGGGACAATTTAATGGTTTTGGAAGGATATTAATGCAGTTAAGTTGAAAATGTATATACAACTTGGGAGCTGCTCAGGTAGTTTCCTTAAGGATTCAATTAATTTCCTAGGGCTTCCTATATTTGGATCTGGGATACTGTGGGCATGGAGTATGTAGGGACCTGGTGCAACTCTTGCAAACCTTAAACTGTTGCTTTGCATCATAGCAGTAATCAAGGATTTTAATTTAGCACTGATTCTTCCCTTTCCAGATTTTACACAAATTTTCTTGTAGCCTTACAAAAGTACATACATAATATGAAACATAGGAAGAAAGAATAATCATTTAAAAAAGCAGTTTACATGACATTAAAAAGTAGCCATTTGAATTCCCCCTAGATGTTGATTAAATAGGAGTTATCCCCCTAAATTATCAAAGGGTTTCTGAAAGTCTAATCTGAACTGCACAAGCTGACAGTATTTTGTAAATCTTCCAATCTCTTGTTTAAAGTTCCTAGACTGATCAGTAGCCTAATGCATTTACCTTTGGGAATTGTAGGGTATCACTTTAAAGGACTAAGTAATGGGAAAAGAGCTTAATCTCTTACAGCTTGTCTACAAGTAAGGAAGATCAAAGACAGAGAGACCAGGTTTGCCAGCTTTGCTCTTTGGAGTCTGGGGAAATTAAAACAGTCCCTCACAAACTTAGATTTGTAGTCCTGTCCTGAACAAATATGTTCATGAATATACGGGAAGTTAAAGAAGAGGACAATTTGTCATGTCTCTAGAGAAAACTATTACTTTCTTTAAGAATTAATATATCAATTTACACAAGGTCTAGCAGCTCCAGGATGGGATCAGCTGAAATTTCTCATCAGGAGATGTTCTGCTGGAGTGTTTTTACCTGCTGGAAGCACAGTGTGCAGACCCTGTGTCAGGAGCTCCTGTGGCTCCAAAGCCCTCCAGTTTTATCTGGAAATATCCCTCCTAGCTGGGCAGTGGCTACCCAAGGAAATGGATACTCTTGTCATTCATGATGGTGATGGAAATGGATCTTCTCTCAGGATTTCTTGTTTTCTTATCTTTCAGTGTAGTCAATCTGACACCTGAAGCAGATTTCCCTGGGTATATGGGAAATCCTGTCACTCTGACACTGGGTGGGATCCTCACTTGGGGAACCACTTGGTCATTTTTTTATTTTATTTTTTAATTTAACACTTTTCCTTCTGTTTGTTTTGCAAGGTTTTTTTGCATCCAAATTCACTCTTTTTACTGCATTTTAATGCACATTAGAAAAACCACGCTTTGTTACCCTGGAAATCCAATTCTGCCCTGCAAAAGTGAAACAAATTAACTGCAACCAGCTCATGGGTAATTTATATTTGAAGTGAGTGGAAACAAAGCTCCATACAAGTGAAGGCAAATTTAAGCAAAGCAAGCCTGGCAAGGTTGAGGAGTAAGTGTTGGGCACGGTTCTTGCAAATTTTACAGATCTTCAGAAGGCATAATTTCCACAGGAATATATATGAAGCCAAGGTTAGTTGTGCTTTAAACATAACTTCATTCATATTGATTATTTTGTCCTCCCCTGTGAGACTGAGTTGCAATGCCTTGAAATGTTTCTGCTTGGAAAAGAGGGCTCAATCTCTTCAATTAAAAAAAGAGCCATGTGAGGAAGAGAGAAATTGGTCTAAATACTTAGTCAAAAAAATCAAAGTTTAAGCAAAACGATATGGGGATACAAACTTTTTTATTAAATTAAAAACTTCGTGGAGAGAAGGTTTGTATATGATTAGAAATGCCTGAAACATGTTTCTCACTGTAGATCTTGCACCTGTGAAATTTCATTTAATGGATAGCTTATTCTGGGCAAGGGACCAAAACAAAGTAACCAACAGACAATAATTTGGTAAGGGAGTGAGAATGTATTGTAGCCAAAAAGGATGTGGGTGCAGTTTTTTAAATCTTTTGAATGAATAGCAGTCTCTTTAAACTTCTCTTATTAAATATATTTATAAGCAATTTTTAAAACACTTGTTGAGTTTTAACAAGTTAATGAAATCATGCAGGACTAATATTTTTGAAATAGCTAATAATTGCAGTGCTGTCTGCTGCTATAAGCTTTTATTTCATTAGTTTCCAACTTAGTAATTGAGTTACAAATTTCAAAACCATTACCTCAAAATTGTGTATTTGACTTTGATTTGATTTGAATGATTGACAGAAGCCAGCCAAAGGAAGAAGGAGCTCCAAAAGAATGATTCTCTAAAAAAAATATTGAAACCTGTTTTCAAGACAATAGAATGCAAATTTGCATTCAGTGTGTCAAAGGTAATCAAAACTTGGAGATTGGAAGGAAAATTCACTAGTTTTATATTTAAAACATTATTTTCTATGTGTAAAAAAAGTGTAAAAACCTGAAAATGCCTTGAAGTCAGAAGAAAGAAAACATGGGCTTAATTAATCGAAAAATGCAGGAAAAGTAAAAAACCTAATGAGCGCTGTTGCTTTTTTGCTGCTGGTTTTGGGATATTTCTCAGGTGTATTTCCTAGAATGGGGTTTTAATTACAGACTGAGTAGGATTAGGAAGTCAGATTCCCCAGTATCTTTGAGTTGGGACAGGCTGTTTCTTTTTTTTTTTTTGATACCTAGAATACACTTAGAAAGTGTCAGGAATGAGGAATACTGTAAAGAGGCTTGTATCCACATCTCTGCCATAGAATATTATACATTCACTTAGTTAAGCTACCATTTATTAAGTTTGATGGTATAAAGGGAAAGTATTTCCAAAGCTTCTTATAATGAAAACATTCTGAAATTTTTCTTTTTTTCTATGAAAGATACTTTTTTTTCTGTTGACAAAATCCAGTAAAGTTAAAATGAAGAGAACATAAAATGTCAAATTTAATTTGATTCTGAAGTACGGAACCACATTTAAGTTAGTATAGGGATATTGTTGTCATAAATCAATTGACTGAATAATATGCATTGAATTGTGGGCATAAAACTAAAAATATCCTAGGGAAAAAAAGTCTACATGGTAAATTAACCCATAAATCCATTCTTCATGTCCCAGGACCCATCATTACACAGTTCAATATCGTCTAACTTAGAGGTGAATTAATACCTGGTTACCATTTCGGAGGTTCAGGAGCTGAATTGAAAAAAAAATAAAATAAATATGGATTTTAATCCTGATTGAAACAAAGTTCTCTTGAAGAACCTTTTATTTCCCAGAAAAAAAACCCAAACAAACAAAAAACCCAAAAGAAACAAACAACCTTTCAGCCTGTACAAGTTCATGTTGTAAAGATTTTGGAAAAGGATTATTGCTTCAGGTAATAGCCATTAAGTCCTCCAAGGCATAAATGATGCAGGGCTATATTTCTTCAAATAAATGGAGAATTTATTAGTGTTTTGTTTCACATATCAGAAGAACTTTGTAACTAGTGGGATAAAGTCCTTCCTAATGTTGTCTTTCATGGGAGAGCTGTTCATCTTTGTGCTAAGTGTACAAACATCACTTGGAAAATATCAGAAAGCAAAGATTGCTTTTGTCTGAGCTCTAGCTCCTGCTGCAGTGGCAATTTGGTAACTATATCAAATAATTGCTATTTATTGGATTTGCAAACAGCCACACATGGTGTGGCTCTAGGTCCTGGGCAGGGCCAGGAGTTGGATTTTGGGCCTTGTGGTTCTCTTCCAACTCAGGATATTCAGATTGTCTGCTCTAAAATGTTGTATTTGAGGGTACTTGGACAGATTGTGAGGTTTCCATCCTTAAAAATACCCCAAAGCCAGCTGGACATGGCCCTGAGAAGTCAGGTCCAGTCTCAAATCCAGTTTCCACACTTCAGACTGGCAGTTTTTTTTTTCCTCTGCCTCTTTCCCCTCAGCCTTGCTCAAGAGTTGATTTTAACAATTCTGACAACATTCTGTATTACAGTAGAACATGTAAAAGGCATGCTGTGAAGAACTGTAGAGGCATTTCACAGTATATACATTCTTTTTATAGGTGAATACTCCATTTAAATGTTCAGTTGAACAAAATTTAGGTAGTAATTAAAAGTGGTTAACCCACATAAAAAAATTTTATGTAGGTTATGCAATTAATTTTATTACAGAAATTGCATTTAACTTAAGAACTGATGACCTTATCTTAATGCAGTAATGTATTTTTCATTAAAATGAAACATCCTGTTAGCCAGGCAATATAACCAGCCAGAAAGGAAGATGGAAAAGGTCCACAATATACCATGTACAACATCTGTCTAAAAAAAAAAAAAAAAGCCAGTAATGCAGCATTTTTCAATTTATTACTGTGTCATATTGGAAAGTTTAAACTGTAATTAAATGGATGGGAACTGCTAATACACTGTCATTTTACAACTTGGATGGCTTCTACTGCTGAGCTGTCCTACCTCCTTCAGTAAATTACAGCTGTTGCTTGGTCTTTTATGCAAACTTTCACACGTGGGACGTATTAATCATTGAGGAAGATTATTGAATGCATTTCCAGACACAGGAACAGCCAATATTTCTTCTGTCAAATGCACCTTTCACCTGTTTGCTGCAATGCTCTCTGCATTTTTAGGGATTTCCTGTCTTTGTTGTATACTGACAACAACATAGATCTTGCAGATGAAGTTTTGTAGGTGACTTAAGATGATAACTCTGAGAGAGTGAATATATTATTATCATTGCTTTTGCTGTCAAGAGATTGTTTTCTCAGTACAGCATATTATTACAAGTGTTTGGTATTAGCAGCAAACAATATTTTTTAGCAATGTTATACTACAAGGAAGAGGGGGTTTTTATATGAAACAGGTGAATAATCATGGATTTTTCATGGGGGTGCTGATGGGATTTGGACTACTTTCCCTCTCTTCAGGTTATTAAACTTCTTTGGAGGGAAGGCAAAAGTATTGAATTTCATCTTTTTTTTTTTTAACCATGCTTCTAGATGCCAGTATTGTGGAAACAGGTCACTTGGGTAGAGCATGTTGTTTAAAAACCCCCAACTTTCTAAGGCTTGTTTGTGCTGTCATTATTGAGAAATATTGTTTTGAATCAGCTAGAGATTCTTATTAATATCAACACATTGATGGATCTGATTCTGCAACCTTTGTCATCAAACAGAACTCAAGAATGAAGAAAAAAAACCCACCAAGCAAACAGGAAAATATTAAGAGTAGAGGTTCAAACCATGAAACAACTCTTTCTCTGGTTTTGAGTGAAAAACCAATTTATTGCTCTGGGAGAAAGAAATTCTCGGTTGGCTAATTTTAGGTATTAGATCTGTTTTATAGTTGGCTTCAGTAGAGAAAGTTCCCAAGGAAAGTGATGTGTACAGCAAGAATAGTCTCCTTGCTTTATTAGATGGCTTGGTAGGTTTTATGGCTTATGTTTAGCTGCTAATAGTGTTCATTCTTCCTTGAAGTGGTAAGAGAAAGATCATCTGTAAATCTTTTTCTTCTTGAGCTGGATCAAATACTGTAATTGTAAAAAACTGAAAGAAAAAAAAAATACTGATTTTGTTCAGTAGGGAACATACCTTTTCTTGCTTATATGGGTTTACAAAAGTGTAAATGATCAGTGGGCTAATTGTCCTGGCACAGCAGTTACAGTCCTTGAATAGAAAATTCCTTTACTTGAGATAAGATTTCTTGAATTTCAATGGATTTTACCTTCATTTAGTTGGGGATTTTTGGTTTGGTTGGTTTTTTTGATTGATTGGGGTTTGGTTGGTGTGTTTATTTTTTTTGGGGGGGGGGCTTTGTTTGTTCTGTTTTTATTTCTTTGGCTGTGGGGGTTTTGGGGATTTTTTGATTGAGTTTTTTGGGGGGTTTTTTTTGGCTTTTGCTTTTTTCCTGTGTTGTGGTGGTGTGTGCATGTCTGTTTATTTTACTTTAGTTAGTGTGTATTGTCAGGACAGTAAAAAGAGTAAACTAATGAGTGATTAATGAGTGATTTTTTTGAGGCAGGAAGGCACCTCTGGAGATTTTACAATCTAACCCCCTGCTCAGGGCTGTGTCTCACTGGGTTTTGAGTGTGTCCAGAGGTGGAGGCTCCACAGCTTCTCTAGGAACCTCTACCAGTGTCTGACCACTTCTACAGGAGGGGAAAGTGTTTTCTTGTGTTGAGGTTCTATTGCTTCTATTTTAGTTAACTTCTGTCTCCTGTTTTCCTGTCACTAACAAGAGCCTGGCTGCCTCTTCTTTGTGCTTTCCCCATCTGCTATCGACACACATGGATCAGATCCTTTGCATTTCCCATTCCTATGGTTCCTGTCAGATATTTCTCCAGCCTGTTGAGGTCCTTCTGGATGGCAGCACAATCCTATGGTGAATCAGCCACTTCCCCAGTGCTGGGTTATCTTCACAAATGTCGAGCTTTGTGTGTGAAGATGTAACTTTTGTCGCTATTGCAGAAATCATGAATACAGACAACCTTGAGGCTGAGACAGCTGACTGCTGCTGAGCTCTTGGTTTTTAGAATAGCTGGATGTTGGTTATAAATCTTTTTTTGCCTTTTTTTTTTTTTTCACTAGACGTTCTGTCATAAAAATTAATATAGTCTTATGGTCATTTCCTAAGTTTTTTCGTGATTATTTGATGATGTCTTACGGATGATGGTCATAAAATTAAACTGAATGTGTTAGCTATTGTGTTTGTTGTAGCTGATGATTCATTGCCCACGTTAGCACTCCTAAATCAAATTTATTCCACTTTGATATTTGTTATTGTTAGTGATATTGTAGATAGGTTTTATTTCAATATTAATTTTAATTGTAATTACAGTATATATGAATAGCAAGTAGGTTATGCATCCAGTTTCTGCAAGGAATTACTGTGCTGCAGTAGCTGAAATCCTACCACTGCTAAGAAATTAATGGATCACCTTTAAGGAACTTAATTTTTCTTGGATGGGAAGGTGGACTGGAACTTAGACAAACTTACAACTTTTGTTGACTTTTGCACTATCCAATAAATGTAACCATGTCCATCAGTGAGAAGGACACACTCAGTAAATACAGGGATAGCTATTAGCAACTTATTGAGGCCTTCCAGTGCCTGAAGAGAGGAAAAGATTTTTTTCTGGGAGGGTGATGAGGATGCTGGAATATATTTCCCAGAGAATCTGTGGGTGCCCCATTCCTGGAAGTGTTCCAGGCCGGGTTGGATGGGGCTCTGAGCAGCCTGGTCCAGTGGAAGGTGTCCCTGCCCATGGCACTGGGCTTGTAATTGGATGATATTTAAGATCCCTTCCAAACCAGGCCATTCTGTAATTCTCTAATTGAAGTTTTAAATGTTATTATTTCTACCTCATTGTGAGGGAGCAAATTAAATGGCAATTTCAAACAATTTTACTTATTATCTTCACTCTTCTCTTTAAAAATATTGCTGGGGCTCCAAAACCTTTTACTGCTTGCTCCTCTGCCTGCAAGTGACATGTATGCATCAGTGGTGTTCCTGAAAGTACAGAAAGATAATTTGAGAGGGTTAATTAGTGTATGCAAAGTTTCTTGCTCATAAACATTTCAGACAGGACAGCAAGCTTAAGCAGAGCCTGAAGTTACCTTCTTGTGGATGTGTTACTGAAGGTGCTTCAGCCATACAAAACTGTGAAGCAAGGAGGAGTCTGCACAGATACCTCTGGTGAGACTGCATGTGGAAGCCATTTACTGCTCACATGGCAGCTGACAAAGGAGAGCAAATGGGTAAAAGTCTTTGTGGTACAGAAAAAGCCTTCTTGAAAGGCAGTGCAGAGAGTTTGCAAGGCTCTGGGGTGTTGCAGAGGGATGTGTTATTTTAGGTGTGGCCCCAGATGCTCTTTACCAGCTTCCTGGACTGTGACTTGGTGTTTGACTTCAACACCCAAAATGTGAGAGATGCCTTAACAAGAGATGTTTGATAATTGGGGTGGATTTACATTGGCAGGGAATCTGAATATGTGTCCAACACACACTGCTGCTGCTGCCAGCTGGGAGGGAGAGAGAGGAGCTGAGGGAATCCAGTCTTGGGTGCAGGAGAGCTTTTAGCTTCTCACCAGTAATTTGGTATGTGAATACTTTAAGGCCCCTGCAGGACAAAGCCAAGGAAGTTATTTAGAGGCTTGATCTCTTTAGCCTGGGATGGGTTCAAAACATTCTCACCAGGGTTCTCCTCAGGGCCTGTGTGGTTGCTCACAAGAGCTGGGGCTTGTGTGAAACACCCTTTTAACTGTCCCTATCCAAGCACATGCTTCCAATTTTTTTGCCTTGGAGCAAAGACCAACAACTGCCAGAAGGGGTCTAACCTGTCATTGTGTGACTTTGCATTAAAGTGGACTGAAGCACTCATGCTGCAAAGGATGGATGAGATATAGACGAGGAAACTTTTTCTTCAGTGCTTCTTGCAGTCCCTCTGCACGTTGCTCATTGCAAATGCAGCTGCCATAAGCACCTGCAAATCCACCACTCTTGCTTAAATGTGGGCAGGAAACTCCTCCCGCTGGAAAAAAAAAAAGCCAGGCTACTGCAGGTTACTCTGCATTTCAAATTTTAAACTGAGCTTAGAAACACAGCCACTCTTAGCAGTCAGAGCCTGGCAGCAGGGCAAACACCTCGTTTAGAGTGGCCAGATGTTGGTTTTGGGGTTCCTGGCCTGGGACGGACTGATAGACTTAGTGAGGTGACAGGTTATCACATGATTGCTGTGGGAGATGCAAATAGCATCTTATCCACTTTGTGAAAACACAAATGCAAAAAAAATAAACCATGGGGAAGAGAATGAAAAGTATGTACTGCTTGTTAATTAAGACTGATGATATTAAGAGAATATTAATCAGTCTGTGATAAAAGAAGGGTTCATCTGAAATGTTAATGTGAAGCAAGGCTTGATCGAAATTGCTAAATATAAACTCTGTATTTGATTAATCACTTTTTTATTGTGATATATTTTGGGATTGTATTTAGCAACTACCTCTGAAAAAGTAATTGTGATGGGAATCAGAGAGCAGTAATTGGAAGGCAGGTGATACAGCAGAGATTATGCGGGAATGGCTGCTTGTGTTTTTGCTTTGCTGTGGAGAAATAGGAATGTAAATTTCAGCTGTTGCAGTCAGTCCTGGCAGTGCTGTCTGTGAGACTGTAGCTATAGAGGGAGCCTGTACTCCATCTAGGGAAACATGCCCTGGTGTGCACTGAAGTGAGAAGAAATATAGGTACTTCTTCTGGCATGACAACCTGAACCCCCTGGGTGACATCCAAACTTGTGTAATTGCAAGACCTAGATGACATTAATCACTCAACCACAAATTGAGTTTCAAGCTAAAGAAGTATGTCTGTCTTTCAGCAAATACACTGTTCTTGAATACATAATTTCAAATGTTTCCTGGGACTGGGGAGAAAAGGGGAGCTCAATGTAGAAAGAATATACTGAAAATAAAAGCCTGCCTGATCATTTCAGTGTTTTTACTTTTAATGAATAAACTGTTTTTTATGGTTCTAAAAAAATTCATTTTTCCTTTGAAACAGCACAGCTCTATTAATGCTGTTCATGTTTATATGCTTAAAAAATCCCACAATACATCTTCCTATAGTGAAAAGAGTCTGATTTTTAATATTTTGCCTGAATTTTAACATTAAAGTCCATGGCAGTAATACCCAACAAGCCATATGCAGTATGAAAGGGAAATTTTATCTGTTTGCTGCTTGGATTACATATAAAGATGTTTCTTTTAAAAAATGAGCAACAGCCTTCTTGTACAACTGCCTGCCTCAGTCTGTGGTGATATAACTGGAGGTAATTAGGAGGTGTGTACAAGGAACAGCATGTAAAATCTTTAAATAGATGCTCATCTTGGAGGATTCAGCACTCTGTTAGATATATCCTGGAGAGGTGCTTTGACTTGTAAGATTTTTTTGATAACATTGTGGTGTAGGGGGTAAGGAACATGCTAAACAGTTCTGAGAGTGGGGCAAGTCTCTCTTGCCAGCCTCCATTGCAAGACGGCAGGCTCTTCCAGAGGAGGTGACTTTTTTATCCTACAGATTGTGTCAATATTCATGATTTTTTTTTTCAGCTCTGTGGTTAAATACAGGAAGGCGAAGGTGAAGCTTCCATTAGTGTCAGAATTGTTGAGAACAATTTGGAGAGAGAAACGTTAAGGTTTTAAGCAAACTCTTAAGGATAGAATTTCCTGACTAAATGTACTGATTATTTTCATAATTTCTCTATGATTTTTTAGATACAAATTTATGATATTCCTATTTCCTTTAAAGATACTGAGATTCATTGGTAACAAATTAATAAAGCATGGAGCTACATTTCATTGATGCCTGTAGAGTAGCATTCAGAGATTGTGCAGGGTTCTGTCAGCTTCACTCTGAAACTGTTCAAATTGAAGAATTGTGTGAGTAACCATGAGATTATATCTTTCCAATTGGCAGCATTGATTGAATTTCTTAACTTCCACTTTTCCTTTAAGTAGTATATTTCATTAAGTATCTCAAGGAGATTTTCAGACTCTGGTTTTGGATAGGCATTGGCACAATTTGATTATAGGAACTTATCAGAGGCCTCATTTTATTATTTTTCAGCCAACTATCTGTCATGATGGTCTTTCCTTTTTTTTTTAACTTCCTGAAATGGTTGTCATGAATAGCACACCAGCCTGCTTCTTAAGCAAAATCTGTATCAAACTGTGGGTTTGTATCATACAGACTGCATATATTGTAGTCGTATTCCAGATTCCCACACTCTTCTCTCTGTATTAAAAAATTATTTTCCAATTGGAATTACATTTTGTATAAATGTCAGGGAAAGAACAGTTTAGTGAGTGTGGGCTCTGTTGGCTTTGCAATGTAATTTTGGTCTCTTGTGAAGCTTCCTGCAACATTTTAGGATTTTGCAAAACTTGAGTAAAAAAAAAATAATTCTCTAGGGTTAATAGGAAGTTTATGCCCCAGGCATTTGGAGCTAAGTCTAGGATCGAGCTGTTGGCAGGTACAGCTAAAGAGGAAGCCCTTTAGATAGACAGAAAGTATGGAAACAAATGAAATGTTGTAGTCCCTTGATAAAACATTGTTAGCCCCTTGCTTAGCCCCTAATTAAAATCTTACCTGGTAGGTGTAGAGTTTGCAGAAGGGTATAGAGAAAGCTGCATTGCCATCTGTGGGAGAGGTGTTTTGAGTAGACATTTGGAAGACAGTAGAGGACGTACTGTGAAACACGTTAATTTAAATGTATTGTTTCTGCTGAAAAGAGGAGTGGGATTATAATCAGCGTGCCTGTTCAACACAAAATTTAAATTACAGGTGGTGTTACGTGCTGATTCAGGTCCATATATTAAAATAATTTGTGGGAGGAACCGACTCTTTGAATGTTCTTTTCAAAAGACATCCCAGCTCCTTGACACTGTTATAGCTCAAATGGTAATTAAAGGAAGTCTTGAAGCAGGAAAGAGAGAAAACGTGCAGTGCATTTTTGTTCTCTTGCTGGTACACACGTAAATCTCATTTACACCTCTGCAAGTTACTGAGTAAAATCTTCCACTAGTAAGGCACAGGGTGTGTGATCTTGCAAGTTCTTTTCAGACCAAAGGATTTATCTGATGAAAATCACTTTTTGCCTGAAGAAAATCAAACAGAATTAATTACACGTCAGTTATGTAGGGCGGCATCATCTTTCTGTGCAAGTTCTTAACAGGATTTTTACAGGAGAGGAACAAGTTTTAACTGCTTATTTTTTCCATCAAAAATCTAATATTCATAATGGATTAAATGCTCATCATTTAGAGGGATCACTTAGGCTAGCTGATGTCTTCTTACTGTCATTCACTTTGCGGACTGCCATTCTAAGTATGAAAAGAGAAGAAAGAAACCTTCTGTTGAAGGTTTTTTACAGTTCAATCTACAATGAGGGTAAGAAGAATGACAAATTAAGGTATAAAATGTCCCTGGAAGGTGAAATTACTAAAATATCCATGCATTAGTCAACCCTTCTGTGAGATTTCTTAACAGTCTAAGGAGTAGAAAGGTCTTCCTAGAGAGAGAGAGCAGTGAAATTGATGTTTTATGTGTGCCACTTTACTGGCTCTTTGTTTAGCTGGAATAAATCTGTATGAAACGGCATCATTTAAAGGACTACATAATCTGTGGGAGTTGATGATGAATTTTTAATTTGAGAAAGACTGGCTTTTTACAAAATAAGCCTCATGATCTAAGATGTAATGACTACAAATTGCTGTTTTAAATGCCAAGGCTGTGGCTTCATTATTTTTTTGCACATTAAATAATGATTTTAATAAAAGTCTTGAGTTCATGTTCTCTTCTGAAAGCTATTACCTCTCAGCTACTGGCATATACCTCTTCGTCTAGAGGGCAAAGTGAGCAACATCTCATATTTTTCTTAGGCTCTATATGAAAGCATTAATTTCCTTCTGATGCTTTGATGGAACTCCAGTGCTGTGGGGCAAGTTAAAGCAAAATGATCAAGTTTTCACTCATAATCAATATAGCTGTATGACAGTGGGCATCTATTTTTCATTTCAGTGAAGCTGAGTGATGTGTGGATGTTGTACAAAAGGCTCTTTTTGAAAAGCAGGGATGGAAATTGCATTTTTAACAGGAGGCTGAGTCACTTGTTTATATCTGCAATTGCCTCCCAGCAAAGAAAGATCTTGATATGTTTCACCACAAACAATTTTCCCTTTTCATTTACCTGTTGCATTTGAATAAATCAGACAATTGCCGTTTTACTTAAGGAAGGTGAACAACCAGCTGTTGATCTCCTAAGGTTTTGGTGGAATTGTTTTTTCTATTTGAGTATCTGTGATCTTGGGCTCCTTACATCAGGGTGCTGGAAGCAAAAGCTGCTGAAGATCCTGGTTCATTATTGAGAGAAGAATGATGGAAGGAATGAAAAGCATTGATTTTTCAAGATAGAAGCTGAAGTTAAAGCATCTCTTCTAGTGATTCTAAAGTTTTTTAAGGGCCCAGACGTGGAAGTCTGAGTATTTGCATGTCATTATAAAAAGTTTGTGGAGGGCTGTCTTCTCTGGGAGGGATTCCACTCTGGAGCAGGGGAATAGTATGAGAAGAAGGAGCAGCAGAGATGTCTGATGAGCTGGCCACAGCTCCTCTGTCCTCCTGTGCCTCTGGGGAGGAGGAGGCAGAGAAAATTGTGAGTGAAACTGAGCTTAGGAAGGAAAAGGACAGGTGTTTTTAAGATTTGTGTTTATTTGTTATTACCCTACACTGGTAATAAATTTGCATAATTCTTCTCCAAGTTGACTTTTTTTGCCTGTGATGGTGACTGGAGAAGGAGCCTTTTGTTACGGTTTTTTTCTCCCCTTTCCAGCTGAGGAGGTGAGTGACTGAGTGACTTTGGTAGGCAGCTGCATCCACCACAAAAGTTTAGTATTATGTTTGAAAAATACAAACTTAAAAACTTTCAAAATTTTCTGTGCCTCAGCTCCAATATTAATGTTATGTAGTAGATTTTTCTTGTTTTCAAGTGCTCAAGATTCAGAATATGTTAATATAGTACAGTTAATCTTTAAAGAGAACAAATAGAGGAACTTTTAAAAGTCTTTCTTAGGCTCTGTTGAAGTCACATTTGTAGCCTAATAAACTGTTAAAATATTTTAGTAGAAGATAATTTTTTGTTTTACATTTCAGTAAAGAGTTATAAATGGAAAATATTGACCTCAGAAGTCAAATAACAGCAGGTGTCAGAAATCATGCAATTATAAACTCCTGATGGGAACATTGTGAAATGCATTATGGAAGATTAGCTTTCCTTTAAAAATTCTATTTCTGGCAAGAAAGTAACAGTGCAAAAATTCTCAGAATTCTTAATTCTTCTCAGTGTTGGGGTATAAAATAATTCTAAATTACAGTAAATTTGGGGGCAGGGATATGAAAAACACCTTGTTCATAGGGCGAAAAATTTTGGCATTCTGGAAGAAGTTAGCCAACTGTATCTCACTTGATAAAGCAGGTACCAACAGCCCCTTCTTGATCCATGAGGTGTAATTGTGAGCCTTAATTTCCCTTGTAACTTGGTGGATACCTGGTGGAGATCTGCAGAGTTGTGTGAAGTGTTTGAAGCTGCTTCTGCTTCCCCCACCTGGAGCAGGAGTTATGGATTGTCCCGAGCACACAGCAACTCATTAATCTCAAAACAAAGCATAGGATGTTTTTGCCTTGTAAATGTAAGACTTTGTCATTGTATAAATTCGTGTGGCTGGGAGGGGCCCAGACAAGCCGAGACAGTCCTGACAGGCACAGAGATGAACCTTGCTTTACTGAGGGACTGGCAGATGCTTTCACATGGACAAGTGGTGTTTGTAAATTCTGCCTCTTCCTCAGAATGCTTCCACCTGTCTACACAGCCTGACCCTCCTGCTACCAGCACTCTGTGTCAGCCAGTTGTCTCTGCTTTTGGCCTCTCTTTCTGCCAGAATAATGAAGCCAAAGAGGTCTTAAAAACTTGTTCCTGCCAGATTATTGATGGTTTTCTAGCCCATGTTGTAACAGGCTCTTCATTTGTTTGCTTCATTTGACTAGTAAAGCAATAATGTAACAAGCTTTCACCCTCATCAGCTAGGACAGATTAGGCACTCTCAGATTAAAAAAAAAAAAAAAAAAGTTTTAAAAAAATCTGGATATCAGGATGTGGAGGTATTTCTTTTTTCTTTTATTCTGCAGTTTTTGGCAATTTAGAACCCTTAGAAAATGCAGGTGACTGCTGATTTGTCATCCTGAAGACCTAATTTTTCATCAGATACCATCTGCAAGTGTGGCTAAACTTTTCAACCTGTGTCAGACACCATTATCCTGCTACCTACAATTTGAAAAAATTGTTCAGTTGTTAAAGATTGACTTCCATATTCCCATTTACATTAGTATTGTTAGTAGTTTCTTAAATTAAGGAGCCAAAAATACAGTACCAGCCAGAAGGGAAGGAACTGAAACATTACCCACCATATTCTCTGGTAATCTGGGGTTTTTGTTTGTTTCTGTAAGTAACAGACAAACTCTCTGGTCTGGTGTTCTCTAGGATCCAGCTTGTAACAAAGAAAGCTCTTTCCTGGTTGTTTTGGGTTTTTTCCCTCTCTAGAATTTATAAATTTGGTTCACTGAGAGAGCTGCTCTAAGAAAAGACTGAATATCATGGGAGCATATCTAGGTCAGTGAGAGGCTGATACCAAAGCATGTCTTGAGCACCAGTTATGTACAGAATCAGCAGAGTTCAGATGCTTTAGGTATACAAAAGCAGAGTTATCAATGGGGAAGCAGTGGGGAACAGCCCTTGTTCTGTGAGCTGGGGGTTGCCTTTGGTCTGCACCATTGTTGAAAAGCAGATTTTTCTTGTTGGATAGCTTTGCCTCTGTTCCACAGAACTCTTTGCCTTCAAACAGCCAGCATGAGAGGGAAGCCAGTGTTATCTGTCTGGGGCTAGGAGAGGAAAAAGCCCTTTGGTCAGTCATGATCCTGCCCTTCCATCACAAGGGAACAGATGCAATAAATATTGCCAGCTTTTGGTTCATGTTCCCACTGTCACAAAGCTGCGGGTCTGCTCCAGCTGGACTGTGCTGCTAATTTTTCTACACAAGTGGAAAAATAAAATCACAATTAAGTCTGCTGGCCCAATTTTTAGGAGTAATTGTATTCCTTGTTCACATTTTTGCACAATCGGTCATGATTTGAAGCAGCTTTTTGGTATTTATTTGACCTTTTGACATTTAGAGAGACTATAGAGCTCCTCCCTTGTCCTGTGTTTTTGGTCTCCTCACACTTTCTCTAGATCTCTGCTCCTTATTCCTAGTAGCACAGTTATGTTGTCCCTATTTTCCCCCAGTCCAGTTCCTTTGGACTGGCAACACTCTCATACCTGGGACTCGTATCCTACCTTTATCCTTGACTTGTGGATGTTTCCTTGCAGCAGTAAATCACACTTTAGAAGTTTTATCCATCACTACCCACAAATCACTCTGTGTCCTGCAGTGTTATTACTGAATCTATAAATAAGGGTGTAAATCATTGGTTTCTGACTGGCAAAGACTATGCCACCACATATGAAAATACATCAATTTTTAATTCATTTCTGAAGGTGACCCAGAAGCAAACGATCACCATGCAAGTAAAATAGAAATACACATATAATGCAGTTCCCTGATGAAGAATTATGTTTTAAGAGCATCTGCAGGATTTATGATTTCATACTTATAATTTGCATATGCTCCATATTTGTTTGGGATTTAATATGCTGTAATTTCATAGCCATGTAAATAAATTCAGTGGGAACTGCTGCCATCTCCTGGTCGATAGTTAAATTAGATACCGGGCTTGAAAATGCCAGCTAGTATTGCAGGGAGATGTTCAGGGTCTTCATTGCTGAGGCTGGGTTTAAAATTCCCAAACTCTTCAACTTGCAATATAGAACCCTAGATATTTAACAGGGTGGTGTTTTTGGTGAGATTGAGTTTAACATGTAAGAATGTTTCTGTTTAGTTACTCTTATTTAATAGGACAAACTTTAATAGAAAAATTAAGGCAGGTACCTTCCCTGTAAATATATGTGCTTGTAGATTTTGAAATTTAATTTTTTATCTGTAAAAAAAAATTTTTTGAAGGCCATCTAATGCCTTATAGGACCTTTTCCAAGTGAGTTTGCCATCTCCAGTAACTTTTTTCCCCTTCTTCCCCAACCAATAAGCTTATTCCCTTTTTTCTTTCTGTCAACGATTATGCTTAAAGAAATGTCAGCATGGTAGGATCTGTTGAGTTGGAGTATGAGCTTGTTGAACTTCCTTGTTAATCTGTTCATGTTCCTTTTTTTTTAATAAAGTGACTTTTGGCCTCATAGTGAATTTCACCACTGTGAATGGATGTCACAAAAAGCTGTTTCTTAGCTGTGTGCTTTTCATTGTGCCTAAAACATGTCAAAACTCAGGAAATTTGTATGAAACAGGTAACTTTGTAGTTTTTTTCCTCAAAGACTGTAGTGGTACAACACCATGCAAAATTAAGATATTCTCTTTTTGTCTTTTCAGTAGACTTACCTCATTTTTAATACAGAATGTGGAAACACCCCATAAAATAATTAAGTCTCAGTTCTAACACACCATTTTTTTTTACACATAGCTTCTTTTAAGCTGTGCTCTAAGATGGTGGATGTGTACAGGGTCTCAGTACTAGCACTGCTATCAACCTTCAATTTCTTGTTCCTGTGAACTTTAACAAGTTCATTTTTTACACTCATTGTTGCAGTGTTTAGTGTCTTCCTGTGCAGCATAGTTAGGCGGACTAATTTTTAATGTTAAGTGGTTTATTGACTCATGCACGGAATGGGAGGAGAAAACTTTGAAATTTTGTCTCTGTAGTCTCGTTTTCAAATTCAGGAGTCATAGGGTTACATTCTGTTGGGAGGTTTATATAAAAAAGTTATATATTCAGTTCTGTCTGGTCACTCTGAAACACCTGAGTCTGTGCACAGAGAGAAATAACCAAAGGAAATGCAAATCCCTTGTAATGCTTAGTTGCTTTTCAAGATGCTGATGCAAAGGCACACAATGTAACCAACCTTTGTGATTCTATCTCATACAAAAGCTGAACTGGGTAGACAGCCACTAACCTCACTGTTTTATCTTTTTACATTTACATAATCTGACTGGAAAAATAGCTGATAATATAATTAATGGGGAGAAAAGAAAAAGTAAACTTATCCAAAGAAGGGAGAAGAAAAAGGGAAGTTGGTAAAAATCTATTCCACATGGACCTGATTTAATGCAAAACTGAGCTTAATCTCATTGAGGGTTTCTGTGCTTTGGATTCAATATAATTATATTGTTGCCACAGACAGAAGAGCGCATCATTGTTTTACAACTCATCTGACTTTGAGTAGTAGAAGCCAAATAAAAAGGTTGAAAGTGTAGTCCATAGAGTGGATTAGGACAGAGTGGCTTTGTGGTGTTTTGACCTTAACCTCACTCAAAAAACTATGAATTATTTCTATGGTGACAGGAGAGGATTTGAGGAATAACTAAAAGACTAGAATAGGAATTTTCCACAAACACAGATCTGTCTTTCTCCAGACAAGTTGAGACAAATCAGTGTGTTGCTCAATAAATGCATAATTTATGAGAATATTGATGTAAACAGCTTAAGGAAAAACATGAAGAATTAGTATTGTCTCAGAACTTAGATGATCAGCACCAGTGCCAACCTGACTATCTCAGCTTACTCATGTGAGTTTTCTGTCTCTTGATGCAGCATTAATTGATGATCTTAGAGGTCTTTTCTAACCTCAGTGATGCTGTGATTCTACCACCTAGTTCTTGGAGAGGTGTTTTGATCACTTAAAGACATGAAAGATTTCATTGTGTTTTTGTGGGGATCAAGATGATGGCAACAAGGTCAACTGTGGAAAAAAAATTATGGAATTAATGTAGTCTAAGTTCTGTAGTGTCATTTAGTTGTGAATGAGAGTTTACTCTTCCATCATCTTTTTGTAGTGCTGCTGTACTGCCAAACACAGCTTTTATTTCAGTATTTCTTTTTTATTCTATTTTTTATTGTATTTCCTTGCTCATGGGGTAGTTTATTCTGGCATACAATGTGCTTTGTGAATGTCTCCACATCCTTTCCATTCCCAGCCTTTTAGGAGAATCAGTCTGCCAGAGTGCCCTGTTGTAGCTGGAGTTCAAGGTAACCCTGAGGAGAGGGGCTGTGGCAGGACACCTGCAATGGGGCATCCTGCCCAGGCCAGCACGTCTGGCACAGAAATAAATCATTTGACTGAGACAAAATCAGACTCAAGAGCAGCTGATTGGCATCAATGTGAGGCTGTAGTGGAACACGTTTGGGCCCTGGTGTGGTGCTGCTGTGCCACACTGCCACTACCCTGCTGCAAACTGGATAAGCCACCTCTGCACTGCAGGTTTTGGATCAGATTCCTGGGACTTGACAACCTTTTAACACTGTAAAGCAAGGAGGGGAATTGCTGACCCCAACTGATTGATTATATATAGTGGAATACAGCATTATTTATAGTGGAATCATTTGTAGCTGTTGTGATGCTGCAATGTGCCTTTGCTTGTCAGAACTTTTGAATTTAATATTGTAGCAACAAAACTTTTAATTATTTCCTTTAGATAAATATTTTAATTACGCACATCCAAACATTGAGTTCTTGACTCTACTGGGTATCTCAAAGAATCTTTTCTGACACAAAACCCACTTTTCTCCAAAGAACTGCTGCTGCACTGGAATGTGTGCAGCAGGTGAAGGAAATAATTATTTAATCAAATATACAGCTAAAGCTCCTGGTGCCCAAACCCCCCAAACAATCTGTACTTGAGGAGCTAATTGTATTTACATTCTACAAACAGATCAGATTTGTTAGAAATGAAATTATCAAAAAGCTTAGAGGTAAGTGGGTAAATTGTTTCATTCCACTGGAGAGAAATACTGTAAACTTCAAGGAATTTCAGATATTTGTGACAAGTCTGACTTTAGCCCATGGTTTTTAATGCTCTTTTCAGTAACACTTGAAGACATCTTGTATGATTGGAGTCTTGCATTTTCACACCCTGTGGTGGTATGCATAATTGACTAATGATGTCTGTAATTTGCCTGTGTGATTAATTCATTTGAAGCTATAAATATTCTATATTAAATTATGCAGAAAGTTAGGAAGTTTTTAACTGATTTATTGAAATGAAAAATAATTTCTATGTTTCTTTTTCTGCTCACTAACCAAACCAAGAAATGGAATAAAACACATAGTAGTTTAGTGACAAAAAAATTATAGCAATAGTAAATATAAGTATACAATTTTCCTGTAATATGAATAGAAGGAGGAAGTTTGCTTTCATTGATGATTTCTTAAAAATTTATTCTATTAGTATTTTTGCAAAATCATTCCATTAGCTTGTGTTTAAGTCTTTGGGGAAGCCAGAAGGAAACAAGACTTGTGGAATTTGTATTGAGTGTGTGCACAAGTTCTGTATGAAACTTTGCCTTTTCTCTTACATGAAATCAATGTAATCAATGAAATCAATTCTCTTTCTCAGAATGAAAGAGAAAAAACCCTGAAAAATATTACTGAAATGCTCAGAATTTTTGAAAGAAAAATTTCTGTTGTTTATATAATGGACTAATGAGTTTTATTTTCTGGTTTTATTTTGAGCTTACCACAGCAGCCTACTGGCATGTAGAGGCAAAAGTTTAATAGGATGGCTTTATTTTACTTATCTTCAGTGATTGTAGGACACACTGCCTCATCTAGAAAAACCTATAAATATTCTGGACAACTTGGTGAGAGGAGTGAAAAAGAAAATAATTATTTATACCTCTCTCTTTGTTCTTTAAACAAATAAACAGTTGAGAAGATAAATCCTGTTGTGACAGCTTTGAAGAGATGCAGAGATTAATGAACTAATCTCAGGAAGGGAAATGTGGCCTGATTAAATCTTAAATATTTTCCTGTTGTTCCTCACTGTGTGTTCAATCACACAGTGTATCATCCTTGAAGTGCAGTAAGACAGAGCCATTGGTACTTAGCTGGATTTTCTCTAGGAAATTTTAGACTGTTGCTACTAAATTAAATTGGGTGAGAATTATTAGTAGTTTATATCACTAGCATTGTTTCCATGCATAAGTATGTGCAGAGCATGGTCAGGACTCAAGATTATTCTCTTGTGGTTCAGTTCCTCTTAAAAAACTCTTTGAGACATCCACGGTGTTAGAGTGAGTTACCAATAAGAGTGAGATTTTGCACTCAATGCTGTAGCCTAATCTTGTGTTAGCTAGAACTGTATTCTAATACCTGGTATCTACTGCTTTGAGTCTCCTGAGGGACAAAAAGATGTGAAAGCAGTACTGAAGTTGAGAATACTTATGTTGAGAGTGGCAGTTCCCAGGGACGGTGTGTGTCTGTGATGAGAAAACATCACCTTGCCCATGGCCTTGGAAAGGTTGCAGTGACTAAACCCTAAAGATCCTGGGGCTCACTCCCAACAGGATGCACTGTGTGTGTGCTGAGGACTTCAGACCAACACCTGCAGGACTGAGAAACATTCTTTGGATGAGGCTGGCAATAAAATCAGGAGTAAGCAGATGAGCTGCTTCTGGTATCTGAAAGGAAAAGACGTCAAGAGCAACAATATAGGTGTGGGCTCTCTTCCATCTGCTTGTAGCTTCCACATTTCAAACAAAACAAAGTGCCCTTGAAGACATCTTTGGACAAAGTGAACCATTCTGGGGAGAGGCAGTAAGGAGAGTTAATGTGTTGCTGGAGTTACTACAGATTTATGTGGGAATTACATGTATTATGGCTGGATATTGAAGGATAATTCAGCTGTGGGAGTTTTCTGTCCATGTACTTAAGAGGCTATATTTGAACATGCAATTTATAGAAGGATTAGCTAATCTTTGAAAATACAAACTGGAAAAATTGCAGTCTGAACTATATCAAAGCCCATGAAGTTTGCCATAAAGCTTTCAGGTTAAGCCCATGTCCTGTGGAACATGTTAAATGAATGGCACTATTAGGAGCTACAAAAGTATGACATTAGAAATATTACAGCACTAATTTGCACTACTTTTACAGACCTTAATATTGCCACTTTAAGTTCTCATTGTTCGCTTGCATTGCAAATCTCTTGATGAATAGCTTTTTGTGCAGGATTGTCAGATTCAGCTTTGACAATTCATTTAATTTAATGGGCCGGTTATTCAGATGGGTTAACTCCACAATGAGAGGGTCATCTTGAGAGTCTGCAACAGAAAACAAAGTAATCCCTTTCATCTTTGCTGAAACAAGTCAGAAGATTGTTCACATCTATGGATGCCTAATCAGGAAAAACATGTGAGCTGTAGAATCCAGATTGTGTTGTCCATTAAATGTAGGAATAACTTATTTAAGGTAAAACTAGCCATAATTGCACAGTAAACTAAAAAGTAAATTGAAAGTGAATTCATGTATGTAGCCTTAAAAAATTGGAAATCCTAATTGAAATCTTGTTTAATAGACCAGATACTCCATTAGCTGGCATAAAATTCAGACTGTGTTCCTGACTACATAACCCAATAAAAGATCATGAAACTAAATCAGTAATCTGTCATTCATTGAATGACAATTCTATATAGTGTGAACCCATCATAAACCAAAGCAAGAAAAATGCTCTGAATGTCAAATCAGCCTGGAAATCAAATGGAAAATCTAATTATACTTTTTTTTTATAGTGACAGCATAACAGCTTTAACTATAGTAATGTTGCTCTCCTTCCTGAAGTGTGACTTTCAGCAGATATAGAACATAAAAGTGGACAGGATACAGCAGTGTATTGGGAAATGGCTGAGAAGACGCTGGTTCTGTGGGTACTGATCCTTCTGAGGTGACAACAGGATGCTGCATCAGCCCCCCTAGAGTGCTTGCCCTGTGCTTGCAGGGGAAAGTGTCTCCTCTTGCCATGCTCATCCTCCTCTTGACTGCAGAAATGGGTTCAGCCTCTGTGGTATTATCAGAACTGCAGGTTTACTTTATTGTGCTCATTAAGTCTGCCGGGATGGAGCACAGGGCTGCCCCATTTATCCTCAGACAGCCCTGATTACAAGGGACTTTTGTACAAGTGTTTCTTAATTTTTTTTCCTCTTCTTTTCAGCACGTTTGTATTTTTCCTGTCTTTGTCCTTCCCCAAGTTAACCTATCCATAATTACTTTTCTCCCCCTGATGCCAGTTCTAGTAAATCCTTACCCAAATTCAGTGTTTCTGACACAGTTACCCAGGTAACCTTAGCCCTATGGTATCACTGAAATGGTGACCTGGGTACTATTGGCTGTGGAGGACAACTTTCAAATGCTCTTCACTATTCTCACTTTGATTTTCTGTGCAGTTTTTCTTATGTAAGAACCCAATAACCATCTACAAAAGTCAGAAGCCATCATGTTGCTCTCTGAGAGGATGAGGACCAGACACCTGAAGGGCAAGAAGATGGAAAAGACCAAAATATCAGTATTCCCCATCACAGATTCTGTTCTTGAAAGGTGACAAGCCCTGCAGCCGTGGAATCTGACAGGGGCCTTCAGGCAGCTCCCTATTTTTATTTCATCTGCAGTGCCAGGAGCTGCAGTGGTAGGTTTATGCTAGACTTCAATTTCCAGAGATGTCTTTGACTTCAGGATCTGAGTTTCATCTGTCAAAACCTAGACACTGAGGTTCCTGAGAAACTCTCTGTAGGAAATGAATGCCCCAGTGAATTGTTTCAGCCCAAGAGCAGCAGTGGACCTGACCATGCTGACATGGGCTCATCTCAGAGTGAAGCCATGTACTGATGTTGTGCTGTTCCATACCACACCCCTACCACTGTTGTCTTCCTCCCTGGAATATTGTTCCTCTTTGATACTCATTTAAGTGCAGCTTGTGGCTTTAGAAGGGTGTCCTGAGTCCCATTTTGAGCAGCCACATCTGCTTCTGAAGTTTACTCCAAAGGGAAAATGAAATTAGACCTTATAAAGAAATACTGAAAAGAAAAATCTCATGGATGTGAAAGGTTTTAAACCTAAATGCATGGTATAGTGAATAATTATTAATTTCACAGTGAAACTGGAGTTCAGTATAAAGTAACCATAAGACTAGACTCATGCATTTTGCATCTTGGAAGCAATGCACTAAATGCATTTGGTGCCTTTTAAATGTGTTGCCTTTAAGGTGTATCTTTTAAGCACTGAGCAGCTTGCTTCTCACTTTTCAGGCATAGATAATAGATATGTAGGGAAGAATTCAAATTTTAGTTGATGATCTTCAATTTGTAAACTGTTATCAAGGGGTCTTTTATGAAGCCTGAAAATGAACATTGGTACCCAGACCTGCTGTGAGTTCCGAGTTCAGGAGGATTACAGAATCAGGTCATGACTAAAAATTATCATACATCATTAAGAACAGAAAGAACATTAAGAATCACTTGGTTGCAGTGTGTCTTTACAGGTACTGGAAAGTTCAGTGAATTCTGTTAACTTCTTCATTTCCGAATGGAGAGCTTGGAAGATGTTTTATTTTTGAATTCATCGTCCTTTCTGTTGTGATTGGACTTTATGTATGTGAATTCACCTATATAAATGTACAGCTTTAAGAGTATGTCTGTTAGAAATGTGAAAATTAGAGGAAGAGTGTGCAACAATGCGCCAATATGTGGTCAATGCATAGGAAACAATTTTCTAAGATTAGGCAGATTTAAAAAAGCTGCTTCATGTTTTGAAGTGTAGAAAAATTTCATCGGGTCCATGCAGAGGTGCTGTGGTAACTTTTGCTATTACCTTCTTATGCATTTGTGTTAAGATAATTTTATTAAATAATTTAGAAAAAGTCGGTATATCAGAAAAAAATTAAAAGAAATTTCTTCCTGGACAAAACTTAAGACTAAAACAACAGCCACTACTCTCTTCTAACCTACTTATAGGAGGTGGGAAATGCAGATACTGTAGATAAATATTAGATAGGAATAATTATGTCAGACATAATAGAAGGGGATTTCATTCTCTGGAACAATTTGTCTATGTAAAAATCAGAAACTCTGAGGACATAATTTTGTGCTGTGTTGCTGCTCAAAGCATATCATCTACTACAACAAATTTCCAGTTAAAACATCTGTATGAAACAAAGATACTGAAATGTGAATCCAGATGTCATAAGGATTTCTCTGCAAAAATTCTGATCATTAGAAACAAACATATACTTCACAATGGTCACTGGTGCTTTACCCTCACTAAAGATTTGTTTTTAATTACTATTTAATTTGAGTGCGAAAACATAAGCAAGTTCTTGATTCTGCTAGGGAATCTCTGAAGGTTAATTCCATTTATTTATGGAATAATAGATTGTTGATAAGGTATAGTGCAGTGCTATATATATATATGACTAGGTATTGTTTCTTTAGATTATATAAAGTGATCCAAATACAAGAAATTGGGTTTTTCCCCCCTATTTACTATAGCTCTTACAAAATATAGCTTGGATTTAAAGAAGCAAAATTAAAAGTGAGGAAATGCATGCAGAAGACAGACATTCTTCTTTAATTTGAGGAAAAGGTCCCAACAGAGTTAAGGGCCAGGAGAGAAATGTAGCAGTTTAAGTAGCCTTAAGGGTCTAAGTCCTTCTAATGTTTCATGTATTAAAGTCAGAGAATTGAGAATTAATTCAAACTAAATGTGACAAAGCATGGAAATATTAGAATCTAACCTTACCCTTTACTAATGCTTTATGGTAATTTTACAGCTTGATGTCTCTGATCTTAGATGAGATGGATTTAAGAAAAATACAGCCCAGTTTTTAAAAGAGATCCTTCATGGTCTGTCTTTTTACTGCATGCATTTTCCTGCTGAAATAGCCTTTAGGCATTGCAGAAGTGCAAATAATTAATAACTAGCATTACTAAAATATGAGGCAAAGTAGTATCTGTCATACAGTTAATTTTTTGCAAACTATAATTACAAGATTTTAACACTGATTGTAATTACTTGAACATATGGTGAGAAATAGGTAATGAAAGTGTTTTTAATTGTGGTATAATGAGTTTGTGGATGTTCAATACTATTTCCACTGGGATACCAAAAATTTAAAAAGTGAGAAGAAAGAGAGAAAAGGAAAAAAAAGCAGCTGTCTGGCTTGAAGTTAGCTGTATCTTTGAAATGAAAGAAAATAGAATTTAAGAACAGTTTGTAGGATTTTTAAAAAGAATCTTCAGGTCATCTTTAGGTAATGTTGTCATTGTATAAGATGGGTATGTTTAGACAACTTGTTTTTCTTAACATTTTTCAAGGAAAGTTATATAAGGTAGTAGAACACCTTCTATCCAAAATATACATAAATACAAAGAAACTTTCTTCTCTTGTGTTTGGCTATGCAGATGAATTTTGCCATGGTTATACCTCTGATGGACCCTTCATCCTTGACTTTTCCCCAGTTTTTACACACTTTGCACTGCCTAAGCCCATAACTATCCCAGTGATTATTCTCCAAAACCTAGTTACACTCTGCTGTGCTCAGCAAAGACCTGCCTACTGTGGTAAATCAGAAATAATTACCTGTGGTGTTACTGAAGGGCTTTGATGTTATGGGGCTCATGGCTGGTACTGTGAAATGTCCAACATACAGGACAGAATAAGATCTTATACCTCAGCATAGCTTTGAAATTTTCTCTTACTTCATTTGGAAGAAATGACAGGTTTTGGGAGGTTTTTTAGCCCAAACATGAAGGGATGTACAGGATTGATAGCCTGATGTTTGTTTCTTCCCAAACTCTGAAAATGTTGTAGTGGCACATATCTCCACCCAGTGATAGAAACCATCTTTATTTTACCTCTTCTGTCTGAAATATGCAAAGAAACAGTGACTTTTTTAGGTTGTGATGCTCCTCAGTTCCTTCCTGAATCTGCACTGGCTCTTGTACCCAGGCAGTGCCTGGACCCTTTAGTGCAGTAGCCAAAATCATTTAGTTCTAGATGCATTTTTTATGGTACTCTACCAACATATCCCATCATTTTCTGTAACTACTTTCCTTTGCTAGAGATGGAAAGCCTTTTTTTTTAAACTGACTTAACTTGGAATAATATTTCTTTAAAAAGAAATATTTTTTAAAGCAGAAAAGTAAATGGCTTTTTCTTTTAGTGTATGTCCATAACAAGCTCCTTACATTTCAAAATGGTTGTCAACATATCACTGCCATGCTTGTCACAGCCTCTCTAAAGCTGTTAGAGTGATTTTTCTGCCAGAGGAGCCTGGCAGTGATTACAAGCCTAGTGATACTTCTGCTGTGCAGAAAATTATTATTGATGGTGATAAGGATAAGCCTGATGAGGGAAAAGATGTTAGGTTGGGTAATGTTAGGGGGAGGAGAGGAGGGGTTGTGTTTTAGCCCCTGGACATATCTAGCAGGAAAGTAATACCTTTTTGTAGCACACCTGCTACTAGAATGCAGTCTTCTCTTGATTTTAGCCCACTCTTTTAAATTATTTTACAGTCTATTAAAATTTCTATACAATGTTGATGGTATCAAAAGAGAAATATAAAACTTGTTTAAGAAGAGGGAGTTTCTCAAAGACCATGATTGATAGTCTTAATACAATGGAAGGGGAAATATTTAAAATTAAAAATTCCTAATGGTTTTTCCCCCATAGCACACTGATAACTTTTCTGTGTACTTATTTTAGTGTAATGCTTGTTTTTAATTCCATTTGGACCTCTTGCTTTCTCCTCTACGATTATCTGTAGTGCAACCATCTTCTCAAGCAGTAGTTTTATATTGATCTCTGTTTTCAGCAAAGTAGGCTCTAAGATTTCTATAGATCAGATCTGTTACACACATAAGGGTTACGGCCATGAGCAGCAGGAAATTAAAACCAACAGTTGTTGAGAGGCCCAAGTGTGTGGCTTCAAAGGAGCTACTTGAAAGTAGCTATTGGTGTGCTTTTAATTGTTGGCAATAGAATTCACCCAGTGCATCAGCTCCTGAATTTACTGCTGTGTGCTGTAGGAGCTTGCAGTGTTTTGGGGAGGCATCAGTGCTTTTCACTCCTGTGTACCACAAAAGCCTTGATTATGCTGCAGATAGAAGCACCAGATTCAGACCTATTGTTTTTCCCTGCCCTCCCTGGAATGAATTAAGTAAAATATGGAGACAACTTAACTGGATGATCTTTAGTTGTATATATCTGGGATATCTCTGCCTTTTAATGTCAGGCCTTGAAGATGGCTAAAATGTGGAAAAGCATTCTTAAATTTTAAGAGGAGGAGCAAGAAGGAAAAAAAAAAAACCCTAAAAACCAAACTTAGCTTGCCAAAATGGAATTTGCTCTTAGTATGCAGACATCAAGATGTGTCTTTATTAGCAAAAAATATAGTTTAAGTATAGTTTGAGAAATGGCATTAGATTTGGTCACTTTATTAACTGTCAGGATGATCCATGACATGATTTTGGTCTAGCCCCATCCCTGGAGGTGTTCAAAATGAGGCTGCATGTAGCTCTGGGTAACCAGGTCTAGTGGCAGGTGTCCCTGTCCTTGGCACAGTGGGGTTGGAACTAGATGAGCTTTAAGGTCCTCCCCAAACAAAACCATTGGATGCTTTTCCAGAGATGCCTGAGCATTTCTGGGGGTGGCACAGCCTGGGGCCAGCATGGCTGGTGCTCCTGTGCCTGGGGGTCAGGGATTTTAGTGTAGTGGACGTGAGAGATGTTACAGGGGGCTGTAGAGTGCGGATGTGTTATTGTGGGTGTGGCCCAAATGCATTTTGTTTTGTGTTGATTTCCTGGGCTGCTTCACCGGCCAGCTGTTGCTCATTTATCAACATAAGAGGAAGGCTTGGTACCTTTGGTGTTTCGTGGGTCTGAACCTCAGGCTGGAACGTGTTAGATGGCGTGGAAGGACGGAGCAGACTCTTGGTGTGGGTTGGAGAGGTTTTATTCTTGGAACTTCACATGCCAGAGTGAGAGCCTGGGGCACCAACAGGCCATTAAATATTAGGGGCGTCTCCCAGGTAAGAGAGAGGCTTACAACCAATCTTAGGGGAGAGGAGGAGTGACCAAGAATAGGGGACAATTGGCAGAGCTATCTAGGGAGAGAAAGGGGAGTGGGGATCTTGATACCTTGCTGAGTCACCTTGATGCCTTTACTAGAACTGTTCTGGCTTAGGGTGTGGTTGACAGTGTGATTGACAGGATTTATCTCAGGGAAAGACCACAGGAAGTGGGGATGGGGAGTTACAGGGTTGAACCATTACAAGACAAATAACAAAAAAACATACACAACTTTAGAAAACCCAAATTATGCACAACTACAGTTTTGAGCCTTTGAGGATTTCTGTTTGGGATGCCATGTGGTAACCCTGAGTGTCTGCGTACAGAAGTTGTGGTAAGGAATCACAAGCACAATCATTTTTAGGTTTTCAAAATTATCTTTCCTTCAGAGCAGTAATCCTTTTAGTACTGGAAGTGAAAGGAAGTTTGCTCTGTGTGGATGCATCATAAACACAATATATATGAATTTATTGGTAACCTCTCTGTAGGGAGCTGTGTTGAGCACAACGTCCCTGAAGTCTGGGGGAGGTGACATTTATGTTTTTAACTAATTTCTTTACGTGTGTTTTCCTCCATGCCTAGCAAAATTTTGACCAGTACTGGAAGCAAAGGGCATTTATAGTAAGAGGGAAAAAAAATCCAAGATACATTAACAGTAACCTCTTGGATAATCTACTTACACTTACCTGCATACTATTTAAAAATCTATTGAGCTGTGCCATGAGCATCAGATTAGGAGGTCATATTCTGATGCAAGGTGAGCTGCTGAAGTTTTTGAACCAAAAGTTTTTTCTTTTTTTTTTTTTTCCCCTGCTTTTGTTGTTTGTTTAAAAGAAAACAAGACAATGTAACAAGAGCTCTGAAGCAGAAGCATGTCTGAGGAGCAGCAGTGTTGGGGTGCATTATGTCATGTATGCTGTGCCATGGGCTCCTTCCATCCTGTGTCACCTTTCACTGTCTGTACTTACTTAGGATGTGCCCATCACCCCCCAAATGGCACAAACCAAGAATAAACACTGACCTTTAATGCAGCCTCTGCTCCTTTTCACTCTGTCCTCTCTGACCCTGAATAAGCCATTTCAGTTCACTGAGTGAGCAGAAAGCAAACCTGAACTTACAGCTTGGCTTAGCAGACTCATAGAGCTCCTGACAGATAAGTGCCAGGGACAGAAAGGATCACAGTAGCAGCTGGGAGCCTGCCTGTGGCTGCCAAGGAATCACAGCCTGGAAAAAGGCAGTTGTGCCTTCCTCTCCCTGTCTATTAGCAGATCTGTGTCTTCACACTGCGTGGTAGAGGTTTTTTAGATACTTGTGGTGCATTTCTCAGTCCCATCTCTGTATGAACAGCAGGGAAAACCCATCCCTCCAACTCCAAATGGGAATATGAGACTAGTCAGTCTCAAATTTGGTAGACAAGAACAGTTCATTTTTATTTGATAGATAAGTTTGTATGAACTAGACTTCTTTCTTGAAATCATAGTTGGTGGGTGGGATACTAAGATTTTTTTTTTAATAAGTTTATTTTGCATCTCTCACTGTGATAAAGCAGCATGACTGATGTGAAATAAATAAAGGTCTAGGTAGGATTGCATCCTTTGGAGATAATAGATAAATCTCTCTCAGCCCCATGATATTATTTCAATTCTCTAGTAAATATTTTCAATTTCAAAATGAGCTTCAGGGGAATCTCTTGCAGCTACAGTCTCTTGGCTGCTCGGAGGATCTAATCAACTAGATACAATGTCTTATTAAAAACTGATCTACAAACTTGTTCTTCCAGGAAGAGAGGGAGAATATTTTTAAAGAGACAAAAATCAGATATTAATGAAAAGTCTGTTTTATTCCCTTTTGATGTTTCCATGCCATTACTACATTTGTGACTAGTTCAGGAAAATAAATAAGTAGCCACCTAACTCATAGTCATCGCTCTGCTGTTGATACCATTTGTGTGTGTAGGAGACAGGGCAGGTACCACAGGTCATTCAGGAGAAAAGTTATTGAAAAACCCACCTGCAAAATTGGAATGAATAAATCTGTTTGTTGTTTAACAGTCACTAATTAAGTATATGCTACCGTACTTCTTTAATATCACCTACATATCTGACAACATATCTTGTAAGTAAGTCTTCATTCAAGTTTTCTTTTTGTGGTAAATATTATTTTAGAGAAAGCTCAACTGCATATTTCATGACCTTACTCCAGTTTAATAAATTTTAGTATAGCAGGAAAAGTGATGGAGGTCTTAAAAATTTAAGTATCGATGGGAAAACTTAGATTTTTAGTTTGCATTTAAAAAACACAAAGAAAGTTCTAATATATTTACAGATGTTTCTTTTTATCAGGTACAGACTGTTGTAGTAGTGTATACTATATCATAGTTATAATATAACTATGCATAGCTTAGTATAGTATAGTATAATATACTAGATATAATACATATATAGTATAATATGTAGTATAATATAATCATATAAGATACATAGTATAATACAATAGAGGAAGACTACTGGGGTTTTGAGTATAACAAATGAAACTCAGATTTGATTAGCTCTGATTCGTTAGGCTTTATTTGGTGCTAAGGAAATACTCATATGAATGCTAATGTATAGTAAAAAGTTTCTAGCCTTAAAATTCCTCTATCCTGCCTTTTTGCCGACATGACCAGCTACAAAAGGGAGTGTTTAGCTGAAGGATGTTCACAGAAACAGAAAGTTCTTGACTACTGTTCCACGAAGAAGGTCTGCGGGTGGAAGACGTGCTAAAACTTGTCTTCCTTGCCCTTGCAAGTTGTCAGCAGGCAGCTGATCCATGGGGTAGAGACAGCCACACCAGGAATGTTGACAGGGACAGCTCAGCAGCCCCCAACCTCTTGGGCTGGATCTGGATCTGCACCTCTCCTGCTGTGGTGCAGATTTTGGAGTTTGAGATGCTCATGAGTGGGAGCCGGCAGCAGCTCCAGGCTTTTTGCACCCTGGGGTGTGTGGGCAAGGCGAGCAGCGTGCTCTCTTCCCCTGGCTTATGCTGTGGGGGCAGCAACCTCTCACAGAAGGGTGGCAAAAAAAGACAGCTGAAGGCGATGATGTCTTTCGCTAGCACGGCTAAATTTGTGAGGTGTCGTCGCTCGGCACTCTCATTGCCAAGTACACTGTGTGTTCCACCGCGCCTGTGGAAGAGCAGATCCCTTTTTGGGGGAACAACAGGCTCCACAGACACAGCCCAACAGCAGACAGGGCCTTGGGGAGGGGATGTTTGCCACCCTGGGTACCCCAAAATGTTGTTGCATTCCGTATCTGTCTGTGCCCCAAGTTGTTGCTCTCTCCTTAAGAGCCTGTGGCTGGAAAATGGAACGGGGGGCAGAGTGAGTGGAATTCTAGCCCTTGACTGAGTAACTTAGCTTACTCCACCATTTTTCCCTTTTTTCCCAGATAGTTGTATATATTTAACAATTTTGTACCTAACAGTTATTCACTTTTTTTTTGCCTGTTGCTCTTTTTTTCTTTTTTTTTTTTTTTAATGTCATTTCTGAAAGAGCTTAAGAAAGAGTATTTAATTAACCAGTAAATAGAGTCTCTTGCCACTAAGGAGTAGATTTAGAANTTTTTCACTTATCACTACTTGTATTTGGTTTGTTTTTTTTTCCTTATTGGTGGAAAGGGATTGGTTAAACTAAAGGGTAGGTAACTCATTTCAGAGTGTCCCCCTTAAACTGTCTTAAACCAAGACCTTTGCTTTCATAATTTAGTACTTCAAATAAAAAGGAATAGGCAGACTTTCTGCTGCTCTGTGAAATATTATTTGTGGTGTTTTTCTGTCATATGAAGTCAGTTCTAACTTGACTTGAAAATAATTTTGATTTAGTTATTGCATTTTTCATGTTACAAGTAAATTGTGCAGAAGATGAAGTCTCATTCTCACGGGGTTTAGATTTCCTTGTTTCAGGGAGCACAATTGCTTCTTTATATTTAAGTGCTTGGTGTCAGGATGCTGGGACAAAAAAATCCAAAAAGGTGGAATTCTGAGGAAAATGAGTAACTTTGAAATCTAAAAATTATAATATTAAACATGTCCTTACAAAACAAAGTAATAGCATGTGATTCTGAAATTATATTACAGGCATTGCGCAAATCTAAGTTGATATTAACTAAGTTGAAATCTTTCGATTGCCCAAAAAACCCACAATATTTCAGTCTTTCTGAATGTAAAAACATATTTGAAGGTAATATTTCAGACCTGACAGACTGAGGCAGAGTGGTGCATGCTGCTCCATGAGATAAGTGTTGTTTCAGCCTCGGTGAAGGAAAAATGAGTTGTCATCTGAGGTACAGGGTTACTCCCCTCTGATTCATCCCAGAGTGGCTTGGTGCAAGATTCCTTCCTGTTGAAAAGCTTGTCATGAAAGAGAGATGAAGTTTTTTTAAAGTTGGAAGAACTTGTAAGGATTTCTAGGGCAACCTCGGTTTTAAATTTAGGGATAGTGAAACTTCATTAAGTTTGCCAAGCATTTGGCATTTGGAAATGGTTCAAGTAAATAAAAAGAATATAGCTGAAGTTTTAAAATGTTTTAGCTTGATTTTGACATATTCTGTTTAGTCTTGTCTTGAATTATACTTCCAAATGTAGTCTGATAAAGTGAATAATGCTTTTAAATACTTTGTATATTCAGTGGGTTTTCTGTCTTCAGGAGCTCACAAACCCTTTTGTTTCCTAAGATATGTATTTTCACATCTGAATTTCATTCCTAACTCTCTGTAGATTCAAAATTAAATTAATTAATTAAAATAAAATGAAGCTAGGTGAAGATACCATACTATGGTTTACTATCTGTCACTTAACGTGACTCTTGCTTGAAAATCAAATGGGAAATAACTCTTTAGGCACAGAAATGTCGCAGAAATGTTCTGATTCCAACACCTGTGCATCAGGAAGCAATGGAAACAGCCTCTCTTGGTGGTTGTTTGGACAGGTGGATTTGTATGGATGGCAGGCAACTGTTGTGCTTTTCTGGACTTGAGACCTCAGGTGAAATATCACTCTGTTTTTTAACTTAACCTGATAAAAAACCAAACACCAATACTAGCAATAAAACCCCACCAAAACCTCTCCAAAAAATACCTCAAAGAAAACAAAAGGCCAACCAAACAAAACCAGTTTAAAAAGCCACAAAAATGCAACCCTAAATAAACCAACAATATCAGACCCCTTAAGTACCAAAGCATATTCGATCTGGAAAAAAGATCCCTCTTTTTTCCTGATCAAATGTATCTGGAAGTGCCTTACAAAATTAAGCAAGTGACTTAAAAATCAAGACCAATCTGTAGGAAAAGGGAACAAAAATCAAATGAGTCAAAACCTCAGTGGATTATTGGCAGAGACAGGTGGTAGCAGGGGCTGAAGAAAAGTGGAGGAGCAGCAGGTAATAGAGGGGAACGCTCTTGTCCAGCTTGAGCTCTGCTTAAGGTGACTTTTAGAGATATGGAGAAAAGTTCTGATTTGCCTTCTGGAACAGACTTCAGGGAAATGATCTGTGGCAAAATGTTCAGAGGAATTGCTTCTCGTTCCACAGAGATTTGCATAATGTTCTTCTTGGGTTTGGGGTTATGAATGGTTTGATGCAGGGAAAATCATATGTTCAACCTTGGGCGCTTTTCTCCATCCTAGATCCTCAAGGTATAAAAAGGAAAAAAAGGTTTTCTAGAAAAGCACAGCACAATTGGTGCAGCCTAGGCACTAGTTTGTTGAGGGAAATTTTGGGGACACAGGCTGCAAATATTGTTTAACAAACATTTAAACAGTAAGAATAATATAAAAATGTAAGACTGTTGGGAGAAACCTTGCTGTTAAATGAAGAACATAATTTGATGATTGAAGAGGTCATAAAACTCTTCAAATAACACTTTATAGCTCTGATTAATATAATTCATTTAATTAAAAAATATAATAGTAAAGGATGGAAAAATAACTTGACAAAGAGACTAACTTTGAAGGGTTCTCCAAAATGTTAGCAGGAAAGATGTTAAAAGAATCTAGAGGCTTATATCCTGGCAAATGAGCAATACCAGGAGGTCTGTTTAGATTGCAGAAAAAATGAAAATAACAGGATGCATCCTAGTCCTGTGCCTGTTTTTCAGAAAAAGAGAAGAATTTATCCAAATTGAGGCCAGAACACCAGCCACAACTGTTTCTGACATAGCTGCTTCTAAATGTTTCTTTCATTGGTTTTGGAGCTTTGTTTTGTTCTAGCTGGTAAGTGTGTGAAGATGGATTCAGAGACCTAGCATACAATTAATACAATTAGGAGGAAGACAAACCCTAAATCCAAACATGCCCAAATACAAAAGCAAAAAAACTCCCACCAGCAAAAAAACCCCCCAAACACACAAAAAACAGCAAAAAAAAAAGTTCCTACTTTTGTGTTTTGTTGTTCTTTTTTTTAATTAATATTTTTATTTAAGCAAGACTGAATATGAAAAGGTGTGGTCTAAAGTGTAGTAGATATAAAATGGTTTGGGTTTTAACTAAATTTATTCTTGGCACATGAGCAGTCTCAGCCTGGTGCACAAGAAGAGTTGAGAAGCTGCTGTGTCATTGCCCTTTATGCGACAGTCTGGAAATGAGCATGCTCATTGGGAATGAGATCTGTCTCCTAAACTGGCAGCTAAAATCATCAGACTATTTTTTTGTTTGTTTGTTGTTTGTTTGGTTTTTTCCTGAGTGCTTGTGGTGTCCCTTTCTATATAGCAAGTGAATACTTCAGCACTGTCTGAAACCTATTTTTCAGGTAACTATACTGAAAATGCACCCTGAATAAATTCATTTTTAGGGATTAGGAAATTTTTCTTGAATGCCTCATATTCAAGTTTAAATGCATTTTGCCTTCATTAAAAAGTGGGTAGGTCAACGGACTTTTAAAGCACTGATAATAGTATGCTGACATAGGCTATTTTTTCAATACATTAGTTTAGACACAACCCTGAAAAACAGGAGTCTTGTGTTTGGATCTAGTGTTAGAATCAGTCAAAGATGACATCAGCTGGAGTGGGTTTACACTAACCTGAATTTTACCTTCAGAGAACACAGCACAGTATTTACCCTGCTTTTACTTCACAGAACAAAACAGTTGCTTGGTTCAGCTCCTAGTGTCACTTCTGTGAGTGCGAAAGACATTTAACCATCATTTATCTACAACTGATGTCCAAATTGAAGGATGCTGACAAATTCTCTGGCTGATGCTGATTGTCAGTGTTGCTTTTTCCAAAGACCTCAGTGTGGCTGCTCCCATACATTCCCATGTAATTTGATGGTGAATCTGAACCTTTAAACATATTGGCATAAAAATAAACCTAGAGAGAGACTAGACTTGAAAAATTCCTGTATCCAGCCTAGAAACTGAAGATCCCTCTCTGACACTGTAAGTCCAGGTGCAGCCAAGGCAGGGCTGTAGTGCTTTTGGGTAGAAACTGGTTTAGAAGATGTATTAGCTAAAGACACACTAAAAGTGATGAATTACTTCCTGGTGTCATAATTGTAGAGTGTCTTTTCTGTAGTCATGAGAAACTGAAAAATGGAGTCCTATACCCACCTATGCTGCTTCGTGGTGTAACTTAGGAGTTGGCACACATCCACATGTTGGGAGGCTTGTATTATTTTCACGTTTAGTAAGAGCATCATTCAGCTGTGCTCTGAAGCTCTCTAGGTTCAGCCCACTTGAATTGCTAGTCTTTCCACCTGCTAGTCATCATTTAGGAAAGTTTTTTTAAAAATATATATTTTGTAATTAATACTTTTAGAACTTGATGCCTTTTATAAAGTGCTTTGATTTTTGACTCCTTAACTGTAAAGCTAGCAATATTTCCAATCCTATCCATTCTATCAAAGGCCACGAGAGTGTCTTAGAACTTCATAATCCAGGCTTTTGGTGCAGAGTTGCAGCTGTTCAGAAAAATGGTAGAAGTCTAGGAAAAAAAATAAAGGTGTTCCTTGAGGAATCCTTTAGTTGATGAACAGCACTATTCCTGTTATGCCTGGGTAAACAGATGTATTCACTCAGCTGGAATTAGCATCATGCATGAACCATGGGACAAGGTTTTGGCAAGAAAGAGGCTTGTTGTGAGATTGCCAATAAAGAGTTGAGATGAAAGATTGTATGATCACTTAATCTTATTGGACGTAGCACAAAACACTAAGTGTATTAGAGCAGGCATTTAAATGATAACAAATCCTGATGTTAGACCTCCTAGAAAATAGTCTTTTCTTCACTCAGTTGCTGCTCTTAGAAGGGATTTCTTTCCACTTTGGGGCTATTTACTCTTCTCTTTTGTTGTTGGTTAGTTTGTTCTGATACGTACTTTTAATTTTTTGGCCTTGCATTTATTTACAAATATATGCAAAGAAAACCCCCACAAATCTGTATGAAGTAGAAATCTATACTACATAACTATACTACATAAGATATAATAATGTCTATATTATATGCATTGTATATTTTATATTGTGTATTACAAGAATATTCATAATCTAGTGTACAGCTCTAGGTAGTATCATGAATCAAGTATTAGAAATATTCACATCCATTACAGGAAAAAATCTGTGTCTATTTTATTGTTTTCAGGGGTAGTTTTGGAGAGGTTTTTGCTAGTTTATAAGTGATTTACAAAGTAATAGTTACATGATCATCAACTTAATGAAGAACAGGTGATGGGCAAGGCAGTTTCTATAAATGGGTGTGACTTCTACTTGCTGCTTAAAAATCACTTCTTGGTTTAGATAGGAAAGTTATCACTGAGGCAGGAATTAAAGTTAGGATCTTCCAACCTGTTTTCATAGGATCATGGACAGGTCGGGGTTGGAATGGACCTTAAAGATCATCTAGTTCCAAAATCCCTGTGCCATGGGCATAGGCCTCTTCCACTAAACCAGGTTGC